>CM039518.1:15154517-15175622 GCA_022433055.1 Begonia peltatifolia | reverse complement strand
ACACACACACACACACACACACACACACACACACACACACACACACATAAACTAATATGTTGTCAATCAGTTTCTTTCTGGGTTTTCATAGGTGTCATCCTCCAAAATAAGTTTCTTTTTGAAATTTTATGCAATAAAAATTGTACAGTATAAAAACTCATACCTGCATGATGACCATACTCTTACCGACAAGTGATTGCAATTCTTGATGGGTCTGAATGAATCTTAAACTCAAGTTCATACTCAGATTTCAGGTCATTACAGATGTTATGCATGCTGATGAGTTGGAAGCTCTTGAAAGTAATCATACTTGGTCTTTAGTTTCACTTCCAGTTGTTAAACAACCCATTGGATGCAAATGAATTTATTTATAGACATTATACTCTTGAGCTTTTGCAAGATACATGTTTTCCTGGTTCTAAACTTGCTTCTACTCCTATGGAACATGCTCACAAAATTTCGTCTAAGGATAGTCTGTTGCTTGGGGATCCCAAGTTGTTTCGTCGATAAATTGATCGTCTACTATATCTTACAATAACTCGCCCAAATATTTCTTTTTCTGTTAATGCTTTAAGTTAGTTTCTTGACAAGCTAAAGTGTGCTCCTCTTATTGCGGCTCATCAGATTTTAAGATATCTTAAAGGTACAATTGGTCAAGGTTTTTTCTATCTTTCATCCTCATCATTGCAACATAAAGCTTTTTCATATTCTGAATGGGCTGCATGTTCTGTTACACGACGTTCAGTTACTGGTTTTGGGTGATTATTTGATTTCCTAGAAGTCTAAAAAACAACGTACAGCTTCGCGTTCTACAGCTAAGACGAATTACCAAGAAATTGCTAATACTGCATGTGAGTTAATATGGCTGCAAGCTTTACTTCATGATCTTCATATTTCTTGCAATGACTGCTCTTCTTTTTTTCGATAATAAATCAACTTTGCATATTGTCCAGAATAATGTTTTTCATGATTGTATGAAAATATCGACATTGATTGTCATATTATGTGTCATCAAATGAATCTTAAAAATTTGAAGACTTTACACGTGTCTTCTTATCATCCATTTGCTAATTTGTTTACAAAGTCTCTCCCTCCTTTTCAGTTTAAATTTCCTCTTAACAAGATGAAAGTTTTGAATTTTCACTCTCCATCTTGAAGGCGAATATCAAATATTAGAAAGTGGTTATCTAGTTAGTTAATTAGGTAATAGTAGTTTTTTTTTTTTACAGTTTTTACATTCTTATATTTTTAAAGAATTAGTCTGTCAAAATTAATAAGAAGAAGAATATATTTCAATTTTATCTCCTTCGTAATATTTTTCATTTGGATTTCCATTTGTTTATCGTTTAATTGAGTCTCTGTTCTATTTCTAATCACTTATTTTAAACACACATTTCTGAATCTTTATGTTATCTTGATTTGTGTAATGTCTGTCAAGTATTCTTTGTTTTTCGATGATTTCTGAATCTGGATTATTTTGTGATTTATCTGTCTCCATCTTTCAATGAATTATGTATATTGTACTGGATAGATTGCTCATACTCATTGATGTTAGCAAAACCTACTTTCAAATAAAAGCAGTAGCTGATAAGAATAATGAAGTGTTTGTTTGAAGAAAAGAAGGACAATGAAAAAGACACTACTCTAAAACTTCTCAAATATATTTCTATTTCTTCTCTCTTGTTTGATAATGAAACATGTTCCAATATTTATAGTTGCATGTTTGACTCCTGACATTCAAACAATTAAAATATACTTAAAACTCAGAATCTAAAACATCATATTTATTCTGAACCCTTCATTACTAAAATGGTCATAACTTCTTCTAGAAAACTTCAAACGACTTGAAACTTCAACCATAAAAAATTAGACATCCGGGGCATTGAAATTCATAGGTCATACATTTAATTTGGTGGCCTTTTGATTCTTCAAATCCACCTTGAAAAATACCCCAAAAAGGTATTCATTTTTTTTAGTTTAAATCTTAACAAATTCCTCTCTTAAACTCAAACATTTTTTATCCTTTATCTCGATCATCTTCTTGAAATTTTCCAATAGCATCCTTGGCAGCAATTTTGTAAAAATGTCTGCCACTTGGGCACGACTAGCAATGTGACTCATTCGCACTTCTTCTTCCTTAATGTGTTCTCTAATAAAATGAAAATGAACATCTATATGCTTACTCCTCTTATGGTGAACGGATTCTTTGCCAACTTAATGGTTGATTTGTTGTCGACTCGTATTTCAGTTGCTTCATGTTGTTGAAGATTCAATTCATGTAGCAAATTTCTTAGCCAAATTGCGTGACGCACACACTAAGATGCTACCACATACTCCGCCTCGCATGTTGACAAAGTCATGATCGGCTATTTCTTCGAAAGCCATGTGAATGTTGTGTCTCCCATATTGAACACGAATCATGTTATACTTTTTCGATCATCTACATCTCCGCACCAATCACTATTAGAGTAACCAATTAGCTTGTTTTCGTCTGTCTTTATATAGAGTAACCCAAGTGACTCCATTCCTCGAATGTAGCGAAGAATTCTCTTAATAGCTTTTAAGTACGAGTGTTTTGGATCCTCCATGTATCAACTTATTATACCGACATTATATGCAATGTCTGGCCTTGTGCATGTGAGATACCGTAGACTCCCAAACAAGCTACGGTAGTCACTTGCATTGACTTGATCCCCTCCCTCAAATTTAGAGAGTTTTGTACGAGCTCCATCGCTATTGCTACCGGCTTGCAATCTTCCATCTTGCTTTTCTTTAAGATGTACTTCACATATGCTTCTTGTCATACAAAAATTCTAGATTTTCCTTGTCTAATCTCAAGACCAAGAAAATACTTCATCAATCTCAAGTACGTCATTTTGAACTCTCGCATCGTGGCTTCTTTGAAATCTTTTATCATCTTCTCGTCGTTCCCCATGAAGATAAGATCATCAACGTAAAGAGCAACAAACGCAAGTTCCATTCTTCTTTCTTCACGTACAACGCATGTTCATAGGGACATTGTATGAATCTGTTCTTCTTGAAGTAGGTGTCGATTCGAGGGTTCCATGCTCGAGGCGCTTGCTTTAGCCCATATAACATCTTCTTTACCTTCAAAACTTTGCTCTCATTTCCAACTTTCATGAATCCAAGAGGTTGATCAATATAGATTTCTTCTTCAAGCACTCCATTTAGAAATGTAGACTTCACGTCCATTTGATAGACTTGTCACTCGAATTGTGCCACTTGAGATATAAGAAGTCAAATCGTCTCCAATCTTGCAACTGGAGCAAAAACTTCATGATAATCGATCCCCTTCTTTTGTATATAGCCTTTCGCAACTAGGCGTGTTTTGTATCTTTCAATCTCTCCTTTGGCATTCATCGTTTTCTTCTACACCATTTTACTCATATGGGTCGACATCCTTTCGGCAACTCCACCAAGTCTCATGTTGCATTTTTTTCGATTGCCTTTATTTCTTTATCCATCGCGGCTTTCCACCTCTTATCACTCATGGTCTTCTCAAAAGCAATATTCACCGTGTCTGCTAATAAACAAACCAAATGCTCTTCGCTTGTCGAGTTGTATAAATCTTGTAGACTCCGTGTCCTTGGTTGTCTCAGCTCTTCTTCGTAATCGGATGCTTGAGAGATTGTCAATGTGATTATTGGTGCAGCGATTGATGGTTCTCCTTTTTCTTCATCTTGTGTCGCCTCTTTTTGGTTCTTCCAATCCCATGTCATTTCTTCATTCACATGTACATCTTGTCTAACCACCATCTTTTTGTCAATTGGGTCAAACAGCTTGAAAGTCTTCGTCTTCTCATCATACCAAATGAACACATACTTCTTGCTTTTATCATCAAGTTTGGTTCTTCTTTGGTCCGATACGTGCGCGTAGGCTACACTACCAAAAATTTTAAAATGAGATACAATTGGTTTATAACTACTCCAGGCTTCTTGTGGTGTTTGATTCGCTAATCTTGTATGCGGACATCGATTTTGCACATAATGGCTCATTGCACTGCTTCAGTCCAAAATTCCTTTGGCATGTTTTTACACTTCATCATTGACTGAACCATATCGAGAATTGTTCGATTTTTCTTTTCGGCTACACCGTTTTGTTAAGGAGAGTAGGGTGCAGTCAAGAACCTTTTGATCCATTGTTCCTCACAATAGCTTATGAAGGCAGCCGACATGTACTCTCCGCCTCTATCTGATCGCAAACCCTTGATGTAAAGATCGATCATCTTCTCCACTAACACCTTAAATTTTTTGAACACCTCCAATGCTTCTGACTTTTCCTTTAAAAAACAAAATCAAGTCTACCTTGTGTAATCGTCAATGAAATGATGAAATGTCTCTTCTCACTAAGAGACTTCGGTGTGATCAGGCCGCATATGTCGATGTGTACCAACTCGAGAGATCTCCTTGCATGGTATTTTGCCTTCTTTTGAAATGTACTTCTCACTTGTTTGCCAAGTTCGCATCCTTGGCAAAATTTCTTGACGTAGTCCATATCCGGTAACCCATGGACCATTTTCTTTTTTGCTAACTCTTTTAGGCCACCATAATGTAAGTGCCCAAACCGTAAATGTCATAACCATGCTTTGTCCTCCATGTTTACTTGCAAGCATCCTTTTTCGCACGTTTTTCAACTTGAGTTTGAACCTTCGATTCTTTGCCATCTCCACGTGCGCAAACAAGCGACCATATTTGTCCTTCAAGTGCAACATCCGGTCTTTCATGAAGACTGAACATCCATTCTCCAATAATTGACCCACGCTAAGAATGTTACTCTTCAAGTCGGGTACATAGTAGACATCTTCCATTGTTCCTTCATTTCCATCTTTTTTGGAAAAACATATTATTCCTCGCCCTAGATGTCTCCAAAAGACACGTGTCCATCTTTTATTTCTTGCATATTAACAAAAAGATGTTTGTGTCCACATATATGATTGCTAGCACAGTGTCGAGATACCATACCGTGTCGCTGTCCAAAGTAGAACCCTTTTGGGTCATCATGAGAACATCGTTTTCCTTCATCTCATCTTTCGCAATCAGATTCGCATTTTTATTCACTTTCTTTTGGGAATACAACTCCTTTGCGTAGTGTCCATATTTACCACAATTGTAACACTCGATATTTAAGCGAATCGACCGGCCTCCTCTTCCACGACCGCGTCCTCGTCCACGTCAATTTTGTTGGCTGGTCTCATCTTTCTCTTCGTGATTGTTTCTGCGACCACAGCTTCTGCCGCGACCAAAACCATGACCACCACGGCTGCGTCCTCTTTCTTGGTTGTGTTCCACGTACATTGTCTTATCCTCCTTGATAATCGCATTCATTTGTAAGGTCTCTTACAAGACTTCTTGTGTCTTCTTTTTCTTCCTTTATTCATATGCCTCAAGAGAGCCTGTGAGTTCATCGATGGTCATCTCTTCTAAATTCTTCGACTCATGGATTGGTAGATAACATTCTCAAAATTCTCGGTCAATGACCGGAGAATTTTCTCCACAACCCTTGCATCCGTGAGGGTTTCTCCATTGTGTTTACGTTGATTCGCTACCGTTTGCACCGCGTGATGTAGATTGATATGTCTTCTGACTCCTTCATTTTCATGGCCTCCAATTCGCCTCGAAGAGTTTGAAGCCATATTTGTTTAACTCAGTTAGCACCCTTGAATACTTTTTGCAAAGTATCTCATCCTTCCTTTGAAGTTGATGCACTGGCAATCTTTTCAAAACCCGACTCATTTATCGCTTGAAACAAGAGATAGAGAGCGGTCTTGTCCTTCATTCGCGTTTCTTTCAACGCTTTTAGTTGATTCGCTATCAAGGTGTCAATGTCTTCCGCCTTCATGAAGCCGATTTCGATAAGAGAAGGAGAAGGAAAAGGACACTACTCTAAAACTTCTCAAATATATTTCTATTTCTTCTCTCTTATTTGATAATGAAGCATGTTCCAATATTTATAGTAGCAAGCTTGACTCTTGACATTCAAACAAATGAAACATACTTAAAACTCGGAATATCAAACATCACATTTATTCATAACCTTTTATTACTAAAATAGTCATAACTTCTTCTTAAAAACATTAAACGACTTGAAACATGAACCATCAGAAACTAGACATCCGGGGCATGAAAATTCATAGGTCATACGTTTAATTTGATTGACGTTTGATCCTTCAAATCCTCTTTGAAAAATACCTCAAAAAATTGTTTTTTTTATTTTAATTCTCAGCAGTAGGGACACCTCTTTGTAATTTTATTTTGGATTAAATTAATTATTTAATTTTGTGATAAAATTATTAGTAGTATGTTAATCTTTAAATACTATATTTTTAGTATAGTTTGAGGTTTTGAATTGATTTGTTGATAAAAGCAACTTATACATGGAGGGAACCTTAGGATCAAGTATTGAAAATTTTTTTTAAGAAACCGAACCTGGACCAACCCAAATCGAATTGCGCCCAGGCCTAAGATCCAGTACAAAACAAACCTTAAATTATTTTAAATTGACAAGTTAACTCTTAGCTGTTAAATCTAAACGCGATCGATCGTATTTTAACTGCAAACGACCATGTGACGCTGAAATTTCCCATTTCTCAGTACATTTTGCACTCATTTCAAATGTGAGTGACTGTATTTTAATTGCGAGCGGCCACAAGGAGACGAGGTCGCTTATTCCTAAGCTTGTTTTAAACTCATTTCAAATGTATGCGACAACAAAAGTTGGATTGTTAATGAAAGACAGTTTAAAATTTTATTTATTAACAAAAATAGTTTAAGATTTATTTTGTCAACAAAAATAATTTAAAAGGACAATTTGTTAATGATCTTATAGTTCGGAGTTAACTACCTGTAAACCAAAGAATAAGTTAAACATTATTTAACCTTTGCATCATTTAGTTTGTGAGATGCATTAAATTACAAATAAATATACAGAAAAAATGTATATAAATGAAGTAATTAAATGGCAGCGACAGAACAGAGGACAGCCAAGAACGTGCCCGGAGAAAGAGGAAACTAGGAAGCTCAGGCAATGGATCTTAAATTGGCCGAACGTTTGATAAATTCATGCAGAGCCATGCCCGTGAAGTTCCACCTCTGTAATTATTCAATCATTTATAAGCATGAAATAGTTGGTAAATAGTAAATACTCGTAACCTAATTAAATAATCAAGTTTGCATGAAGAAAAAATGAATTAACAAAATTCAATATTAATGGCCTTAGAAATTATTCTTTTATTATAGTTAATAGCAATTTAATTTATTAAGTTTGTTGCAGTTCGTGTATGAAAGCCAAAGCAATCTAAGATCAGGTAAATTGTAAAGATCGAATTTATCACAGAAAAGTTGCACATCACGCTTTTGCAAAAGAAGGCAATTTAATAAATCGTGTTTTGAGATAATAATAAAAAATAAATATTAATTAAATTTTAACATAAAATAGATAATATTGTGCTAACGTGAATTCGTGTATAACTAGTCTAAGAAATAAGATGGAAGAAAGCAAAGTTTAGAACAGAAGTACGCAGCCATTTGTGATCATCATAAACAACTTAAACAGCATATTACACGATAATCTTCGAACAAAAGCACGAAAGATAAAATAGCCATGGAATTTCTTTTCCATTTTTCATGCTCCGCACCCAAGCTTCTTACAATTTTATTTGCTACCCTCCATCTAAAGTTCTCCTAGCCCATGATTAATTACAGATCTCACGGGAAATTCCCAAGCGAGAGTTTTCCACATCGAACAGAATACGAAGGTTTTGCTGCTGCAAATTGGCTATAACGTTTAAAGCTGAGTTCACGTTGTTAGGCGCCGCCGCCATGGACAGGCAAGCTAAAGACCCAGCACTACTATGGATCAAACTGTTCTCCATTGGCAACTTCAAATCCAAACCAGTGAAATGAAGAGTGATAATCGGAGCTGATTGTTCGTTTGAAGGATAGAAACACGTGTCAAACGCTCCCATCGTTGTAAAATCACCGGTGACTTGTTTTCTGAACTCGTCCCTGATCGCCACGTAAATGAGTGGCACGAATCGGGTTATGACCGTTCCCGAATCAATTATGGTTCCGGATCCAGTGCTCGGGTCCAAAGCTAGAAGCTCTGGAGCGATGGGCACAAGAACACGGCCAACGCTTACTCCGGTGAGATTGACGAAGTAGAGGGATGGTCTACGAGGGTTTCGGAGGAGCGGGGTGGTCTTGATGTTCTTGGGTTGACCCGAGGGCCCGAGTTTGAGGGACCCGGAAAAGTAGTAAGATTTGTAACTCGGTAAACAATAGGAGAACACGCCGGAGTACAGCGATCCGGATTGGGAGAGCAAGGACAAGGGTCCACGGCCCAAACCCAACAGCCCTTGGGGAGGAATGTGCCCACCCGAGACGGAGTTTATGCAGCCGAACGCGTAATTTGGAACGACGTCGTTGGCCAATTCTAACGAGTCTTGTACGAGGGAGGCGGAGAACGATGAATCACCGCCGTAGGATTGGTTGAAAAGACAGCCGGCGGACCCCTCTGAGAGGCAGGTGAGACCCCGGACTTGAGTACACTGAGGATTAGAGCAGTCAAGTAGTCCGTAAGTGGAAGACGTAGTGGGTGAGAAACTGGGTCCGGCGGAGCAGCCGGCACAACCGGAACAGGGGACCCAAGAGACGTCGTTGCTGGTGTCTAAAACCATGAACATCAACTGCCCCGGGGTACCCAGTCTGACTCGGACGACGTAGTTTCCAATGTTTAGGACCTGCTGGCCGGAAGCAATAGGAGCTGAAACAGTCTTCTGGGAGGCTAAGTTCGACAAGAATCGGAGTCTCGCCGCGTCTTTGGATGCCATGTCGATGATGGTGTTGACCCATGACTCAGTCTTAGGCGCAGTAAAGGGGGAGCATTTGCCGTAGATTGGAAAAACTGAGAGTTTATCTGAGCTTTCAGAAGCACATGGATCATAAGCTGTAGTGATCGAGACAAGAAGAACAACGACCGAAGAGATCGTGATTTTGAGCTCCATAACTCGGACACAGGCTCGGCTCCACTCAGCCAAGGGGAAAGGTTCAAACTTTACAGTGTGGATGGAGGGCTTAATATATACGAACTTGTGCCAGCGAAAGTTCTGAAATAGCCTTCCAATAACTTTCCGGTTTTAACAATGTTACGCCTTACTCACTAGTACGATGAGTAGGCCGGAGCCAGTATGAAAATTCAGATAACTTGCCGGGAAATAATCCGGTTTATGCTTGATGTGAGTATATATCAATATTTTATGAATTTTGATTGGTTATTTTATATTTAAATATTAGATACATCATCGATAAAGTATCTAAATTGGCATGGGACGAGATAAAGATCAAACTGGCATATTTAAGAATGTTAAGTGCAAAGATATCATTCATTTAGTTGTTTTTTTCAATAAAATTGACAATATTATCACCTGGGGAGACAAATTAAAGTATTTATCTTGCGATGCATGAAATTTGATGGCTAATAATTTCTTTGAAAGGATACACTTCCTTACTCTCATGCAGAAATCGGGCGATTGTGGGCACAATCCAGTTGTGTGATGGACCATAAAATTGTTGCGTAGTAGAAATCCTGGAAATGAGTTCTACTTATTCGTCCTAAAAATAGTAGAATGTCTCGTGAAGATATTGTCTAATAATTTCAGCAAAGTAATTGGCTTTTGATACTCATCAATCATCATTCATGCATGTAGGGAATCCAAATAAGTTATCTAGTAAGAGGCCTTTCAAAAATAGTTGCCCAATATGCCCTCTTACATCAGCCCAAAACACGAAAACGCCACTGGTGCTGCCCCCCAGTAGCGTGAGCGAAATTATTAGATCATTTTGAGGGTATATTTGTTCAAATAGCGGACGAGTACAGAGTGGATTGTCGTCATATTAGAAGAAGAACACGTGAACCTGGACCAAGGGCAGTGACAGCAAGGAATAATTTGTCCGTACGCTCAGTTCATGCAAGAGAGTAAAGACGGGGTTGGTCACGGGCTAATCTCTATATGACCAAACCAGCTGTTTGCTAACACGTGCATATTTGAGACGGTTCGTTTTGACAAATATCAGTGCAAGGTTCAAAGTTTGAACACTATTCTGAACAGCTCGTGTGATTGGGCGTTTTTGCAATAGTTAGCGTAATGAGGTTCCTACTGCAGATCTCCAAGTTGTACAACCCAGCCTACAGGCTTCATCCGAGCTTAATAAGTTTTGATTCTTTATGCATTGATAACTTATATAATTAATAATTTATTTTAATTATTTATAATTTAATATATTAATTTAAATAAAAACATAATATTACTCAGTTATAATTATAGCAGTGGAATGAGATCCTAAGCAAATACCAAACTTGACATTACTTTAAATTGTCTACGGAATGAATTTTCTTACCAAATATGGTAGATTTGGAATGAAAATTTATTTTATTTTTTAAAATAATCTCTAAATTTTCTATCTAATTATTTATTACATGTTAATTACCTAACAATATAACTAGTTTTTGTAAAGATAGAACGAATAATAAATATTTAAAAAATGAATAATGTCAATTTATTTTATTAAAAAATATATAAAATAATTATTAGGACAATTACCATGTAATTATCGTAACAAAGTATATATAGCTAATATTTGAGACAAAGTATTTTTAGAATAAGAAATAAAATTGTAAAAATAGATGTAAATGTTTATTATGGCGGTGAGTAGATACTTTAGGAGGGAGGGAGAGTGGTGTCAGATAAAGAGGATGAAAGCATTGGAAGAATTCAATGATTCAAAAGCTCTGCCGACCTTCCATCAATCATCACGGGATCCCACTTTTCAAGCTCTTTGGGTACGCTATGACTCTTGTCGCCTCAACAATGTAACGTTACTTATTTTAAATTTTAATCAGATAATTTTTAAAGTAAATATTAATATGACTATATAGATTAAAGAATATCTTATATTATATATATTTTTATTTATTATTTTATTTATTAATTCTCATATTAATGAGTGTAATTAATAATTTATTTGTATTATATAATTTTATTTTATGTTAATTAGAAATTTGTCTGAATTTCTGCACCAACTCACCTACCCTTTCCTTTTTTTGTCATCCTCGTCTATTTTGTCTTTATCCACTAGTGGACTGAGCAGGAGAAAACCAAGAAGGATAGAGAGAAGAAACTTTCGTTCATTGATCAAGAATTTGTTTATTTGAGTCCTTGTGGATTCATTTGGCCATGACAATGTTATTTTATGTGTTTGAGTGAGAGGAAAAAACGAAAATACGAAGCTTCAATTATGCAAAAGTGCATCTGAATTGTGTTATGCGCTGTCGACAAAACTGTCCTTTGACGCACTTGCGACGAGATTGTCTTTTTACAATTTCAGCTCTTTTGTCCCTCTTTGTTTTCACTGCTGCTTAAAGTGTTGAAAAACAAACGATAATAATCGAAAAAGAAATAAATGCAGAAATACAGAGACACCAAGATTTATGTAGAAAAAATCTTTCGGTGAAAAAATTACGAGTAGAGGAATAAATTTACTATGAAGATCAAAATACAACCGTGAATTTTTTAACTCTAAATTACATGAATTTATAGAGAAAAAAATCTCTAATAAAATTTTCAACATGGGTCTAACCAGTATGGTACATAGAATTTGGGTCACACCAAATTCTAACAATTTCCACCTTGACACGAATTCCACATGAGAGATTCAATGGGCTATTTAGCCCAACTCAAAGCGAATCTAAAACATTAAACTCTGACAATCTGCACATTCAAAGAAATTTCGGTGCAAGTAAACAAATATTCAAATCCTTATCTTCCACACATGTTCCTAATGGACCATCTTAGCAACTAATGCTGATCATCTTTAAAAAGCATTTAAACTACGATAAGGACATCTTCAAATCCCAAAAATGTCATCCAATCTTCAAGAAAATTTTGGTCATCGAAGTATCCTTGGCGTTCTCTTCTTTTGTCCGACGGCAACAGCGCACCTCTCTGACTTAGCTCTTGGACAATCGTCCAGAGTTTTTTCTCAGCTTGCAGGGGTTGAGCTCATCTCTGCCTCTGTTCACAATAACATAGTTAACACCTTCAGTTTGAAGAGTGCTCAGCAGCCAACTCCCGAGGCTTTTTCAACAAGCTTTTTTATTGGCTTCCACGGTACGTTTCTCTTATCACAGCTGCAAACGGTGTCTTTGCAGATGTCGTGATGTGCCCCACAGGCCCGTCACACGGTCACAAGCCCGAGCACACACTCTATCTAACCTATGCACTTACACACTTTACTCTTTTGCAGGTAACATTTTGTGTGAAGGCTGGGAGGACATTTTCGGAGACTTAAAGTGGGAGGTTGAGGCACACGACAAGGAGCACCCGAAGCACATCCTTGCATGGAACACAAAGCTTGAAGACCAAGAAGCTCACATGAAAATTTGTCTTCCCGAGCATGATTTTGTGTAACTTTTTGTTTTGAACTTATTAGGCAAACATGGACCTTTAACATTTTATATAAGCATGCATAGTAGGCATCTAGCACTAGATTTATGGTAGGTTAGATGTAGTTTGGAATTGGTTGCACATGGCCTAAATTATTTTGCACGGCTGCTCGGTCGCATGCCTTGGAGAGATTGCACGCGCACCAAGGAGTTGCCCAGAGTCTACCCAACAAGCGGCAGATCAGCACCCGTAAAAGAAGGGGGGCCATTACCCTTTTTGGCCAAATCTTTTGCCACCTTTCCTTTGCACTTATGTTGGAACTTACCCTCAGCAAAACACCTCTAAATCAATGATATGGAAAGGAGATGGCCCTTGGATCAAAATAGAAGAAGGAGATCTCGATCGCACATTGCATCTTCATTTGCGCCATCCAACAGTTCTTTGAGCTAAGTTTTCCTTGCTTCCTTCCAGCTACTTAGGACTGTAAAATGTTGGTATATTAATGAAATAGAGCCTCTTTTTCTTAGAGGAAACCGAGAGCAACCAAAGCCTCACGGTAAGCTCGGTCTTTGCCGAAAGGAGGAAGCCTCCTAGCTCTTCAACTCGAGGCTGTTGCTGAGCTTTAACACCATCTTCTCCTCCTCGCTCTCAAGGGTTGGAAACCAGCGAGACGTGATAGTAACCGGCTCCTTCAAATTGACTTTATTTTCCTTGGAAAGATAGTTTAGCCAAGAACTACACATCTAGTGCATCAACCGATTGAGGGTGTTTTCATTGCGTATTTTCTAAGCAACTTGGACAACATCAACCACCATCACACACCTCACTCACAGAACACTAACCACTCAAGACATCGTTCCATTTGCCGCACATTTGCTCTAGTTTATTTTTGGTTTTTCTCAATGTACTCTCGATTAGGCTAAACACTAAGGAGCTCTTTTTGAGTTTGCAGGCCCCCTTTTTCCAAGGTGTAGCCATAATATGCCATCTGAAATTAGGGTTCCTACTTTGAACCTTCACTACTCTTCACGGACGGCGGACTCTTTTCGCAGTAATACAGCGGTTCTCGTCTCTTCACTATTCGGTAATGAAGATAGTGGCTAACCCTTTCACGTTAGAGTTGTCTTCTCTCTTCATTGTTTGACAACGATGACAGTAACTAACCCTTTAACTATAGGATTTTCTCCTCTCTTCACTATTCAAAAATGATGACAGTGGCTAACCCTTTCACTTTAGGGTTTCCTCATCACTTCAATTAAATACATGGACATTTTATCTAGCCCAAATAACGCATCTTCTAATTCCATCTGAGCGAGCAAATTTTGCATCTTTACCTATCATAACTGAAACCTCGTATTCCTATCTGATAACGAGATATCATACCTGAACGAATCCATTCCAAAAACATTAATAGAATATTTAGTTCTCGAATATCCAATTTTAAATATTTGAAACCCAAATAACGATATCCCAACCAAATAATCATCTCCCAAAAGTTTAGAATAAATTTTCAAAAATTTTTAGTATCTCCAATGGAACAAATTTTCTCAAAATCAAATTAAACTTTGAATTTGTGTATTGTTTCATCAATAACAGAACCATGCAGAGCAAACAGATCGGAACAACTATTTGGAGTCTGATCGTCACTCAAACAGTGACGAGTTGTTGTTTCTGTGTAGGAAACAACAGTGCTGAAGATTGTTTCAGCAACGTGCGAGTGGCGGACTAGAGAAAACTTTACGGTTTCGAAGACTAGTGGCTTGGTCAGTTCTGTGCGCGGGCAGCTCGTGAGTGTTGCTTTAAGAAATCAAGAGCGAGACACAAAAAATTTTAACATGGAAAACCCCAAATTAGGTAAAAACTATGGGACCGATTAGGCTACTTAAAACATCCATTATCAATTATAATAATGGGTACAAGAAATCAGATGATCGAGCTCCTTTCAAGCTCAAAGTCTGAAACTCTCTTCATAGCAGAGCATCAAGAAGAATATGGGAAGAATCCTTGTGTCAAGGGACGAAGACGCTAAAAAGAAGAAGAAAAACAAACCATTAGGTGATCAATAAATAACATTATTGATCCGGGCCCACTCATGAGACACAAATTTAAAAAACTCCCCCTTCGGCTCATGTGGCGGGCTCTAACAAGCCTGCTCTTTCTCGACAATCCTCGAACTTCTCCTTTGGCAAAATCTTCATCAACATATCCGAACTGTTCTCGCTGGTATGCACTTTTTCCAAGTACAACTGCTTCGTCGCGAGCAAATATCGAAACCAATGGTACCCACATCAATATGCTTGGATCTCGAATGAAATGACGAGTTCTTGGAGAGGTGGATAACACTCTGACTATTGTTGAATACAACATACTTCTCTTGGTGCATGCTCAATTCTTCAAGGAATCTATTCATCCACAAAGCCTCCTTGCCACCCTCAGTAAACACAATGTACTTGGCTTCGATAGTAGATAGTGCAACACACTCTTGCAACTTTGATTGCCAAGATACGGTTGCCCCTGAAAAAATCATTAAAAATCCTAAAACGAACTTCCTAGAATCAACGTCACCGACCATATCTGAATCGGTATATCTAACTAGTATAAGATCATTACCACCAAAACACAAACTCAACCTGGAAGTACCACGAAAATATCTGAATATCCACTTCACCGCTTCCCAGTGTTCTTTGCCAGGATTGAACAGAAAACAACTGACTACTCTAACTGAATGAGCAATATCAGATCGAGTGCATACCATGACGTACAACAAACTGCTAACTGCAAATGAATAAGGAACTCGACTCCTTTCTACCTTGTCTTTATCATTTGTAGGACATTGCTCCGAATTGATCTTGAAGTGACCTGCAAGTGGAGAACACACAACTTTGGTCATGCTCATGTTGAACCTTTTAAGTATCTTGTCAATGTAGTCTTCATGAGACAACCAAAGTTTCCCATTCTTCTTATCACGAGAGATTTTCATACCTAGTCTCTTCTTCGTCGCACCCAAATCTTTCATCGTAAAAGACTTGCTCAACTTTCCCTTCAACTTAAGAATGTTGCTAGTATCATGGCATATGATTAATATATTGTCAACATACAAGAGGAGAATAACGACGTCATCATCGAAATACCTCTTGATGAACACACAATGGTCTGACAATATCCGGTTGTACCCATAACTCATCATGAAAGAGTCAAACTTCTTGTACCACTGCCGTAAAGTTTGTTTAAGGCCATACAAAATCTTCTTCCACTTACATACAAGTTGTTCTTTCCCTCTGACTTTGAATCCCTTGGGCGGCTCCATGTAAATTTCTTCGTCTAAGTCACCATGAACAAACGCAGTTTTCACATCAAGTTGCTCGATTTTCAAATTCAAATGCGCCGTTAAACCAAGAGCAACTCGGATCGAGGACATTTTCACCACTGGTGAGAATATTTCTTCAAAGTCAATTATCTTCTTCTGACATTACCCTTTCACAACCAACCGAGCCTTGTACTTTGGTTGTGAGCTTGCATTTTTTGTCTTCAACCTGTAGATCCATCTGTTCTTAATATCTCTCTTACCTTGTGGTAACTTCACCAAGTCATAAGTGTGATTCTTGTGAAGAGATTGCATTTTCGCTTCCATGACTTTCAACCCTTCTTTCTTCTCATCAACAGAAGTCGCTTCTTGGATGTATCTGGCTCTCCAGCATCTGTATGCATCACATACTCATCTGAAGTATATCTCGTCGAAGAGCGCCGTTCTCTAGTAGATCTTCTCAAAGGAGATTCGTCTGACAATTCTTGAACATCTTCTTCGACTTGTTCAATCAGTTCAACATTATCAGCTGTAGGGACTTCACTATTTGTATGACCGATATCATGCTCAGGTTCCACTCCCCCTTGATCGGAATGCTCTGTAGGAGTAGAAAATGGATCCAAATTAACCAAATTATCACTGCACTTATCTGTCATTACTACCTTATCGATATCTTTGATGCCTTGGTTTTTCACTAACACTTCATCTCTGCTTCTTACAAGTCTTTTCTGCACCGAATCGTAGAACCTATAGTCAAACTCATCAAGACCATAACCGATTAACACATATGACCTTGTCTTCACATCGAGCTTCGATCTCTCGCCTTTCGAAATGTGAACAAAAACCTTGCAACCAAAAATGCGCATATGATTGTAAAAAATTTCCTTTTCTGACCACATCATACCCCGAACTTCAAAACCCAACGAAACACTCGGCGTGAGATTAAAAACATGAACAACTGTGTTCAAGGCTTCACCCCAAAAGAACTTCGGCAACTGCGACTACGAAAGCAAACATCTCACCCTATCAACAAGTGTCATGTTCATTCTCTCAGCTAACTTGTTCAACTGAGAAGTCTTCAGAGATGTCTTTTGATGCCGAATACCTTGCTCTTTGCAATACTCATCAAAAGAACCATAATACTCACCCCTATTATCTGTCCGGATGCACTTAAGCATCACATCTGTTTCTCTTTCTACACGAGCACAAAACTGCTTGAAGACGTCTAGTATTTTGACTTCAACGTATACATACAAATCTTCCTTAAATGATCGTCGATGAAAGTCACAAAGAACACTGCACCACTAAGTGCTCTTGTCTTCATCGAACCACACACATCGGAGTGCACCATATCGAGTATACCTAGTTTTTGCAAGTGAGGAACGCTCTTGAAGGCTACTCAAATCAGAGTAAGTTTTTCTTGGCTAGAATCATCAATTCTTTCTCGCTCATATGACTAAGCCTGTTGTGTCAAAGCTCTACCGCACCTTCATTGCCCAACGTGTGGATTGTGGAATCCACGATCTTTGCGTGCATCACATGCAAAGAGGAGAATTTTTTTCCTTTCGCCATAATCAAAGAGCCTCTGGTGAACTTCCATTTTCCATCACAAAAAGTGTTGCAAAATGTTCGTCGTCGAGCTTGTCCGTAGAGATTAAATTCATGCGGATGTCGAAAATGTGCTTCACACCTCTTAAAACTAAGGTGTCGTCATTGTCGGTCTCCAACTACACGTCTTCCATACCAATGACTTTTGCAACGCCATCATTTCCTATTCTTACACTTCCAAAGTCACTGGAAGTATATGATGTGAAGAAATACCTCCGCGAAGTAACATGTATCGAAGCGTCACTATCGATCACCCAACTCGTTTCTTGGGAGGCAAGATTGACAACGTCTCTGTTGTACACAATAAAGAACTTCTTGGTGGCTATGACTACCTTTTCACCTGTTACAACTTCTTCGGTTTTCTTTTCTTTTTCCTTGGCATTCAGATTCTCTCGAAGAAATTTTCGACAAAATCTCTTGATATGATCCTTCTTGTCACAATAATGACACTTCAAGTTTACGTATTTTCCTGACCTTTTTTTACTTTGGTTTCTGTTGCCCGCACTTTTGTTTTGACTCCTCTGCTGTTTTCGATGACTAGGATATTTGATTGTTAAGAAGAAGAACATATTGACTTTCTTCTCATCTTCTCATTCAGAATACTGCTCTTGACTACATCCATAGCCAAAATACCATTTGAGGTTAAGTTGGACAACAACATTCTGAACATCTCACACGAGTCCAGTAAAGTTCCAAGAAACATCAACCCTTCAATCTCTTCATCAAACTTGATTTTCACTCTAGCCAACTAATTGATAATTTCCTGAAATATATTCAAGTGATCTGTCATAACTTTTCCATTGTAGTACTTCAACAGTAGAAGCTGCTTGATCAAATACAACTTTGAATTGCCGATTTTTGAGCGCACAAGTCCTTAAGCTTTTTTTACAAGCTCTGAGCATTCTTTTCCTCACTAACATGGTTCATGAGGTTATCATCTACTCACAGCTAAATGTAACTCCACACTTGATGATGACACAACTCTCATTCGACGTCAAATTTAGCTGCTGACTTCACTCTAGCAAACATGAATAGATAATAGTCTTTCACATATAGAAGATCCTCCATCTTCCATTTTTACACATGATAGTTGGAGCTGTTCAACGTGATCATCTTGCTCGGATTAATTTCGATGATCCCAAAAACAGCTCCACGATATCAGAATAAATCCTCTCAACAATATAGATATCCAAAATATTCAATAAAAACCTGAAAACCAAATTTGAATCTCCAAATTATTTTCAGAACATAATATCCAAATCACACTTTTTTTCCAAATTGTAATCAAAGTTTGATTTTATTGGTCAAAGCCACTCACAAAACTGTTGCTCCTTCAATGGCTGATACAGGGAAGCCAAGAACCGAACACCCTTCTCGGTGTTCTTCTGTTGTTGCTTCATAGAGCACACCTTTTTTGGTTTGCGGCAGCTTCTTGGCGCGAGCACGACATGCGAGCAATCAGAGTGTCCTCAGCAACTCTCGTCGGTATTCTATCGGACGACAGACTACAACAACGATGAGTTTCCTTCTTCGATCGGCCCTTTTTCTTCTGAAAGCCCTTCTTCTCTCACTCTCTTTGTTCTTCTCTGTGGACGGCGGCGTTGACTTTTTTTTCTTCGAGGAATGTGGCAGAATGAGTTTCTCCTTTTCCTTCTTTGTTCGTTCAGCAACGAGGAAGGTTCCTTCTTCTCTGTTGAAGAAAGGGCGATGCAGCAACAAAGGTTGAACTGTTTTTGCTCTGATACCAGTTGTTGCTTTAAGAAATCAAGAGCGAGACACAAAAATTTTAGCGTGAAAAAACTCAAATTGGTTAAAAACCACGGGACCGATTTGGCCACTCAAAACATCCACTTTCGATTATAATAATGGGTACAACAAATCAGATGATCAAGCTTCTTTCAAGCTCAAAGTCTAAAACTCTCTGCACAATAGAGCATCAAGAAGAAGATGGGAAGAACCTTTGTGTCAGGGGACGGAGACGCTATAAAGAAAAACAAAAACAAACAATTAGGTGATCAGTAAATAATATTTATTGATTCAGGCCCACACATGAGACTTCAACAGTGAGTTTCCTCTCGGCAACACCGGCGGCCAAAAAAACTCCTCTTGATCGGTGATGGCAGAGGAAGCTTTCTTCATTTCTTTGCAATTAAGAAGACAAACCAGAAAAGAAAAAAAAAAAAAAAAAAAAAAAAAAAAACTTTTTTTTCTTTGATGGCAGAACGGCAACCACAATGGGTTACTCTGTTGCTCGCCTGTGGGTGGACAGACTTCTTCTCTCGACAAACGACGACTTGTTCAAAATGGCGGCAGACAGACTTCTCTTAACAGAAAACAGCAACGCAACAAGAGAATTTCTTTCCCTTTGTTTTTTTAGTTTCTTTTTCCAAAATTGCAATTCCACCGAAATTGCAAATCCGTAATATCATTTGATACCTTCGATAAATCAAAAACTTGATTTTCGAAAAACCTTCAACCTCGCTCTTATACTAATGGTTGAAAAACGAATGATAATAATTGAAAAAGAAATAAATGCAGAAACACATGACATTAAAATTTACGTGGAAAAACCCTTTAGGGAAAAAAATCACAGACAGAGGAATAAATCTATTATGAAAATCAAAATACAACCGCAAATTTTGCAACTCTAACTTACATGAATTTATAGAGAAAACAAAACCGTAATGAAATTTCTAACATAGACCTAACCGGTCTGGCCCGTATAGAATTTGGATGAAGATGATACATTTCTTCTCTCTCGAAGTCATATTATGGTGCAGTGAATTTGATGAAGCTAAATTGATGTTTTTGGGGTTGGTTTCTTCGTATTTAGCAATAGTTGTTAATTTTATAACCTGGTGCTTCTCTGTTAGACTACACAATTAAGAGAGGTATAAACAGCAAGGATAAACTTACACAAAGGACTTCCTAACAAACATGTTGAAGGCAAGGGTAAATAACTTAAAGATGTTGGATGCTTTTATTCAATCTAAACTGAAATATTTATGGAGATCAACTGCAACAGATTCTGCAATATTCCGGTTCCCACTAACCCCACTGAAAACATGAAATCAGACTCTCCTAATAACTCTCAAACACATTCTAACTAACCATGAGACCAGGACAAATTATTGATGGCCTTTGGGTAAGAAAACACTAGACACGTAAGTAACATCACTTAATAATTTCTGTATTATTTCTAACAATAGTTGGGCTCATTTCTGGGAGAAAGGGACTATCTTTATGCACTGAGCAGGGTGATTTCATCTGTAGAATGCAAAATATCCTAAATGTATGATGAATATCTATGCAACTACATTATCTATGGTTGAACTCTTTGATTTGAGTCGGTGGTCCTTTTGTATAATTAGCTGGCTAAACGACTCGATAGAGATGTTAAACGAGCAAGTCGAGCCGAGCCGAGCCGAGCCAAGCTGAGAAAGACCCGGCTCACTGAGTCTGCCGAGCCTAACGAGTCGAGCCTGCCGAGTTTAACGAGCCGAGCTGGCTCGTGAGCCGCGAGCCTAATAAGTCGAGCCGAACCGGCTCAACGAGCATAACGAGCCGTTGCGTTGTTGAGCAGTCTGATTCTCAGCAACGGTCAGATGACCGTTGCTCAGAATCTCAGCTTCTCATCAACGGTCATCACCGTTCATTGACACTTTAGTGGAGAGAAGAAAAAAAATCGAGGGGAAAAAGATTGCTGAACTGAGGGGCAGAAAGTCGACCGAAC
>CM039518.1:14985362-15154507 GCA_022433055.1 Begonia peltatifolia | reverse complement strand
TTTTTAGTAACATTATTAATAATCAAAACGTCCCGGCGAAGCTAAACCATTTCACCTCTTCCGGCAACTAAACTGGAAGCCATGTTCCACTCATTTGAAGAACAACTGAAGTTATCAACACGATCTATTTTCAGCGAAAGATTGTATTTCATTCACACTACCCTGAATTACATACAGAGTATATATGGCGGAGGAAAGATTATAGATTCTAACTTCACGAGCAGATCTTCATCTTATATTTTTTAGCAAAATTTTATAGCAAAAATATTTACCTTTTGATTGAGCCAGAAGGGCGGGAACCCATGACGAGCAGATCAGCATGCAAACTCTTAACAACTTCACAAATCTTTTCTTTTGGATTCCCTATTACTACCTGAGTTCTTACACCAATCTGAGAATATGAAAGAATTTAAGAGTAAATCTGTGAAAAAAATAATGAATAAAAACATCATGCATAGCTTCAGGAAATTATATCAAAAGATTGGATAAAGATCTCACATCGAGCGAAGAACTAATCTGCGAAGCATGACGTAAAATTGCCTGGGTGATCTTCTTTTGATGTGCTTGTATAGCTGCAGCGAATGCAGGGACGTCCAAATCACCTAACACAAATCTATTTTCAGTCGATTGAAAATTTAGAAGTAACGAAAGGTCAGACAGAGAGAGAAAGAAACGAACTGAACTTGGACCACCGAAGGGGATAGCAGCCGGACAGACGCCGGCAGAGATGGACGGTAGGGATTGAACGTGGAGAACGATGAATGTGCCGTCCGGCGAATCATGTATAGAAGATCTGAGCTTGACGTTGTTGATGGCCCATTTCAAGGCACTCATGCTCTCCTCGGTGTCATCGACGGCGACAACCACGCAGTTGAGGTTTCCAGACATGGTTTGTCAGTTTGTCTTAGATTTCATAGACGCGGCGGTTCGTCATCGTGCTTTCTTCTTTAAAAAGTGTTTCAACTAGAAAAAAACTCATCGACGTTCGACCCTTGGGAGGCGCCAAAAGCTGCTTTTGTTTGGGGGCGGCGGCCAAGTTCAGAATAAATCACTTTGATGTGTAAATTATAAATAATTAAAATAAAATATTAATTACAAAAAACAATGATTGCCATTATTCTTTGATTATTGCTTGATAGAAGATTTTAAAATTTTATAACTGAAAAGCTGTCATGATCATATAATTGAAAATAGATCCGAGTTTATCCAAAATCAACATTTATTGACTAGAAGTATGGACATTTATATTTTTTTATTATATTTGAATTATTTAGTCTAATAATCCCCGTCCAGAGTAGCATTACCTACGCTGTTGGCTGTCTCCTCCCACATCCATCGAGTCGACGTCCCGCCTTAAATTACAAATTTGCCTATACGTTCCAGTCAGCAGCTTTTGGCCTTTGCAAAAAGCAGTAGACTATTAGAAAATTGCAACCGTGCATGCGACTAGTGCTGATGATACCTGGACCGGAGAAATAGTTTCAAACTGAAACTGCCTATTGTACAAAAAAACTGGACCGGCTAGCATAACAGAATCGGACCTATGGAAATCTCCCAACGGAATTCATGCCTTCCGGCGCCGGAAAATAATGAATAAAGATTTTCTCTTAGTTGTTTTAGTTTGATTTTTGGATCTTACTTGTTTATTTTAATTATTTAATCTAACGCTCATAATCATCTGAGGAAGCACGCGTAATTGTTCCAATTGTAGATTATTTTAATAATTTATTAGTGGCTCATATAAATTATAGTAATATTGACTTTATATTAAAGTGCTTAATGTGATGATTGTTAAGCATAAAGGTAATAAAGTTAATTGGGTTTTAATTCCCTCTCCTTAACCCTATAAAGTTATATAAATTATAATTGAAAAGGTGTGTTAGAAGAGACACGAATGAAGAGGTGTGTTGGAAGAGACACGAATGAATAGGTGTGTTTGAAGAGACACGAATGAAAGGGTAAGTATGGAGAATTATTTTTGTGTGGTTGTCTTCTTCCCAAAAAAAAAAAAATGATCTATCAATCAAATATCTCTGTATCATCAAAGAGATAATAAAAGTAAAAGAGATTAAGGGGAGAAAACGGTATTTGGTATGTGTGTAGTTTGCTTACCTTTAATACAATCTATACACACATCCCAGTCATTAAAATCTAATTGAGGTAAAATGTCACATTTCATTAACCTTATTATCCTTTCTTTAGATATATGACCTAATCTTTGATGCCACAAGAAAGCTGAACTCTCATTAAGTGCACTACGTTTAACACCAACATTATTATCAACATGAAACAGAGATTCTATAAACTTAACATTGAGATTAAATCTATACAAACCATCTAATAAAATACCAGAACCATAATAGTATTTTCATTTGTACAATGTAAATAAATCATTGTCAATCTCAAAATTAAAATCTTTACAATCCAATTTAGACACAAAAACTAAATTCCTAGCACATTCTGGAACATAGAGACACTTTTCAAGATCCAAATGACAACCAGTATCCCGGATCAACCTATACGTCCCAATTCCTTCTATGCGTGCCTTCATTCTGTTTCCCATATACAAGAACTTTTCAGTTCCGCTTATGGGTCATTTATTGATGATTAGTCACGTTATGGTTATTTGTATCTACTGTATGAGAAGTCTCAATCTGTGAATGTTTTAGAAGCGTTCATAAATGAAGTGGAAAGACAGTTAGATTGAAAAGTAAAGGTTGTGAGGTCTGATAGAGGTGGTGAATATTATGGAAAATTCGATGAAAGTGGACAATGTAAAGGTCCATTTGCAAGGTTTCTCGAAAGTCGAGGCATTTGTGCACAGTATACAATGTCTGGTACGACACAACAAAATGGTGTAGCTGAAAGGCAGAATCGTACGTTAATGGAAATGGTTAGGAGTATGATAAATAAAAATAATGTACTTTTATCGTTGTGGATGCACGGTTTAAAAACCTCTGCATATTTATTGAATAGGGTACCTAGTAAGGCAGTTCCTAAGACCCCTTATGAACTGTGGACGGGTAGGAAATCTAGTTTGAGACATCTCCATGTTTGGGGTTGTTCAGCTGAAGTAAGGATATACAATCCACATGAAAAGAAGCTCGATGCAAAAACCATTAGTGGTTACTTCATCGGCTACCCGGAAAAATCAAAAGGGTACCTTTTTTTATTGTCCAAACCATAGTACGAGGATAGTAGAGTCTGGAAATGCTCGATTCATTGAGAATGACCAGATCAGTGGGAGTGATGAATCACGAAAAGTGAATATTCATGAGAATCGGGTGGAGGAAATTACACCTGAAGATTCTCATCAAGTTATTGCTCCTCTTGTTGTATCACAGTCTAACAACATATCGGAACAACGAATGAATATTCAAACCACAGAAAGTGATCAAGTTAATGATGAGCATAATGATGGTATACAAGTCACTAGTGAACAATCACAAGAGTTGCGAAGGTTAGTAAGGACAAGAAGGCCTGCAATTCCTAATGATTACGTGATCTTTTCACTTGAAGATGAATGTGATTTGAGCAATGATAATGATCCAAACTCATTCATTAAAGCCATGGAATGTTCAAATTTTGAAAAGTGGTTGAATGCCATGAAATAAGAGTTGAAATCGATGGATGACAAAAAAGTCTGGGAACTTGTAGAATTACCTGAAGGTTTTAAACAAATCGGTTGTAAATGGGTTTATAAAACCAAACGTGATTCGAAAGGTAATATTGAAAGGTATAAGGCCAGACTTGTCGCCAAAGGTTACACTCAGAAAGATGGTATTGACTATAAGGAAACCTTCTCTTCAGTTTCAAAGAAGGATTCATTAAGAATTGTTATGGCTTTGGTAGCTCATTATGATTTAGAGGTTCACCAAATGGATGTAAAGACCGCCTTTCAGAATGGTGACTTAGATGAAGAAGTGTATATGGATCAACCGGAAGGATTCTCACTTCCGGGAAATGAAAGGTTAGTGTGTAAATTGAAGAAGTCAATATATGGACTAAAACAAGCTTCTAGACAATGGTATATTAAATTTAACAATACTATTACGTCGTATGGTTTTATAGAAAACACTGTTGATTGGTATATCTATATGAAAGTCAGTGGAAGCAAATTTAGCATATTAGTCCTATATGTTGATGACATTCTTCTAGTTTCTAATAATAAAGAAATGTTACATGATATAAAAGAGTCTCTCTCTAAAAATTTTGAAATGAAAGATATGGGTGAGGCATCCTATGTAATTGGAATAGAAATATTCCGTGATAGACAACAAGGATTGCTAGGATTGTCTCAGAAAGGATATATCGATAAAATTTTAGAGAGATTCAGAATGGAAAAATGTTCTGCTGGTGTAATTCCAATTCAGAAAGAGGACAAATTCAATCAAATGCAATGTCCGAAAAGTGATTTGGAAAGAAAGGAAATGGAATCAATTCCATATGCATCAGCTGTTGGGAGCTTAATGTATGCTCAAACATGTACTCGACCCAACATAAGTTTTGCAGTAGAGATGTTAGGCCGATATCAAAGTAATCCAGGAATGGATCACTGGAAAGCTACAAAGAAAGTGCTTAGATACTTGCAAGGAACAAAGGACTACATATTCATGTATAGAAAATCCAATAAACTGGAAGTTGTTGAATACTCGGATTCAGACTATGCTGGATGTGTAGACTCGAGGAAATCTACATTCGGTTACGTGTTCCTATTAGCTGGAAGAGCCATATCATGGAGAAGTGGAAAGCAATCTTCGATCGCTACTTCTACAATGGAGGTAGAATTTGTGCCATGCTTTGAGGCCACTATTCATGTGTTGTGGTTGCGAAACTTAACCTTGGGTCTAAGTATAGTCGAAAGTATAGATAGACCGCTAAGGATTTATTGTGACAATTCCGCAGCTGTATTATTCTCAAAGAATGACAAATACTCGAAAGAAGCAAAACATATGGAATTGAAGTATTTGGCAGTCAAAGAAGAAATACAAAAACAAAAGGTGTGCATTGAGCACATAAGTACAAGTTTAATGATAGCGGATCCATTAATTAAAGGATTATCACCTAAGATCTTTAAAGAACATGTTGAAAGGATGAGTTTGGGTGACAAATCTTTATTAATGTGATTATGATAGTGTAACTTGTATTATGTGAACATCTTTGAATTCATTATGGACATGTTTTGTATGTATAATGTTGTTTGCATTATGGTGTATACATTATCGTTATTTGCAAATGACATGTGATACTTTATGAAATTTAAAGTGAAAGGTTATAGTGTTTCCTCAATTAAAGTTATAATGGATTGAGAAATTTTTGATACATAGGAAAGAATCATGTCGTCAATGACTTGTATCTGCCATGATTCAATTTTTCAATTCATTATGAAGGACGACTTGGTTAATCCACATTATGATACACTATTTGACTGTGGATTACAAGTTGTGATGGATTTTAATCCAAATAAGATTAAATAAAAGAAATTGAGATCTCATAATATGAGCCAAGTGGGAGATTGTTAGATTATTTTAATAATCTATTAGTGGCTCATATAAATTATAGTAATATTGACTTTATATTAAAGTGCTTAATGTGATGATTATTAAGCATAAAGGTAATAAAGTTAATTGGGTTTTAATTCCCTCTCCTTAACCCTATAAAGTTATATAAATTATAATTGAAGAGGTGCGTTAGAAGAGACACGAATGAAAAGGTGTGTTGGAAGAGACACGAATGAATAGGTGTGTTTGAAGAGACATAAATGAAAGGGTAAATATGGAGAATTATTTTTGTGTGGTTGTCTTCTTCCAAAAAAAAAAAATGATCTATCAATCAAATATCTCTGTATCATCAAAGAGATAATAAAAGTAAAAGAGATTAAGGGAAGAAAACGGTATTTGGTAAGGCAAAGCAAAGCATACACTCAAAATGGATCAAGGTTAGTATATTATGTAATTTTTCGATTTAAATAATGGTTGAATCAACAATGTTATAAAGGGATTAAAGTATTGAAAGTTTTGTTTTTTAGCTTTCACCAACTTCCAAAAATCTCTGTGAGAAGAATTTCGCTGTAAAATTTATTGATTTATCCGTCAACCTGTTGTTGTTCTTCATCGGCATCTTCGGAGGAATGGATCCTTCATCGGGCTTGATTTTCGGATTCAAACTACTTGAACTACTCGGATTCTTCCTTCAACGACAAAATAGCTGCAAGGCCACCATTAAAATAATCAAAAACAAACTTTTTTATAATCAAAATTTGAAAATTGCAGTAGGTTTAGAGAGAGAGAGACTAATGGGGTAAGGTAGACAAGGGTCTTTTGGGAAAGCAAATCAGCGTCTGATTTGCACACGTGTTTCTCCGATTCTTTGAGCGGATTAATCAAGAAATATGGAGGAATTTTGGTAGCATTAAACAGAAAATGAAAAAGAAAACAAACGAAGAGGTTTTTTTGAATCAGTGAACCGGGAGAGCCATGGGTCTAACCTGGGCTAAACCCTGGGCCTTAGCATAAGCAAGTTTTCGGCCTCCCAAGAACCTCTAGTTGGGCCCTAACATGCATTATTGAAACTCGATTATAGGTATTATTCAAAAATATTTTTTGCGCTTCTCAAAAATCAATATCCAACAGAAGGTTGCAAATTTCAGGAGTAGGGAAGGTTCCAAGCCAAATACAAGACACAGCAGCAACGTCGTGTGCTCTTGCAGCCATTGGCCGAAAGTTGATTTGGACCGGAAGATGGGCACCAAAAATTAGTACTGAAGGAAGGCATCATCGCTTTAACGGCCTATTTAAAATTAGAAGGTAAATATATTAGTTACAAACACCCCTATATTTGATATTTACTCTAATTAAAATAAAAGATCTTTTATGATATATAGACCTTATCTCCACGTGACAAAATCACTGGTTACCGCATAAATTAACTTCTGGTGGAAATAGGACGGACGAGCGTGAAAGTACAATTAAATTAATAGTTATTATTCTCCTTTCTTTAGTATCAACTCTAATAATTTCCTCCTCCATTCAACCAAGTTTCAGATCTTAATCTTATGGTATTAATTTATAAAGTCATCTAAAATACCCCCTGTCAGTTGCTTAACTATTTTTTACCAATAAAAAGAAAATAATTAAAAAAATAAGTTTGAATTAACCGTATGAATTATTATTTTTCAATTTATTTAATTAAAAATATATAAAATAATAAAATATATAGGTCAACTATTACTTTTTAATTAAAAAAATATATATTTACTTTCTAAGCATATTTGATGACGTATCAAATAATTATGGAAAAATTTCAATCCAAATCCTATCGTATATGGTCATTTATCATTTGGTCTCTAACATTTTTTTTTCCCAATCAGACCCTATGGTATACGCCGTTTGCAATTCAAAGATTACCGTTTAATTTTTCTTTAAATTTATATTTAAAAATTCTAAAAACTATAAAGTTATAAATTAATTTTAAAAAAATAACAAACGATATTCAATTTACTTGAAATTTTTATCACATATTTATTACATTATAGAAAGATAATCTAAAAATTTACGTCATTTTCTAATAGTTGTATGATTTATTTTAATTATTTTATAAACTAATTAACTAAAACTATAATAAATCGTACAAGTGTTAGAAAATCACGAAAATTTTCATATTATCTTCTCATAATATGGTAAAAATTTGAAATAAATTGAATATAGTTGTTTACCGTGAACATGTGAGAGGATGGTCGGTTCAATTGGATCAACCGTCATCTAACGGTAAATGATAAATTAATTTTAAAAAAAATGACAAATGATATTCAATTTACTTGAAATTTTTATCACATATTTAGTACATTATACTAAGATAATTTGAAATTTTTCATGATTTTCTCACGCTTTTACAATTTATTACAATTTTATTTAATTAGTTTATAAAATAATTATAATAAATCATACAAGTATTAGAAAATAACAAACATTTTTCAATTATCTTCTTATAATATGGTAAAAATTTCAAGTAAATTGAATATTGTTTGTTATTTTTTCAAATTAATTTATAACTTTATAATTTTTAGAATTTTAAATATAAAAAAGAAGGTCACGTGCTCTGTACGTGATCAATTTAACGAAAAATTAAACGGCAATATTTGAATTACAAACGGTATATACGATAGGGTCAGATTGAGAAAAAAAAAAAGTTAGAGACCAAATAACAAATGACCTCATATGATAGGGTCTGAATTGAACTTTTTCTAATAATTATTTTGATTGCAATTAGTATAATAAATTATAAATATTTAATTTATTTCATTCATTGTACTTTAATTGCATAAATCATTATTTGATAGGGGTGTTCAAAAACTGGCTCAGACCGAAGAACCAACCCAAACCAACAATGTGGTTCCAGTTTTGGTCGGTTTTGCACTTTAAAAAAATCATTTTTTTTAAAGAGATGTAAGGTAGAGTTTTTCAGACATTGTCTTACAATGTTGGTTGATAATAATAAAGCAACAAATTTGGTGAATTAAGTACGAATGGTGATTAACATATTATACCTTCAATACAAAATGGATTTGAAATGTCATAGGATTATTGTAAAACTAGTATTGCGACATCTTCGTCCACATAACAAAATACTGGTTTTGCTCACAATAAACTATTTCAAAAATTTTGTAACCGTCATAGTGAGTGAAATGCTTCAAGCAAGAGGACGGAAGTTGATCAATATTTATTTGTAGAATTGAAAATTTTTTCAGACGATTAAAATATTTTAGCATAGTATAAATTGAATTCATTGAAATATCCAATATTAAGTAAAATTGCAAAAGATGTATTGATTATTCCTATTTCTATAGTTCTTTCGGAGTTAGCTTTCAGGTAGTGGTGGACATGTACTTGATTCTTTTCGTACTTTATCGCCAAAAACTATCGAAACGTTTATTTGCACTCAAAGTTGGATTCTTGAGGAAAGACATGATTTAGAAAACTTTAATAATGTGGTGAATGAGTTTGAAAAATGTGTTTTAATTTTTTTTTATTCTTTTTAGTAATTACTATACATTATATACTTACTTTGGAAATTATATTATTTTGCAGATTTTACATCACCAGATTGAGATAGTAAACCTATTAAAATTAGCGAATACTGAGAACATTTAATTTCCTTAGTATATGTTTGATTATTTTCTACTCTATTTTCTATTTAATTATAATTTTATTAGTAGTATATTTTTTTGCATCTTATAGTGATGACGTGTAATATTTTTCATTTTTGCAAGTTTATAGAACAATGGCCGATATTTCATAATATAATGGTTGGAGAATGAATGACATTATAGCTTCACTAACTTATTTTACTTACAATAATTTTTACTTTACGGTTGAATAATGGATAGTATGAATATTTGTTGTGCTAATGACTAGTATATCGTATAACTTTTGTTATTTCTGTATCATCATCTTCTTCAAAGTACGTTGGGTTAGATTTAGTTTTTCTAATGTATGGTTCAAGAAAGTCAATATTATTTGGAATGAAAATATTTTTGGGAGGGTAAAAAGATAAATTTTTTAAATAACAAAATAAGTTTCATTCCTCTTTCTTTTGTGAATAAAATCTAGCAACGTTTTATTTTTTTATTTTTGGAGGTTTTTTGAAATCATAACAGGCGTTGTGTTTATGAATTTCGTTTGTCACCCATAATATCTCTTGCTATTTTACTGAACAAGTATGCATTCATCATTAGACTTTTTGACTCATTGCCCTTATTAGTTATCATTGTAGTGCCTTCTACAAAAACATGGTCAAAGTAGCAAAGTGAGTCATGTACAACAAGGTAGTTTGTCACCCTAGTTCTGTTTCAAGAATTACTTTCTGCATTAATTTCTCATATCATCATATTATGTAGTATTTTTCTTATAATATTCTAGTTATTTCAAGTTGCGGGTATTTTTGGTTTTACTGGTAAAGATCATATTTGAAAAGTTAGTTTTTGACTTTTTTTAGTTTGGGTATTTGAATTAAATTATTTGTTTATTTTTTTTTTTTGAATTTAGAATTTTTTATTAAAAAAATAATTAATTATAGAAAAATCGAAACCAAACTAAAATCAGAATTAGAATTCTGGTCCAAACTTTAAAAAAATATTTAATGGTATCAGTTTTAAAATTTAAAAATCAAAATTAATTAATCTGGTCTTAATTTTTCTTAAAATAAAACAGGATCGGAACACCAATTCAATCAAATAATATTTTATATGTCGGTACATGTGTAGATAATAGAATATATTATTACATTTCTTTTTACACACTCGTTTGAAAATTTAGAATTAGAGATTGCCCTTTTATAATTATTAATATTATAATTAACATCCGAGGAATGTTTGCATTGTACAAACTAAGAAACTCATTGCTTTCGCGTCAACTTGTCAATGGATATGCGACCAATTTTCTTTGCGAAAAAACAGGTTTGGGTGGACATTCTTCTGATCACCAAACCCAGGAATTATCTGCGTTTGAAATTCAATGAATCTGCACTTTCTGAAGTTTTGTTCTCACTCCATTTCTAGAAGGGTTCGAAGCTTCAAAAGCTTGAATTCTTTTCTTGGACCTTCAACACACAAGTAAACAGCTTTTTTGTAAGCAGAAGTAAAATTCTCCAAGTAACTCTAAAAGGTTAACTGATCTGCTGGGCTGTAAAGGGGATTCAATGACTTCACTTCTAGGGTTTCAATCTAAGAAATTATCCACGAAAATTCATGTCGCTATTATAATATTATGTATTTTAAACGAATATCACACCATACTATTCTTAGAACAACTTTTCAATTAAATGATTTTGGTCCCTTTTTGTCTTGACAATCTAAATTGTCTCGTGCCTCAAGTGTTATAAACAATTATGCAGTTAGGTTTGGGTCTTTTGAAAAGCTTTCTTTTCAAAGAAAAGAAAGAAGAAAATTGGGAAAAGAGGCCAAGAAAAAAAAGCTTGTGATTAGGTCGACCGTCTACAGCTCTGCGTCTTCAATTAAATGCAACTTGTGGAACACCCTTTAGAGTTTCACACTGCTTTTCAATGAACCTTACGTCAACTTCCTTTCTGCCTTTCGGAAATTAATTAAAAAAACAATTTTCCAAAAATAATTTCCCTTTTCTTTGAAAAATAAAGAAGAAAAAATTCATATAATACTAATCATCGAGCCAAGTCGAGCCAAGATATCAACATGGTGAAACTCCGGGCGATCGACATCATTTCTAACGATTTTTGGTACTAAACAATTGTACTCAGGTAGAGCTTTCCAAAGATAATTTGAACGTCCGAGATTGGAGTTCGGAATCATCGCTGGCAAGCATCTAAAGTTTCGTCCCAAACTTTTCAGAACATAAGCAACTTGAATTTAAACCTCAAAGATGTATACACTTGCACGAAGAATTGACCCTCAATAGTACTATCATAAAGTTCAATGGAAACAGCAGCAAAGCTAAACGCCTCTTCCATTTCCATTTCGACCATTTCCAGACAGAGTGTATTTACTCATATTTTTTACTTTTTTTATGAGAACATATCCGTATATCCAATTTTGCAGCTTTTGAACTCACTCTTGCTCCCTATTTTATGTAATGTCTTGATCTTCCACAGTGTATAAACCGTTTTCGAATTCACTTTTTGAGCTTCTTGCAATAATCTTTTAAGCGTTTGCACTGAAAAAATTCCCACACTAATTGAATTAATAAATTACTACCTATAAATACATGTATTTATGAGAGGGCGGAAGAAACAGACAAAAAGAAGAAAAGATGGGCTAGATAAGATATAAAGCAATTCATCAGAGGCAGTGATGGATTGGAAGCTTTGCAGAATTTGATAGACAGAAAACGACGACTGTGCTCCACTGCAGGCTAAGATAAACCCTAGCCACAATTTCTTCTTGTCATATCACCATCCATCTAGATGAAACCCCCAAATTAAATTCAAATAAAACAAACTATATTCATGAACTCGAACTCGAACTCGAACTCGAACTCGAACTCTATATTGCCATACCAGTCGAGAAGGCCATTAAAACATAGTAAAAATAAGAAAATTCCATAACAAATCACAGTACTTACTTTAAAATAATGTTTTTCACGACCATTTTTAAGAAATTGGGAGCGACTATTTGTAGAAAGGATGTAATATTTTAATATAGAAAGAAATGACAGCATTCATGCAGATTGGATCGTAATCTGATCTAATCAGTTACTCAAAACACCAACCTGATCTACCCAGAAAGTAGACATACAAGATTCAATAATTTTTAAAATGCTTTACAGGCTGTGATTCGCTTAAAGTAGTCAGAACTGCTATTAAACTGAGAGCTATGAATCCTAGACCTGAAGTTTGATCGTTTATAGTTGGTTTGAAATGAAGAGGAATCGACAGCTACACAAGTAAAAATAATGAAATTATGTATGGAAATGGAAACAAGCAGAATCAGCAAAAACAAACACAAGATCTAGCAATACGGTGGGTGTGGCGGCGCCGTCGCTTGTCTGGCTGCAGAAGCCCAGATCACATCGGAAGGAACATGGCAACTGTACACGGGCATCACGCACGAGTCAACCGGAGCGTGCCCAGCACTCTCTCCGCCTCCGGATATAGGTGGCGATTGACCTTCACCGCCTGAAACTGAGTTTCTAACCTCGTCTTCGTCCGACAGCCGATGATAGGAAGGGTTGTTAAAAGAAGCGGCTATCACGAACACCGTCCCGACTGCAACCAGTGATCCGGCGACTAAACCGCCGATGATCTGTCCTTGAGGGCCGGCAAGAGAAATGGTGAAGCCGTTGGGAACCGTGAACGACATCGCCTGAGGGAGCAAGGTGGCCGAAATCGATAAGATCTCGAACCGGCCGTGGAAGGTGATGATAGGTCCTGGAGTGTTCGATGGCTGCCGGAGACTTACATTAGCGACGGTTCCGGAGCCACTGAGGATGCAGAGACCCATATTTTTCCGGCGAGAGAAGTAGGAAATGGCTTCCACTACGTCGTTACCTCCCGGCACTTCAAGGATGTAAGGGCTCATCGCCGGTTCCGAGTCTCGAGTTATGATAACGGGTGGTTTTGGTTTGTTTTTGGAACCGGGTGGGCGGCCCCTCGGGCGCCTTACGACTTCTAGACTTGCTCCGTCGCCGGAGCTGAGCTCGGGATGTAATTTGGGCTCCATTACCCCGGCGGCCGGTTGTCCCCTGGTTCGACTGGCGTCGTCTTCTTCTGAAGTTTGACATTCTCTAACTGCGGAGAGGGGAAAGGGATTGGAAAACGGAAGGGCCTGTAGCTGCGGTTGGTTCTGGTGGCTGTGGCGTTGGTGAAGCTTAGAGAAGATGTTCTGAGCTTCATTCTTTGGCTGCGCGTAGTCACCTTTCATGGTTTTCCCGATCTCCTTCTCGATTCTCCCTTAAAACTAGCAGTAGCTAAGCTGCACCATCTGTAAGCTCCGTGGATGGGAGAGAGAACAGGGAGAAGCTGGTAATCGGGTTTTCGATTTGCATATAATGATATTATCTAGTCGGTGGAACTGGAAGGAGGCAACAGAGAGAGTAAAGAGGGTGGGTGAGCTTCGAAACCAAGTAAAGACTAATGGCGCCGCTGGTTGGAAGAACGGTAGGGTCCACCGCACCCATCAAGCTTGCTGAGCTAAGAGAGGAAGGCAGTGAGATTTGGAGGCCCCTTTATGTCCCCGGCCAGACATTTTTACCAAGTTCTGGTTTTAGAGCAAAGGGGAAGGAACGACAGCCTCTCTCTTTCTCTCTATATCTCTATCTTCTTTCTCTCTCTTGATGCGTAGGTAGGTCTAATCCTAGAGCCTAGAGTGGATTGCCTCGCTTCCTTTGACGAGAAGGAATAGAATTCGCTTGGATTCATTCAACCCGTTCAGACTTGTACCTTCTCCCAAAAGCTTGCTTTTTTTTCAGCCATCTTCATCATTTTTGCTTTGATCGCTCCTTTTACCCTGCATCTTTATGTTTCTGCCCAATCTAGCTACTTGACAATGTTTGTCTTCTTACGTCACTTTATTTTAATTTTTATTTGAATTTTTTTGACAATTTTTTCCAGCTCGAAATAAATTACATCAATAGTTCATAAAATAAGAAATAAGGAGGAGTGTATCTAAGCGGGTAGGTTTGTTTTAGGAGAAATGCTATTTAGAACAAACATTTATGGTTATTTAAAAAATTAAATTTTTAATAAATTGGACTTTACATCATCAATAATTTAGAGTTGGTCATTAATTTAATCTGATTTCTAATCTCTCTTGTTAACTCGATTTCGAATGCAATTCATCGTCTATATGGCGATTTATAAAGTTCAAATTTACGAAAAAGATATTAATATATTTCAAAATCAAGTTAAAATTTGTTGTTGAAGTTAAAAAGTTGGTTAATAAAATTTAAATTAGCAGTAACCAAGAGGTGGATGCTCAATTCAACAGAAAAAAAGGTTTAAAACCTAATACGCTAGAATCTAAGTTATAATTTTTTTTTAATCAAGTTGAAATTGTGCTCTATTTGTCATCTGGTTCAATGAAGAAGTTTGAAGGAAGTGGTCCCTGTTGCAGCAGGGGTTGACCAAACCCATTTCATTTATGGCCCATGGGTACTCAACCACTCCTCCGTCCTTTCCTCTCCCCATTCATTGAACGAATTACAACGTCATAAATTGATTATGATCTAAAGTGGTCTGGGTATTCACTGACCTTACCCCTCACATTTTAAAGTTCACTTTGACTCAAATTTTAATTATATCATACTGTATATTAATATTAAATTTTTTTATTTTTTATATATATTAATATTTTAATTATTAAATTTTTTTTATATGTCTATGATTTTATTTTTTTTTTAAATTTTCATTGTTACTGTATTCTCTGCGTTTGTTTATTTATTTATTTAATTTTTATTATTCGATTCTCATAGCCAAAGTTGAAGAATTGTATAAAACAATTAGGGTTTGCAATTTTGTAAATTGCAATCTGGGAAAAGAAATTAATTTAAAAAATAAAAAATGAGTGGGAAGAGAATTTTCTTCTCTGCATTGCGTCGTCCTCCACAGAAGCGTGAAGAAAAACTCCCCCGCCGAAGAGGGTTGCGAAGCTCCCGTCGTCTGTCGCTGGTTAAGAAACTCTGTTACTGGCCCTCGCTGCTGTCATCCGTTAAACAGAGAGAAAGAGGAGTGGAGACCGTCGTCGCCACTGTCAGTTTCCTCCAATCAAAACTGCCGACTGTAAACCTATTGCCTTCTGAAGCAATAGAATCTCCGATCCGACTTGAAACCAAGCCACTTCGCCGAGGAGGACGCAGAAGAATCAGTCGCCCTCGTTGCACAACCTGCCTCCGCCAAGAGTCACCGGTAGTTCACCGTTTCGTGTACAACAGAGTACACGGTCCGGCTGGCATCGTCTCGGCCTTTTCCGCCGTTTCGTGTACAACAGAGTACTCGCAAAAACAGGATCAATATGGATGGCACGGGCATTGGCACATATGCGCCAAGACCTTTTCCTCTTCTATAGGAAGTGTAACACTCCGTCGGTGACCGTTAATTTTTTTCTAACAGTGGCTTAGTCAATCCTAACTAGGATCAAATCAAACAAATCCATATGCATAACAATCAGATTAACTGATAAATCGTGTTGATCAACAACAAGAGCAGCATTATCGATCAATCGCCAAGAGTTTTATCGCCAGGAGTTTTTTTGTCGTTAGGTTTTCGATACTTTAAAGTTTTTCTTAACATAAATATAATTTGAGGGTTTTTTCACGCCAAACTTATACTTCGATGGTTAAAATAATTTTAACCTTTTTTTTAAATGTTTCACAAAAATAAAAATTTTGATAAAATTATACCCAACAACGGTACCAAAAATTTGTTTAAAAACAAACACCACTCAAGTGCATATGTTGCAAGCAAGTAATAAGAAATAAGTAAAAGTCGATCTCACAAAAATAAAATTATCAAAATTTAAATCAATGTAAATTAAATTAAATTGAGTATGAAACTAAAATATTGACCGAATGAAAAGAGAATAATAAAATGGAGTTGAGAATTGAATATGAGAAGTATGGGTGTGCGAGGAACGTGCACGAGGGGGATCTCCACCCCACACCTCACCCTCCGCGCTCATGCCCTACACGTGGAGAACGCCCTGACAAAGCAGTTTGAGTGGGATACAGGAATCCGCTAGATTATTCATAGGAAGACTGACAACTTTACCAGTTGAGAGTCTTTGACAACATCTCCTTGCATGGGGTGTACAACATGAGTGGCGATAACTGTGACTGACTTGTTCGCTTGTTCTATGCGAACATGAATGGTATTGGGAGGTTGGGGTGCCTTTGGAGGTACCTATTCGATACAGAAATTGTCGTCTCTCTAGCTATTATCAACGAATTGCAAGGATTTGCAGTGGAAGACGCCGAAAGATACTACCACAGTTCTCAAGACTGTGATTTCTCCAGAACAGCAGAGGGACTAGAGTTCCTTAGACAAATCCACTGCAATTCGGGTATTACAGGGTTTGTTAAGCGGAGATCGAATGCCTTGAACGTCAAATCTCGAGTACTACACAACCTGATTAGCCACACTATCTTGTCGAGGGATGGTCATAGAGATCTTGTCAGCTAAATGGATATTTACAAGCTCTACAACGACACTACGTTTGACCTACATGATTATAGGTCACATGCTTGAGGTCGGTTGAACCAAAAATAAGAACTTGCCATTTGAGACTTTGATTTGGAAGATCGTCCAGCGATATTAAGTTCGGGTGCTTAGAGGAGAGCATGTGAGATCTCACATATCTGCCCATGTATTTGATAGGACTCATTTGACTCGAATGAGGCTAGTCGAAGTCAACGAGTCTTGGATGCTCAAGGGAGATACCGAAGCCTCCACATCTCAAGATGTTTTGATGGACGAGGTCTCCGCCACCGCACCACAATTTGCTCATCAGATTCATAGTAGCTGAGACATGATGCAGCAAATGGATGAGATGCAGTAATAAATGCATCAGTAGATGCAGCAGATGTATAAGCTGCAGCAGCAACTAAAACAAAGCTATCAGATTCAACAGCAGAGAGATCAAAGGATGAAGTCCCTCGTAGGCAGGGTCGATGAGCTCACCATGAGTTAGAAAAAGGTGGTTGAGTCACAGGAGTATTTCAATGAGTCCATTGGAGAGCTCATTGACAAGCTGACGACTTGGATGATAGACGGAGACGACGATATCCCACCGGAATAGGATAGTTTAGATTTTATATTTCATTTTATATACTTTAGTTTTCGTCTATAAATATGATGTATTTTAATAAAATTTTATGTCTTGATGTATAGTATTTGCATTGGAATCTGGCTATTTGCTATATATTTTTTAATTGAACTTGGTGGAACTGTGGGGAGATACCTATAGAGGAGTCATAAAAGAAACAAAACTTTATCCATTATTTTTTTTTTTAAATAAACTGAAACAAATAAATAATTGTCATTTGAATAACGTATAATAAATAAATATTTTTAAAATAATCTATAAAAAAATTTTATTCAAATAAACAAAAATAAATGATTATAATTTGAAATATTTTCAGGGTGTGATTTGTTATATCAGCTTCTTTGTACTAAAAGGACATCACAAGTTTAATAATAACAGCCAATAATTTCTACTTCAATCGCACATCGCATAGTGAAAACTAAGATAAAAAAACATTGAAATGTGTTTGTAAGGGAAATGTGGTGAACTGTACCTATGTACAGTCAAATGTGTCGAAATTCATAAACATGTCTTGAGAAACAGCGCCTGAAGTGGATTCTCAGTGAGGACAAGCGCGACTATTGAGCTCCAGCTGCCGACATATACCGTACAATATCTTTGAGTTCGCTTATTAATTTTGGAACTTGACAGTTCATCGACATTTCGCACTCTTGTCTTATTCGGCCTACTAAGTTGGCGATATCTTCTAGGTGATATGAGGTCTTTCATATTTGGTATCTGCATCTACATTTAGGGGCCGCTCATGGGTTGAATAAATTGTAAGTACATCTATAGGTAAGTTGCCCGGTGATAGCATCGATGCACGTAATTTTTCAGTGCCAGTCGAATGAAATTAATGCATGAAATGAAATGGACATGCGAAATTTCAGTAAGCTACCTCCTGGTGTAGTTGCACATACCTGTATTCATGTCGATCACGTATTGCTCGTGTGTAATGGTTCGGATCCTGTAAATAAAATGGATCGAATTTTTTATTTAAAAAAAATTATAATCAAGTATATTTATATTTAAAGAATGTATAAATATACATTAGAGAAGTTGGACTGAAAAAAGGATATGTTAAAATGATAAAATTTGATTAAGATTAATTTAATTATGATTTATGGTAAATAATTGACAAAAAGATCAAAGGGCAAAATAGTCTTTTAGTTGGATAAAACTTGGTTATTAGGTAATTAACCATGAAAACTACTAATCCTAATGGGTTAAGGTGGCAATTCTACGTGATAAAGCTGAAGAAGAAGCTGAAGATTAAGAAAGAAAGAGAGAGGGTTCAGAGAAGGAGAGAGAGCTGAGGGATAAGAGAAATCCGTGAAAAAGGAGAGAGAAAAGGAAAAGTGAGAATCGGTGATCCGACGTTTAGAGGAAGTTGTTCAGCTTGGTTAGAGAAGCGTTTTGGCGCAAAAATTGAAAGATTCGATGGAAGTTTCGATTAAAGTAGAAGAACAAACAAAGACGGTAAGTTAATCTATTAGTTATATTAGTTAATTTATACTTTAATTCATTACTAGGTGTAGATAGATTTAATTGCCATTTGGATTCTAAATAGATTTGGATTTTATAGTAAATTGAATAGAAGTGGAAAGGTCGAAGTGATATTTTGGTATTGTTTTAATTGAAAAAGTTATATTGAATCAAAATTTTAACATGTTTTGGTATCATTAGAATGTTGTTTAAATTTGATTTTATTGAATGATTTCGGTTTATTTATTCGAAATAAACAGATATCGTTTTTATAGAAAATTGACTATTGAATTGTTTAAATTCATTTGTTATTGAATGGTTACGTTTCGATTTTTATTAAAGAAATTGAATGTAATGTGTTGAACATATAATTTTCTTTTCATAATTTTCTTTTAATTGAACTCATTGAATTTAAAAATAAATTTTATGGGTGAGTGCGTGTTTTGAATATGCATAACATTTGCTTTATAAATATTTTTAGAGCATGCATTTAGAAATAAGGGAGAAAGAAAACAGTGGTAACATATGAACCCACTGAGCTGATCTCGTCTCTTCCTGTGTAATAGTATGACTATGAAAATGATTGAGAGATTAACTGTATAATTTTCCTGGGTTGAAAGTTCATAAACATCGCGGTGAAGTAATGTGTGGGGTCTTATAGCCCTATTGGTGAAAGCCCTAAAATTTGTAGAGTGCGTGATGGTCATATGTGTCAATTAGAGTGAATTAAGATTTTAACATTTCAATTTGAATGGTTAAAGCTATTTTGGAAATCTTAAATTAAAGTATGAGTTTTAATAATATATTTTTATATAATTGCATTACATTGATTTAATTATTGGAAATGGTTTTTAAACCGTGATTTGAGAGTTTTTAACTGGTTCAAATATGAACATATATGTATTTTTATATAAATAAAATAAAATTTTAAATCAAAACATCGATTTAAGTTGATTTCAAAACGAATCAATGATAGGTAGAAGATGGATATTAGTTCTAGATAGTGTAATAGAGTATGATTTAGCTATTCTATCTCTTAAATTTATTTGCTAAGTCAATGACTCATTATGTGGATATTTATATCTTTCAGATAACAAAATCGTTCACCGCGAAGGAAAAGGGAAGGCAAGTTGAAAGTTAAAGAGACATAGGCAGAAAACCATCGAGGTTGTTGGTTTTCATTTTTTTTGGGACTGGGATCGACAGTTTTAAGTTATATAAAATATTTTGTACGGGTCACATGTAGTGATCTATGTTTAATTACTTAGATTTCGATAGAAAACTCTGATTGAATGATATAAATAATAGAAATTGATAAATACTTACTGTATAAACTGCTTGGATATTTGTTATAGTGTATGAAAAATGTCTGGTTAATATTGTATAATGCACTGTTTGAGAGATATCTTATTTTAAAATGTCAGATACAATCTAGACAGTTTTAGTTAGAAATACAAACTACAGTTTGAAAACTCAGAAATTAATTAAGTTATTTCCTACATTGGGAATCCAAATCGTTGGGGCTCGTCGGGTCGAGTCCTGACAACTTGGTATTAGAGCTATAAATTATAGTTCTAACTAGTTGGGAGGGTTAGTGGCTATGTTTAGAATGTCTCTATCAATTGCCTTAAAGGTAAACATTTATCTTATCAATATATGAATTTTTGTAAAAGGAAAATGGAGATTCTACAAGTTGAATCGATAGCCCAGCTAATGATATAGCTAAGATGCAAATGGCTATCACTGCCTTAGCAGATATTGTGAATAGAAGCATTGCTCAATAGAGAAGCGAAAGAGTGGAAAGTGCAGACTCTTTGGAAATGAAGGTTTTAGATCAATTTCAGAAAGCTAAACCACCAAAATTTTTGGGAGAGAGCAATCCTGCCATAGCTGAAGAATGGCTGAGACAAAGGAAGAAGAAGTTTGAAATGGTGGGAGTACCAGAAGAATTCAAAGTTAAGTTTTCTGTGAATCAACTTAATGATAGAGCTTATAAATGGCGGGCCCAGACCAAGGTGTTCTTGGGAGATTAGTGTAATTGGGAACAGTTTGAGAGTGTCTTTCTAGAAAGATTCTTTCCCAGGTACGTACGACATGCAAAAGCAAAAGAATTTCTGGAGCTGGTTCAGAAAAAACATGACAGTTCTGGATTATTAGACCAAGTTTGAGGAATTAGCCAGGTATGCATGCAATCCAATTTATTCCAGATGAAGCTGCAAAGGCCCAAAGGTTTGAACAAGGTCTTCGAGCAGGCATTTACAACAGACTCATAGCTCTGAAGATCGAGTCTTATGCAGATATAGTGGAGAGCACCATGCTACTCGAATAGAAACTTGAGGCGAATAAAGATGAGTGAGAATCCCGAAGAAAAGCAAAAGGGAAGAAACATGAAGTTATTAGTGGAGGAGAACAATAGTTCAAAAAGCATCGATTTACTACATCTCAACCTCCAGTCCAATCACAGAGTACATACTAGAGTGGACTAGCAGGAAGTGATGGTGGCAGTTTCTAGACCAGCAATAGTCAGACTTACTTTTATTGTGAGAAGGTTGGTCACTTCAAAAGATTCTGTAAGAAGGGAAAGCTGATAATCCTAATTTTCAACAAGGAGGTCAACTGACTCAGTTTCCTACTCAGAGTTCTCCTCAGAGCTTCCGACCAACTCAGCCAACCTCTAGACAATATGGAGGCAATACATCTCAGGCTGTCAGCCCATAGCCGAAAGTGCATGCTTTTGGCACTTTTTGTGAACAGTCAGACAATGCGGTGATTGAAGGTACTTTCTTGCTTTTCAATTCTAAAGTAAGAATTTTGTTTAATTCTATAGCGACTCTCATTTGTGTCAGCTTCAATTGCTTCTGCTTTGGGGTTAGGGATTATAGTTTTACCCAATTTTCTAAATGTGGATTCCCCTCTAAGAGGGAATACTGTATGAAATAAAGTGTGCCAGTATTGTGGTGTGCGAATTAAAGACTATGAGATTGTGGCTGATCTGATAGTGATGGAGTTGGAGCGATTTGATCTCATTTTGGAGATGGATTGGTTATCTAGATACATGGCAGTTATGGACTGGTACAGAAAGAAAATAACGATACATATTCTCTAAGGTGAAACCATTTCATTTTATGGTGATGGAAACTCAATCTAATACTATTTTCCTCGAACTTCAATTGAATTCAATGGATGGATAGCAAACTTTCTGTTAAAACCAGATGGTGATAATAAGGCTGACTATATTGATGTTGTCAGTAAATATATGGACGTGTTTCCAGATGAATTACCTAGTTTACCTCCAAGGAGAGAGATAGAGTTTAAAATTGAAGTGTATTCGGGTGCTAATCCGATTTCAATTTCTCCGTATCGTATGACATCAACAGAATTGAAAGAACTAAAAGTGCAATTGGAAGAATTGCAAGAGAATAGATTTTTACAGGCTAGCACGTCTCCATGGGGTGCTCCAGCCTTATTTGTGAAAAAAAAAATGACACTTTAAGGATGTGCATCGACTACCAAAAGTTGAACAGTGTGACGGTGAAGAACAAATATCTGCTTCATCGGATTGATGATTTGTTTGATCAACTGAAAGAATCATGCTAGTTCTCGAAGATTAATTTGAGATTTGGATATCATCAGTTCAGAATTCGAGAAGAAGATATTCAGAAAACTGCTTTAAGAACACATTATGGCAATTATGAGTTCTTAGTGATGCCCTTTGACCTGACAAATGCACATGCGGCATTTATAGATTTGATGAACAGAGTGTTCAGACAGTATTTGGATAACTTTTTTATTGTGTTTATAGACGATATTTTGGTATATTCCTCATCGAGAGCATATCACGAGTAGCACTTGCATTGTGTATTGAGTTTGTTGAGACAGCACCAGCTGTATGCTAAGCTGAGCAAGTGTGACTTTTGGTTTAAAGAAGTTAAATTTTTGGAATATGTAATTTCAAAGAAGGGCATTGCATTTGATCCTTCTAAGATTGAAGTAGTTCAGAACTGGGAATAGCCTAAGTCAGTTTCTAAAATACGAAATTTTCTAGGATTGGCCAGATATTACAGAAGATTTGTCGAAAACTTCTAAAAAATTTCTATGTCATTGACTCGATTGGCCTAGAAGGGCGTGATGTACGAATAGGATGACAAATGTGAGATAGCTTTTCAGTTGCTGAAGAAAAAGCTAGTGTCCCCACCTATTCTGATAATTCCAGAAAGAGGAAAGGGATATGTGGTTTACTGTGATGCTTCCTTAAATAGTTTGGGATGCGTGCTGATGCAAGATGAGAAAGTCATCGCCTACACTTCGAGGCAATGGAAACCACATGAAAAAAATTATCCAGTTCATGATTTGTAGCTTACTGCAGTGGTGTTTGCCCTAAAACATTGGAGATATTATTTGTATGGTGAGACGTTCGAAGTATTTTCAGATCACAAAAGTCTGAAATACTTATTCACTCAGAATGAGCTAAATCAGAGACAGAGACACTGGATGGAGCTTTTACAAGATCATGACTACACGCTCCAGTACCATCAAGGAAAAGCCAACAAAGTTGCAGATGTTTTGAGCAGAAAATCCTGAATTATGGCAGCTAGTCTTGGCATTAAAGAGTATGAATTGTGGACTGAAATTAATCAATTCAATTTGCACTTGGGAGAAGGTAATGAACATGTATACCTTCAGAACATCAACGTGAGGCCCAACCTGGTGCAGCGAATTATAGAAGCACAAGACAGTAGTGCTGAAATCGCTAAGTTGAAAGCTAAGATAGAAGCAAACGAAGTTGAAAATTTCTCCAGGGATAGCAACTCAGGAGTGAGATATTTGGGTCGTCTAGTGATTTCAGATGATCAAGAATTAAAAGAGGATATCTTAAGAGAAAATCATTGTTCAAAATTCGCAATTCATCCTGGAAACAATAAAATATACCAGAATATGATAAAACAGTACTGGTGGAATGGAATGAAAGCAGAGATAGCCAGATTTTTTTTTAGATGCATGAATTGCCAGAAAATTAAAGCGAAGCATAAGAAATCAGCTAGAATGCTCATTCCATTACCAGTAACTGAATGGAAGTGAGAATACATCACAATGGATTTTGTGACCAGATTACTGAAATCATTAAAGGGAAATGATACTGTATGGGTAATAGAGGATTGGCTTACCAAATCGAGTAACCTTTTACCTATGTGGAGTACTCATACGATTGACCAGGTCAGCAAGTTGTATTTAAAGGAAATTGTCAGATTGCATGGTGTACCCATTTTTATAGTGTCAGATCGAGATCCGAGATTTACCTTGAGATTCTGGCAGGGATTACAGAAAGCTATGGATACTAGGCTAGATCTCAGTACAGCTTATCATCCACAAACTGATGGCCAATCAGAGAGAATGATCCAGACATTGGAGGACATGCTACGAGCATGTGTAATGGATTTTAAAGGTGACTAGGAGGATCATTTGCATCCTGTAAAGTTCACCTACAACAATAGCTACCGAGTGAGTATTGGTATGACACCGTTTGAAGCATTGTATGGGAGCCCATGCAGATCTCCATTGTGCTGGACTAAGACAAGTGATACAGTGCTTTTGGGGCCAGATTTGATAAAAGAGACCAACGAAAAGATCAAAATCATCCGAAACGATTAGAAACAACTCAGAGTCATCAAAAAAGTTATGCAGATAGACGATGATGACCATTGAAATTCAATGAAAGTGATTAGATATTTATCAAAGTCAAATAACATCGAAGTTTCGCAAATTTGGAAAAAGTGGCAAATTATCTTCGAGATTTGTCAAACCTTTTCAGATATTACAAAGAATTGAACCAGTGGTTTGCAGAGTAGCACTACCTCCTCAATTGGCTAGAATTCACGACGTTTTTCATATTTCAATGCTGAGGAAATATGAACCTGACTCTTTACATGTTTTGGATTGGACCGAATTGGATCTTCAACCAGATATGTCAATGGTAGACGAACTTGTTGCAATTCTGGATTCACTTGAAAAAGTGCTACGAAATAAAGTTATTTCAACTGTTAAAGTTTTCTTGAAGAGAAGAGGTATTGAAAAAGTTACATGAGAACTTGAAAGTGAAATGAAAGAGAAATACCCCCAATTGTTTGAAAAATAAACTAGAAATAAATTTCAGGATGAAATTTTTGTAACGGGAGAAGAATGTAATGGTTCGGATCTTGTAAATAAAATGGATCGAATTTTTTATTTTAAAAAAATTATAATCAAGTATATTTGTATTTAAAGAACGTATAAATATACATTGTAGAAGTTGGATCGAAGAAAGAATACGTTAAAAGGATAAAATTTAATTATGATTTATGGTAAATAATTAACAAAAGCTCAAAGGGCAAAATAGTCTTTTAGTTGGATAAAACTTGGTTATTAGGTAATTAACCATGAAAACTACTATTCCTAATGAGTTAAGGTGGCAAACTCTCCTGGCTTCTACGTGATAATGCTGAAGAAGAGGCTAAAAATTAAGAAAGAAAGAGAGAGGGTTCGAGAGAAGGAGAGAGAGCTAAGGGAGGAGAGAAATCCGTGGGAAAAGAGAGAGAAAAGGGAAAGGAGAAGTGAAAATCAGCAATCCAACCTTTAGGGAAAGTTGTTCAGCTCGGTGAAAGTAACGTTTTGGCACAAAAATTGAAAGATTCGGCAGAAGTTTCAGTTAAAGTGAAGGAACCGACAAATACAGTAAGTAAATCTATCAATTAGATTAGTTAATTTATGTTTTAATACATTATTAAATGGAGATAGTTTTAATTGCCGCTTGAATTCTGAATAGATTTGGATTTGATAGTGAATTGAACGGAAGTGGATAGGTCGAAGTGATATTTTGGTATTGTTTTAATTAAAAAAGTTAAATTGAATCGAAATTTTAGCATTTTTTGGTATCATTGGAATGTTATTTAAATCTGATTTTATTGAATGATTTAATTTCGATTTATTTATTCGAAATAAATAGATATTGTTTTTATAGAAAATTGACTATTGAATTGTTAAAGTTGTTTAAATTCAATTTTTATTGAATGGTTACTTTTCGGTTTTTATTAAAGAAATTGAATGTAATGTGTTGAACATATAATTTTCTTTTAATTGAACTCATTGAATTTAAAAATAAATTTCATGGGTGATTGTGTGTTTTGAATATGCATAGCATTTGCTTTATAAAACTTTTAAAGCATGTATTTAGAAAAGAGGGAGAAGAAAAGTGGTGGTAACATGTGAACTCACTGAGCTAATCTCGCTTCTTCGTGTGTAATAGTATGATTATGAAAATGATTGAGAAATTAACTGTATATTATCTCTGGGTTAAAAGTCTCTAAACCTCCTAGTGAAGCAATGTGTGAGGTCCTATAACCCTATTGGTGAAAGCCCTAAAATTTGTAAGGTGCATGATGGTCATATGTGTCAGTTAGAGTGAATTGAGATTTTAACATTTCAATTTGAATGTTAAAAGCTATTTTGGAAATCTTGAATTAAAATATGAGTTTTAATAATATATTTTCATAATAATTGCATTAGATTGATTTAATTATTGGAAATGGTTTTTAAACCGTGATTTGAGAGTTTTTAACTGGTTCAAATATGAACATACGTGCATTTTTATATAAATGACATGAACTTTTAAATCAAAACATCGATTTAAGTTGATTTCAAAATGAATCAATGATAGATAGAATATGGAGATAGGTTCTAGATAGTGTAATAGAGTATGATTTAGTTATTCTATCTCTTAGATTTATTTGATAGGCCAATGACTCATTATGTGGATATTCATATTTTTCACATAATAAGATCGTTCACTGCAAAGGAAAATGGAAGGCAAGTTGAAGGTTAAAGAGGCATAGGGAGAAATCATTGAGGTTGTTGGTTTTTATTTTGTTTGGGACTGAGATAGACAATTTTAAGTTGTATAAAACATTTTGTACATGTCATATGTAGTTATCTATGTTTAATTACTTAGATTCCACTGGAAAACTCTGATTGAATGATATAAATAATAGAAATTGATAAATACCTACTGTATAAAATGCTTGGATACTTGATATAGTGTAGGATAAATGTCTGGTTAATATTGTATAATACACTGTTTGGGAGTTATCATCTTATTTTAAAATGTCAGGTACAATCTAGACAGGTTTAGTTAGAAATACAAACATATCTATGCAATTTGAAAACTCAGAAATTAATTAAGTTATTTCACACCTTGGGAATCCAAATCGTCAAGGCTCGTCGGGTCGGGTCCTGACATCGTGGTCGTTGCTGACTTCAAATTGTGCAGCTCCCTCAAGCTGAGGACTCCAATTTCAAGCTGCACTCTGTAGCTTCTCAAGCTTTTTATTTATCTAGGGACATAGGAAATCTGTTGATTGGACTATCTTTTCAAATTTCTTCACAATGCGAGTCATCAAGTACTTTCAGATTATATTTAACATGGTCAGGATTGGCTTATCCCTGACCAGCAATAAAACTGCATTGAATGACTCGCACAAATTATTTAATCTTAGTTTGCATTTGGGATTCGAAGAAAATGCATGACTAACCCAATATTTAACCTCTTCTTCTCGAAGTCATGCGTGGACATTCTGGCTAAGCTGTTGTAATATCCTTATTTCTATTTCGAAATGTCACATTGTGCTTGCTCTTGCCACATTCCACATCACATCTTTGTATGCTTTACTCCGAAATTGGCCTTTAAAATTTGCATACATATGGCGGAGGCAGTAGCAGTGCTTGGATTCTTAAAATTCCTCTTCCACGGCCTTCAGCAGACTCTAATATTTGAAAGCAAAACAAAGTCAACATAAAACAATATACCGTGGAGAGTAGTGACCAAGATTCTCAATAAAGATTGTACTGGACAATCTCCAAGACAGAATTACCTTTCCAAGTAAGTTTCCAGGAAAAGCTGGAGGAGTCACAAACGGTTCTACTTAAATTCCAGTATCCTAGATAGAACTCATTTACACAATACAATTACACAACTAATATCTGAAAATAATAATTGGAAATGTATTTTACCTTTTGTCCATCCGGCTCCTGATTCAGCGTTCAGGTCTCACTTCAAATACTGCAAGAACCATGTTCATATGTACGTTTACTTTTTTTCGACTTGGACAACAACAACGAGATAGATTCCATTGTTGCCATTAATACTAATAGCTGTGAGTAACTGGTTAGGACTTGAGCCCTTTAGATGTTAGTCATCCAAACATATAACAGGGCGACCTTACTACAGCAAACCTGCATTACAAGCAGCCATACACATATACATTCTTTGGCATACCAACGAATTAACATCCATTTCGTAAGTATGTATTTTTAATATGCTACCCCGATTTGAGCTATATATTTCTGCTGCGTACGAGCAGAATAGTTTGTATTGTTCGTCACTCTTACCTTTGTTAATTGTTTGAGCTCCGCTTCTTGCTCTTTTGACAATACTAGATGTAATGTTGACAATAAAATTTTTCCTCAATCTCGATAATGAAAGATATTTCCAACATAAATTGACTTTTGAATCTATCCAAATATGATTTACCACTCATTTTGCTCTAGCGTGTCGATTCTCAATTATCCTCAAATAGTTGTGAGAATCGTATAAACTCTTTATTTGAAACGTCAGTTCCGCTTGCTTCTGAGAAGCATGCAGTCGCCAATCACACCCGTCTACACACTCAGCTGTTAGTCGGCGCTTGTCACTTTTAATGAATTTTATCTCATAGTCATTTTTCAAAGAATATTGGACTATTTTCGCTTTAATATCATTCAAATAACTATATTCTTTCCAAAAATAAAAAATAAAAACTCGATGAGATTTCGTCTCTTATCGGTCTGCTTCTCATCATCCTCCGAATCGACTGGTGTTCGAAATTTCTTGTTTAGAGTTATGGAGGTTGAATGCACCTTGATTTCTTCATTCCATATAAGAGATCGAATGTTCAAACATCACCATATGAGGAGTGGCATGAGAATACCAATCCATATCGACATCAAAAGTTGTTAGCTTGTCTAAATTAACTGCTCTAGGTGAATCAGAATCCATCGTCGCCGCTTATACAACAAAAAAATCTCTGGAGCAAGTTAATAGTATAGAGATTTTAGAAAGTTAGAGAAAGTCAAGGTGGTGAGAATTGAGCGTGAGAGGCTCTTTAAATAGGGTGGGAGAACAGGGGACCGTTCTCCTACAGCGGTCCCTGTTCTCCCGAGCGTGCAAGACACGTGCATGCGTGGTCTTTACCCCCTATCTCACCCCCCGCGTGCCCGTGGCCTGTACGTGAAGAACACCTCGACAGAACGGGGCATTCTTGAGAGAACGGTCCCCCGTTCTACGTGTAAAATTCAACATAGGAGGTTATTGGTCACCCGCTAGGGTTTTTTTTATAGGTTTTCGGTACTTTAAGGCTTTTTTTAGCGTAAACATACTTTTGAGGGTTTTCTTACTCCAAATCTATACTTCGAGGGTTAAAATGATTTTAACATAAAAAAAACTTGATATTTTTTTTTTCTTTTTCATTTACTTCTTTGTAAAACAAAAATGACGTACAAAAATTATCAACGGTCATACAAGAGATTGAATTCAAGTGAACAAGTTGCTAGTAGTCATAGCTTGATGCAATGATGAGAGATTTTACGGTTTAAGTTTCATCACTTACTAATGTGACTAAGTCAAGGAGCATAGGATATGAACAAAAGACAATAACTATTTTATGCACATTTTGTGAAAGGGCACGTCGATATAAACATAGTCCATTAAATTCAAAATTTGTTAACAACATGGGTTACCAAAAAAAATGTGTTAGCACTCTAACTTTCAATAGAATTCTCAAAATGTAAATTAAGGAATTTTACAAAACAAAGCTGCAAATTTCCATGTTCCTGGATTCTCTCAATCAAATCAGAATTATTTAATATCATTCGTGTCTTAGCAATCCTTCCACCACACATAAGATTTAACATATCTCGATCCTCCCAATATAATATTATTTACTTTGTGTTAAAGTCCGCACAAATTTTTTTTTTGGGTCATCCTTTAAACACATTGTATTACGTAAGGAGAGTAAATCTATTTATAAACTTTGCATTTTTTACTCTCCCAAACAATGTGAGATTGTGCACCTCCACTAGTATGAGCTAGATCCCACCAAACTCTTCTTGCTTTTACATGACGGGCTGTCATACAAGAAAACTTCAAAATGAACAATAATCATCTTTGGAGCAAATGATGAGAGACTACGTGATAAAGAATGATGTTATTATTCAAGGTTTAAATACATTAATAAAAAATCAAGCAGCTTCATATCAAAGTTTGGAGAATCAAATTGAACAAATATTCCAAGCTCTAACCAATAGACTTTTGGTAGTTTTGTCAAGTTATATGGAAGTCTCGATAAGAGAAGGTGGAGCATGATAAGTAAATAAATATGAACAATGAAAGAGAAGCAGAAATAGTTAAAAAACATAGGAGTAGAAAATTGCAGAAAAGGAACAACAGTGAAAGAAAGCTCATTATATCAGAAAAACAATGATGAAATTCGCAATGTTTGTAGCAAACAGACGCAGAAAATCAAGTTGAGCAACTTCCTACACTATTTCCACGTAGTCTTCAAGTATAGCATCAATATGAATAATTTAAGAAATTTGTGGAGGTGTCGAATCAACTTCACATCAATATCTCTCGTTGAACTTTTGGAGCAAATGTCAAGTTATCCTGAATCTTTTAAAGAGATCTTATCAAAGGAAAGATAACTTAATGAATGTGAAAGGATGGCGAACATAAAGAAAAAATAAGCCCAAAACAACTATTTTGAATGAAAATTTAAACAACTATGTTTGTTTTTGCAAGTTTATGTTGAAATAAAACAATGATGCAGTGATTGTTGTGGCATCAATTTGTTTGTAGCATTCATTCTGTGAAGAAGTTACGTAGTCATCTCAAAGTTAAGTCAACCAAGAAAAATAAGAGGGATCGGCAAACCTCTAGGATGCATAAGAACAGATCCTAATCCAACACATGATGCATCGTTATATACTACATAAGGCAAACTCTCATCGGGTACTACTAAAACATGAACAGTATTGAACTTTTGTTTAAGCTCCTCAAAAGGTCTCTGATACTTAACATTCCAAATAAATTTCACCTCTTTTTGCCTGTGCAAATTTCAGAATTTGACTGCTCCAACGATGAACAAAGAATCACCGAAAATAAGTCCAAAGGCAGAGGAAAGAAAATGGTGCTCGTCTTCTATTTAATCAAGGCAAAGAAGAGAAGACATTTCCTTCTTGGCACTCGTAATGCTTTCTTCAAAACAGGGAAGGAAAGAATTCCCAAATCCCATGTTAAACAAACTTTCCTTGGGAAATTTCCCCACTTAGTAAATTTCCAAATCAAATGTTACAACGCCTTGCAAGTTAGTTGAAATTGCTACCATCGGAATCATGTTGAAAAAAATATAATCTTGTTGAGTACTTTAGATGCGAAAATAGTACAAATATAATGTTGTAGGTAGAGTTGTGAAGATTAATAAGGAGTGTTCTCGTCATGTTAAAGGGACAAAGGACGTTTACAAATTTGTTTGTAAAATAGAATTCTACATTGACTAGTAATAAATTTATGAATTCATCTTATAAGAGATTATTTGAAAAGACTCATAAAAATTCAGATTTTCACGTGGAATTTAAGATGAGATCTTAGTATACATTAGAGCTGGTAAGTCAGCCTATTATAGATATTTAGTCATCAGTTTTAGTTTCATGCCAAAGTAATATTAAGAAAGAAAAATTCAATCGAAAAGTTAAAGCTCCATAGCGATATAGTGAAAATAGTTCAGTGGATTATGCGTTGAATGTGTTTGAAGATAACTATTCTAGTAGGGAGTCTTCAACACGTCTACATGCAATTTGTTGTGACAACTATGATATCATGGAGGATAAGATATAATTTTTTCTCAAGTATGTCTCTCAAGTTTAAGCAGATTTCAAACTTGATTGATATCAATTGCTGAGTTGGCCCATCAAAAGCTTTTGTGGAAAAAGAAATTATTTTTAACGATATTTTGCAGATTTGTTTCTTTCACCGAAATTTCTATGAATACAGAGATTGTCAAAATTCAATATTCTAGATGAGTAACTTATATTGAATCTATCAAGTGAAATTCGTATCCAGTTGAAAATTGTTAGAATTCGATGTAATCCGAATTCTAATTAGGTCGAGTTGAGTCTGTACATCAATTCAAGATATTTATATTTTCTCTATATATTAACGTTTAAATAATAAAACTTAATTATACTTCAATTTTTATTAATAAATCTCTGAAATTTTTTTTTTCAAAATTTTATTTTGCATAAATCTTGATGTCTCAATATTTCTACATTTTTTTTTTTTGGATTATTGCCGTCCCTTTCTGAACACACTTGATAGCAACTTACTTCATACTTTTAAATTTGCCCTTTTGACTTCACAGATTTTTACGTAGTTATGATTTGGACTAAGGTATATACATTAATATGAACATCTATACAAATTGTTTGAGGTTTCAGACATTCTTTAGCGTGGGATTTGCACCACCATTGCAGAGAGAAATGAAGCCCTATATCACTGCGACTGAAGATTTAGCACCAGAAAGATCGATCTCTGATCGTATATGTGTTAGTTTCGTCCATTATATCAACTGTCCATTTCTCGAATGTACAATTCGAAATATCGTAATAACCTCCATGAAGAGAGAGCGACCCTTTCCTCACTCTATCTTTGATCCATGGATAACTCAGCAAGTTCTTTAATGAATCGCAGATTGATTCCTGCAACAGAACCCAATGTTCAGACTGACTTAAAATGGGGAATCAAAGAAGACAGCTGAAACTTCAGGCCTGGTGCAGTAGTTTAATTCAAATTAATTATAAAATGTGAATAACTGGTTTGGTTTAAAAAGATCCTCCAACTATGAATAGGATGGGATTACCTTTTCGCAGAATCGACATTGCCTGTCGAAGCTGAGGTGTTTGGCAGCGGCCAGAGTTTTCAATTTGGCAAGTTTTGCATTGAAAACCCAGTCATGTATATAGCTGCTGAAAGCAGAAATTGTAATGTTACTAAGAGATTGCTGTTACTTTTCTAAAAGAAGAAATTTTCGGTCTGATATAGAACCTGGAAGCAACGTCCTCTTCCATGCTCATAAGTGTCTGAATTCCTCCACAGCTACTGTGACCAATTACTAATATATTTTCAACCTATTTTCATCACAAACTCTTTCAGATTCTAATCGAAAATCTTAGCAAACGAGAGAAAAAGAGAAGAGGACGTACATTCAGAGTGTTCACTGCAAATTCGAGGGCAGCACCGATCTCGGTTGGTCCGTTTGGCGAATTAAACTGCAAACAAATGAATTCAATTGTGGTTTGTGAGAATAAATCTAAACTGGAGAAGTCTCGAGCGACAATACCTTCAATTGTGGGACTATGTTTGCCACGTTTCTAATTGTAAAAGCTTCGCCAGGTTGAAATTTTAGTATGTTAGAGGGGCATACCCTTGAATCTGCACAGGCAATCACCATAAACTGTCCCACAAGTTTCAGACAACTACGCAAAATATTTTAGACAAACTTGAATGTTTGATGAAATTCGAATCCAGAATACATATTATCTGATCAAGCCTTAAAAGAATTACTTTTGGTGCTTGTGCTTGGGCTAGAGCTTGGAAGTGCTTTTGCTCTTCCCTACAAGAAACCCAAAGAATTTCTGATAGACCCATAATTGAGTTCAATCTGAGTAAGCTAATCACTAGCTACTTACAAATATTCATTCCTTTTAAACTTCAAAAATCTCTGTTTCATTTCATCGAACAGGTTGAGATCATTGTTAGAGGTCACCACACATTTTTCTGCAGAACCTGTAATTCCTTTACAGGGTCGCAAGGATTTACAGTGTCTCGAAGCCTTCAACCTCCTACAGAAAATTCAAAACCCAGATGGAAAAAGAAATCAGCAGTGAGAGCCTTCAATGCATTGTTTTCGATGTGAGTTTTAAGTTCAAGAGAAACAGAGACTTACTTTCTCGGCAAGGATACTCCAAAATTAGCTTCCCCTTTAGATTTCTTCATTAAACTTATAATATCAGAAATTTTGGGAAGCATTGAAAGGAGAAAAGGCGAGGGCGGAAGAACTTACCAGGAAAGAACGAGGTCCACTTTGAAGAAAACGAGCAAATATAGGGAAAAATACAGAGGAGGAACCCTCCTGCTCTAATGGAGATCTAAGGGTCGCAGTTTTTGAACAAATCCTCCGCCAGCGTGCGACTGAGCCTTCAAAATGATTCAAAACTAGCTCGATTAAGATCAGACAATGATGTCGGAAATCTATGACTGACGCTAAATCAACGACATCGCGTAGCTTAAGAGCTGGAAAACTCTAATAATTTTAGATGATCGATTGGAATTATACTCACAGATTATCCAAGTCATTGCAGTTCTTGCCTGGAAGCACCGACTTCTAAAGTTGCATTTTTTCAGACGCGGCTTGAAGCTTATTGAAATAAGAAAGAGAGAGACCTAGGACTGTCAATGGCGTCATGTTTATCCCATACACGTCAAACGCTCATCCATTGTTTTTGTTACGTGTGGCATTATAATAAGTACGTAACGTTGTCCAATCGGACACGCTCCTAAAAGACGGGATCAACCTGTAAACCTTGTCGACATGCATCCAAACGAAGTACGGCCAAAATAACTGGACGTGTAATTATCATTAGTCATTGAGTCAAACATAACCGGACTTGTAATTACCATTAATGACTAGGAATGATTTGTCTTTTTCTAAGTAATGATCTCTAATTATAGTATCAGATCTCATTTGATTCAGACATTTGATAATTAATCATGACTAATGACTAACCTAAATGCAAATAATGCTCTAGATTAATTGAATTATTAGCCCGAGCTAGCTGGGTCACTCTAGGATCCGAAATCCGGTTGTCTACTACGGCCTTCAACACCCGCTTCAGAGAGGCAATATTTTCTTCTCCGCCGCATACTCCGCCAGTCCATTTCAACACCACCACGTTTTTTGTCCGGGTACCTACTGTTGTCATTTCAGCCCGGACCACTCTGGCTTGAACCGACCGGATAGCTTGCGCTAAATCCATGACCAGACCCGGTCGGTCCGCGCAGCAGACGATCGCTTTCACGAGCTTTCCTTCGTCATCGCAGAAACTCAGAGTCGCCTCGTCAAACTCCGTCGGAAACAGGCATGGCTCTAATCCAAGCTCCGGTTCTTCGCTGTTGTTACTGCAAAGGTCTCTTCTCAGATTCTTCACGTGGCTCACTACTTCAGCTAGCAGCGACGCCTTATCTGTCTGTTGGATAACAACCGCTTCAATCGCAGTAAACGAAAGAGATGACTCAGAGAATATTCATAGGTGTTTTCTTGGTTTGGAAAAAGAAATACCTTGGTGGTGTTCGGAAGAAGACTCCGTAGGGTGGAGAGATGGGCATTGATTCGCTGCCTACGTCTTCTCTCTGCTTCTTTGTGACTCTTGCTGGCTTCCGTCGATTTCGTCATATCCATCGAGGTCGAGTTCGAATAATCGCCGGCGTCGACTGAGTCGATCGACATGTTTGTATGTTGAATGTGTTTGTTAAGATTCAACCACTTCGGATAGGAAGAGCTCTGAAAAGGAAACATCCTTCGCAATACTTGTCTTCTTCGAGTTACCCAGCGTATAGCTAAACAGAGAGAGAGAGAGAGAGAGAGAGAGAGAGAGAGAGAGAGAGATGTGCAAATGAAACGACGATGCAGTCCAATAACCCAACGCAAAACGACGGTGAGGTAGGAGAAATAGGAGATTATCCAACAATACGGAGTATCGGAAACAGCTTTTAATGAGAATACGAGGAACAAAAAGGTGTTATAAAAAACAGAGAGAGCGAGAGAGAATCCGAGTAAGGACTGTGATGGCGTAAGGTGTAAGGCAATGTAGGGCAAAGCGAAACGAAGGGAACAATCGTACACTTGTTCAGTTCTTCTACCCTCACCACTCTTCACGTCTTCTGAGTTAAAATTTCTGAATCAACAGAGTCTATCCCATTACCCAAATTTCATTACGCACGACCCGCAAATCTTTAAACTAAAGTATGAATTATTTGACCTACCAGTACCAGTTAAAAGACCTATTTTTGAAGGCCTGACATCTTACCAAAAAAAAAGAAGAAATTACCAGGAGAAAGCGCTGGTGAAATGTTGGGTGAGCCCCCACTGTGGAGACGTAATTGCAGGAGGAGAGATCAACATCAGATGGGGCAGAGACGAAGCGACAGAAAAGCAGCCATGGTGAAGAACACCACACAAAAATAGGGATCTGCACTCCGCACTCTCCTCTTTTTGCTCCTTCCTATTTTTAATCCACCCCTAACGGCCAACACCCCTGCGTGGCTACTTTCGTTCTCTAATTTTAGAGTCTAATCTTTTACTGTATTTAATCATTTAGTCATGGATTATTAATGTTAGAATTTGATATATAATTTCTTTTTTATTTATGATTAACTATAGAGAGCAACATTGTTATATCCTTTTATGGTGTTCAATTAAGGATTTTTTTATAAAAAAAAAACCTTAAAACATATTATTCATCATAAAAAACTTTAACGTTTGATAAACAATCAGTGTGAACCTTGGAGGGGGCGTGAGGAGGCCGACCTCCCTGGAAAGGACGGTCGGTCCAGTGATTTTTTTTTTAATTTTTAAGAAAAAAGACGGCTGGTCCTCGGACCGGCCTTACTCAACGCCCCTATTTAGAAACCCTCACCTGGTTCCTCAATTCTCACCTTCGATCATTCTCTCCTTCTCGGCCAACCCCTCAGTTTTTCGCGTTTAACTCTTCAATTTTTTTCTTCGCTTTTCTTATCCTGCCGATAATTCTTTGCATTCAGGTGCTAGGTACAAAGAGTTTTTTTTTTTTATTATTTTAGCATTTATTCTAAACATAAAAAAATAATTCATATACGAGTTGTCAAACCGAACTAAATTATAACGTAGTATTTATGCGCTATATTTTAATTTAAAAATTTATAGCAAAATTCTGAAAATATGAATATTTTATGTTATGTTTATTTATTTAAATATTTCTAATATTTTTCTCTCGAATATGGACAACTATTTTCCTGCTCCGACGATATTTCTCCGTGTGCACCTGACAGGTACGTATGATTTTTCTTTTTTTTTTTTAGCATTTACTTTAGACATTCAAATAAAAACTCAATCTTAAGATATTTTAATCATTATTTTGTAAAGATAATTATTATGAAAAAAAAACTTTTAAGATATTTGTTTTTTTAGTATATCTTATTTTCATTTCTTTTAATAGTAGGAATGACGATGAATTCCGATTCAAGTAGATCAAATGATGTAGACGAGAGATCAACTGGTGATGCCAAAATGGATTGGTATTTGGATGACACACATGTATATGGTGACGTACGATCATTCGATCACGCAAAGGAAAATGAAAAAATGTTCGTGTATTCAACCTTCAAAATTCTAGACAATGAGCTTCGAACACCAGTCGGCTCAGATGAGCAGGAGGTGGAAAGTAAACCGATAAGAGAATAAATTACAATGGAATTCTTTTTGGGTAGAGAATATGGTTCTCTAGAACAAATTAAAGAATAAATATGCAAATATTCTATGAAAAATGAGTATGCTATAAAATTCTCTAAAATGGAAGCGAGACGACTTACGACTGAGTGTGCAAATAGATGTGGGTGGCGACTGCATGCTTCAAAGAAGTAAAACGAGCATACGTTTCAGATAAAGAGTTTGATCGACTCTCACAGCTGTTTGAGGATAGTTGAGAACAGACACGCTTCAACAAAATAGGTGGCGAATCATTACCTGGACAGGTTCAAAAATCACCATACCTGAGAGATTCCTTCTATTATCGAGATAGTGAGGAAGGACTTTACTGTTGACATTTCACCCAGTGTTATTACAAGAGCAAGAACCGTAACTCGAAACATAAACGAATGGAAGTCCAACGAACAATACGGGCCACTGTGGTCTTACGCAGCTGAGATATTTAAATCAAATCCCAGTAGAACAGTCAAAATTTATGGTAACCCAGTGGAGTTTAATTCATTGCAATTCCAGAGATTTTATATGTGCATGGCTGCTTGCAACGAAGGTTTGCTGTAGTGTGGTAGACCAGTTATCTATTTGGATGACTGTCATCTCAAAGGGTCGTATCCCGGGCAATTACTAACGGCCGTCAGTATTGATGGCAACGATGGAATATATCCCGTTGTTGTTGTCAATGTCGAATGTGAGTGTGCGGACTCGTGGACATGATTTTTACAAATTTTAAAGCAAGATCTAAACACTGAATCAAGTTGTGGTTGGACACTCATTTCATATCGACAAAAGGTATAATGTATTTCTTTATGTTATGTCAAATTTTTAAGTGTCGTGGTAATAATATTATTTTAACTACCCTGTTTTTTGTGCAAATATCAGGGGCTGCAAAGAACTGTTCGCAAAGAATTCAAACATGCTGAATACCGCTTCTGTCTCCGCCATATATATGTGAATTTTAAAAACCAATTTTGGGACAGAGCATACAGAGATGCAATGTGGAGTGCGGCCAGGTCACCTATGGAGCGTCATTTCAAGCACGAGATGCGAAAATTATACCGGCTTAATCCGGATGCTCACGCATGGCTGAGAGCAGAAGAGTCTAAATTTTGGGTCAGTCATGCATTCTCTTCGATTCCAAAGTGCAAACTGGGATTGAATAATTTGTGCGAGTTATTCAACGCACTTCTTTTACTGGTCAGGGACAAACCAATCCTGACCATGTTTGAGATGATTCGAAAGAACTTGATGACTCGCATCGTGCAGAAATTTGAGAAGGTGATAGAATCAACCGACTTCCTGTGGCCCCAGATACGGAAAAAGCTTGATAGGCTCATAAGCGCGTCTGGAAAATGGAGTGCAACGCGTGCGGGAGCTAGACGATTTCAGGTCAGTAACGGATACGAATAATTCGTTGTAGACATCAATTTGGGTGTGTACAACTATACAAGGTGGGAGCTGACAGGAATCCTATGTGTCCATTTTATTCCTTGCATGTACTGTAGGAGATTAACGTCAGAAAATTACGTGCATGCATGTTATCACAGGGCAACATACCTGCAAATGTACTCACACCACATTCGCCCAATTAGAGGACAAGTAATGTGGCTACCCGTTAAAGGTATGAACGACATCCTTCCGCCCAGAAGAAAGTGCCAACCTGGTAGGCTGAAAAAGACAAGAGTTCGAGATACTGATGAGCCGTCAAGCTCGAGACTTAGCAAGAGGAACTCCATTGTGTGGTGCCGTATATGTCGACAGGAGGGGCATAATACTCGCACATGTTCTAACTGGGGATCAACTTCAAGCGTTGCTTCGCAAGACACATTTATGAGTTTCAACACATTTCACGAGACGCAGGAATCTTCCATACGCGGTCGTAGCATAAATTGTTGATTTTTTTTGTTGGCAGAGACTTCCATTCTTTTGTTTGTAATTCTGTAATTGATAGTTTAATTGATTTATAGTTTTTTTAAAAAATAAACCATAAATGATTGATTTTTTTGAAAAAAATCATTAAAGTTTATTATTCATCGAGAAATATTCAATTTGAACATCGGGTGAGGAGGCCCTCTTTTCTAATTTTATTTTAAAAAAATTTAATTTTAACCTTAAAAACAATTAACTAAAATTACAATAAACTATACAAATGTTATTAAATCACGGAAAGTGTTCCATAAGTAGAACAAATCATGGAAGATAATGTAAATTACAACAAATCGTGCAAGTGTTAAAAAATTATTGTATTTTTAAGTAATTATTTTAATGTTAAATTACACCAAATCGTGCAAGTATTAGAAAAACATATAAATTTAAATTTCATACAAAAATTAAAGTACAACATTAACTATACATACAAAAACTAACATATACTACGCCGGAGGGTTATCATCGTCTTCGTCGGTGGTGGCGTGGTTCTCCATCCAAGTATGCAACATCTCATGCATCTCTTTATAGGACTCATCGAGATAATGTTGTGACTGAGTCAACTCTCTCTGAGAAGCGATCACCACACGCTGTCCTACGACGAGCTCATCGACTCTTCCTATGAGTAACTGGATATCACATTGCTGGCTCTGCTGTGTCTTAAGCAATTGCTGCAGATGCTGATGGTGTATCTGTTGCATCTCATACATCTGCTGCTGATGGATCTGTTGCATCTGATATAGCTGTTGCAGATACTGCCTCGTGTCTCATCCACTACTCTCATCTTCTTGGGGACTAATGGCGGCGATGTGGTTTGATCCAACGACACTGCCTGAGAGGTAGATGCTCCCTGATTTCTCTTCAGCACCCAGGCGTCATCAGCTTTCACAATGTCCATCCGCGTCAACTGGGTCATGTCAAATACGTCGGTGGATCTATGAGGTATTATCTGCTGTCTAACCAGTAGCCGAATCCCAGCTCGCCTGATGATCTTCATAATCAATGCCCCAAAGGGGAGATTCGTCTTGGGTGTCCGTCCGGCCTCGCGCATGTTACTCAAAATCAAGAAGCCATGGTCAAAAAGCTTTCCGTTGCACAGCTTTTCCATGACATATAGGTCCATGCAGGTCACATGATTTCGATGTCCATCTTGCGGTACAAGGGTGTGGGTTAGCAGGTTGCGAAGAACCCGACCTCTGACATTCAATTCGTTCGATTGTGGCTTCGCGAACATCCCAATATTGGCATTGCGGTGAATTCTCCGTAAAAAATTCACTCTCTGGGGCAGTGAAAAAAAAGGACAGTCTCGGGAAGCATTGTAATATCGTTTCGCCCCCGTATGTCAAACCCTAACACTTCATTAACTTACTCTGGTCGTACTATAAACTCTCTACCGAGGATTTATGTCCTCAAACCAATGAAAACTCCATCATCCTCGGACGATCTCAAGTTCGCGTAGAACAAGCAAACTATTTTCTCGCAGGTTTCACCCGTCTATCTCATGTAGGCCGATGTTCTCGAACATCTCTTTGACGCCCATCGACTCCCAACCTCTGAAATCTACAATCATGTAATATGTAAGTGAACGTTTTTTAGAATCGTGCGCAAACTTTCTCTTGCAATTTTTATTCAAAAATTCCATTGAAATATCCTGTCAATTTCACATACAATCATAATTTCATAAGTTATACAAAATATATGACATTATAAATAAAATACTTTTATTGACTAAATAAAAATAACATAAATTTTCACATTTGTTAGAATTTCAATAGAAAATTTGAAAATAAATTCAACTACACAATATAATATAGACCAAAGTATCGGTGTATTTTTTAAAAATTACCAAACTTTAGTTATCATTGGTAATGTACTAGAAATATTTAAATAAATAAACATAACATAAAATATTTATATTTCAGAATTTTGTTATAAATTTTAAAATCAAAATACAGCGCATAAATACTACGTAATAACAAATTTACTAAAAAAAACTAATAATAAAATATCTTATATATATATATTTTTTTTGTATAATGACTATATTTACAAAATAATTATTAAAATATTTTAAGATTAAGTTTTTATTTGAACGTTTAAAGCAAATACTAAAAAAAAAAAGAAAAAATCATTCGTACTTGTCAGGTGCACGCGAAGAAATATCGTCGGAACAGGAAAATAGTCGTCCGTATTCGAGAGAAAAATATGAGAAATATTTAAATAAATAAACATAGCATAAAATATTTATACTTTCAGAATTTTGCTATAAATTTTTAAATCAAAATACAGCGTATAAATACTACGTCATAACAAATTTAATTTGGTTTGACAACTCGTACATGAATTATTTTTTTTATATCTAGAATAAATGCTAAAATAAAAACCCTTTGTACCTGGCACCTGAACGCAGAGAATTATTTGCGGGATAAGAAAAGCGAGGAAAGAAATTGAAGAGTTAGATGTGAAAAATCGAGGGGTTGGCCGCGAAGGAGAGAAGGATCGGATGCGAGAATTGAGGAACTGGACGGTGGTTCCTAAATAGGGGCGTCGAGTACGGCCAATTCAACTGGACCGGCCGTCCTCGGCGGGTAATCGCCCTTGATTCTATGGTCATGGGTGATGTCCTCTAGTGGGCGAGGACGGACCCGTGATCAAAGTCACGAGATTTTTTCTACAGAGTACGACCAGTCCACTCACGGGTTTTGGCCGTGTAGAGTACGGCCGGTCCAATGGACCGGCCGTCTTTTCTCTTAAAAGTTATAAAAAAAAAAATCACAGGAAGGCTGGTCCAACTGAACCAGTCGTCCTCTCCCAGGAGGATGGCCTCCTCACCCCTTTCCGAGGTTCACGCCGATTGTTTATCAAACTTTAAGATTTTTTACGATGAATAGTATTTTTAAGGTTTTTTTAAAAAAAAATCAAACTTAAAACCCTTCAATTAATGATATACCTAATTTTTTGATAAATTAATCATATTATATGACTTTCTAAACTTATTTTATAATTAATGTAATAATAAATATTTGATTTACCAATTATTGACTCGTTACAAATATATTTATACAAGATAATAATAATAAATGTAAAATTCTATTATTTATGAGTATGCACTTCTCTCCAAAGAAACTTTACAAAGTAGAATGTTTGGAAAAGCCAGTATCCAATAAGGCAAAGACCTTTAAGTATTAAATAACGATTACAGGACACTGCTTGTTCAATTTTAATTATACAAAAATAAAGGAAAAGATTAAGAATATTTTTTAAAATATATAAACATAAGGAGGTAATCATCAGTACGTGGTTAGACGTAATCCACTCCTACTCACCAGATAAAGTCCCTATCGTTAGCAGAAGAAACTATAAAATACACATGTTTATCGTTTGTTTCATTAATGATCTCTCTCTCTCTCTATATATATATAGATATAGATATAGATATTACACACACGAGTGTGTATGTATATTATATCCACGTACACATGGAATATAAGCTTCAATGGCGTATCACCTGTAGTGGATAATTAATATTCTTATCGATAATTAAATATTCATAAAAAAGTTTTCATATAAATCTTAAAAACAATTATTTGTGGAAATAACAGAGTATTTTAAGAAAATACTTCGTATATTTAATGATAAATTTATTAAAAATCAAATTAAAAGAAAAAATCTCCTCTTAAATCTCATAATTATTATTTTTGTTATAATTACGTTGAATGGATAAAAAATTAATTATTTGGTAGTAAGAAATTGAGTAAATTCAGTTCTAGAAGTTACATAGTAGTAGCAGTCCAACGGAGCAAGAAGGTTGGTTGGGTGTAATAATTATCAGTGGGAAATTGATCGATGGCAGATTCACTGATGATTTGTACGATAAAAATGTAATAAAATAATTAAATATATATAATTATTATACATATATTATTATATTATATACACTACATACATATAATATATATATATATATATATATATATATATATAGCCATTTTCTCTGCAAAAGAAAAAGTTGGAAAAAGGTGGCCACAAAAAATCCTTGCCTTGATTGGTTGAGTTCTCGACTTTGTTCCTCCACAGCATCTCCAACTCAGCCAAAAAAAGGTCAATTTTCAGTCTTTTAGAATTACGAGTAATTAAAGGAAACCCTTATTTAGCTATAAATGGAAGCCACAGTTTTTGTTTTCTCAAGTGTGGATGCTCTCTCCTGTCTCTCTCTCTCTCTCTCTCTCTCTCTCTCTCTCTCTCATTCGTTCATTCCGTCATGGGTATCGTCTGAAACAGCTGTTCCAGAAGGTAAACTACTGAAACTCAACAATTTCAGTCTCCACTTTCGCCCTAAATGGTGCATGACGCGTGTTCAAAGATTTTGTTTGTGGGTTTTTCTGTCTAGATCTGAACTAGGGTTCATTTCTTGGGTTATTTCTGAATAGTTTCCCCTCAAATTCCTACCCGACATTTCCCATTTGAAGTAAAACTTTTTTATGACTGTTTTTTTTTTTCGTTTGAAATGAGGAAGAATAATGGTTTAATTGGTTTTCTTAGAGAGAGAAAAATGGCTAGAGAGAAGATCAAGATCAAGAAGATTGATAACTTGACTGCTAGACAAGTCACTTTCTCTAAGAGAAGACGAGGGCTTCTCAAGAAAGCCGAGGAGCTCTCTGTTCTCTGCGATGCTGAAGTTGCTCTCCTCATCTTCTCTGCTACTGGAAAGTTCTTTGAATATTCCAGCTCGAGGTTCTCTCTCTCTTTCTCTCTCTGAAAATGAAAATGTTCCCTCTATCAATATTAGGTTTTATGTTTTTTATGTATTGTTGTTTGACGATTTCTCGCTTTTTTCTGTCATTTTTTTGGTCCAGGATTTTCTAACTAAATCTTAGTAATTTAATTTTTTAGTGTTTATTTTATTTTTCCAATTGTTGTTCGATCTCAACAAAATATATACACATATATGAATGGATCCCCCATCTTGAACTTTATTGATCGATTTGATTGTGTATGTTGTAATGGGTGTCCGTTGGAATTCCCAGAAGTCAAAATAAAAGTTAATCACTTATTGGTTATGTGATTGGATGGTAATCATCAATTATTGGTGTTTGCTAAATTATTATTTTTTCCCTTGATTTGATGCTGTTATAATGACCCTTATTTGGATGGAGTTAGGCAGGGACTTTTGTCCATGGAATAGTCACCTTGGAACTAATCAGACAATGGTTTTGATGGGTGGATTGGTTAGGTTTGGTTTTATTTAAATTCAATAACCCAATCCAAACTTAAATATAAAACCAAACCAAATCCATTTCTCGAATAAACCAAACCCCATTATTATCATAATTTTTCTTATGAAGTAAATATTTGATACAATACTCAACGTGTCATCTATTTTATAGAAGGACTGTAAATAATAACATATATAGCTCAAAATTAAATATAATGTGTTAGATATGGTGACATGTAGTACTTTTATGATTAGCTATTCAAGGGTATCATACCTTTTTTATACTATATCACATATGTAACATGTCTGTGGTGATTTTTTGTTTGATCATCCATATCAGTGGTTTCAAATTATTGGAACCAAGTCAAACCGACATAGGGTTTTGAGTGCTCCTCGTTAAGACTGTCAATATTTTTTCATTTGCCGAACATGTTGGCCAAAGTAGAGAACCATTTGGAGTAAATTTCGAAGGGATATAGAAATGTTGTGTTTTTGGTTTGTCTAGAAAGAACACTTGCTTGCTTCTTTCTTTCTTGTCCAAACCATAATAACTTGCTGCTTGTTCCACAAGTATAGTTAAACCTAGATTCACTTTAATTCATGTCATATGGTATTTGATGAATTTTTATCACATCTGAGGACCTTGTCTTCCTGTGACTTGATGGGTCATTACAAAGAAACTTACTTTGTTGGTGGTATTGGTGTGTGTGATCTGGGAGGATCGATTAGTTTAGAAACAGTGTCTGATGCGTGTTTATATATTGATAATTTATACGTAATAATCGAAAGAGTAAGTGAAGCCTCTTGTGATTGCGGGGAAGTTAATTTCAGAGTTTCCATCTTAAAGCTTATTAGCTGTTCTTTCATTCCTTTAAAGAATGCTGTAGTTGAGATGTCAAGCTAGGCTTAAAAAATTTGTGGTTTTTAGGGTTAAACTCATATCAAAAGCGTGTGGGTCTCTGCATGAAACACAATTTTGTATTACTCAAAAGAGCTCGAGGTGCCACAATAGTGGTATTATAGTCAAGCTGAAACATGGTCGACAAAAACGTCAAACCTCTCAAGAAGGGATAGATGTGGTGGTCTATCCTTGTGAGGGCTTGTGAAGCTAGATCAATCGATGTGATCACAATACCATATTAGAAATTTGTGGTCTCGGGGTTACGTGTAGCATGTCATCTCAAATTAGTACAATGTATTTGAGGGTTAAATTCAACAACAAAACTACGCAGGTCCAAAGTGGATAATATTTACTAATTGATGGAGCTTGAGATGTCACATATACTTTGTTAGCAATGCATTACCTTAGTTTTTTGTTTCCTATATCTCTCTTTTTCCCCTGAAGTATCCAATTCATGTTGATATAGCATAGTTTTAGTGTCTGTAATGAAACTGCAACTCAAATAGTCAGTGGTAGATCCATTTGGAAGCTAAGGAAGTTCTCCGAATTCAGTCATTTTAATTTTTTTGACAAGATATTAATGTTAAACTTATAAAATAGGATGTTTTTTGTGTAGCATGAAAGACATAATTGGAAGGTACAGTCTGCAAGGCAATAAACTGAGAAAATTGGATGAACCCTCCTTGGAGCTTCAGGTTCTTCATTATACCTTGTCTAACATGGTGTTTAATAGTTAGTTACTAAATTCAAGAAACATAATTTGCCGATAAAACTAATCGCTGATCTTCGCGGGAAAAGCGTTTGTCGAATATTTTTGAATTAACCTTTTTTGCGACGTTAAATTTCATTCTAATGGTTTATTTATTAAGCGGTAAATAATGTTATTTATGGGCCTAATTATTTCATTATTTTAGCTGATGGAGAATAGCAATTGCAGCAGAATGAAAAAGGAAATTGCAGATAAGGCTCGTCAACTGAGGTCATTTTTCAAACACTTTTACTCTATTTTAGTTTCCCTATAAGCTTAGAGAGAGAGAGAGATTAGCCTTTATATTAACTTTCAACAACTGTTTCAAAAAACAGACAAATGAGAGGTGAAGATCTTGATGGTTTAAAATTGGACGAGTTGATGCAATTAGAAAAATTGCTCAATGCAGGTCTCACCCGTGTTGTCGAGACTAAGGTTCGTAAGTGTGATTTTATGCAAAAAATTGAAGATAACTATGGATTTATATGGACAAGTGGAAACTTTTTGTTGGTGTTTACAGGATGAGCGGATTACAAATGAAATTAACGCCCTGGAAGCTAAGGTTAGTACTACATTCTCGTGTAGTGTTTTTAGAATAATTGAATTTATCAAACTAATTTTTATAGGATAATCTTAAGTTTTGAGGGAAACCATGATTATTTTAGTTAAAATATGTCCATTTTAAACGTTCACAAGTTGTAAAAATGAGAGTTCCAATTCAACATTTGAGCAATATGTTCGTTCCACAGGAAGCAAAGTTGATAGAAGAGAACAAGAAGCTAGAACAAATGGTATAAATTTTGAAGCTTTCTACTTCTGATATCAATCTTCAAATTAGAATTTCTGAAGATAAATTATTAGCAGGCTGTCATGCTGTCTAAAGAGAAAAGACCGGAATCGGAAGTTGCTACCCAAGAAGGTGTGTCGTCCGATGTGTTGGCCACCAACGTTTGCACCTGTAACAGTGGCCCTCCGATCGAAGACGATAGCTCCGATACTTCCCTCAAACTAGGGTAATCTCCATTTTTATTAGCATTAAGTAAGTTTTTCAACGAGTGAAAGACGGTAATTTCAACTGCAAAATCGTGTTTCTTTTGTTTCCAGGCTACCTTTCTCTAGCTGAGATAGGAACAAATGGAAGTTGGGGACTGGTAAGACTTTATTTTAATAAATAAAGCAGGACTTTATAATGACCTTGTTAGATATAATTACAATTATGAAGTGTAGTATTAGGAATGTATGAGCTTGTGTTTATTATAATGTATTAAATATGGATGATGATCAACTCTTGAAGAGTCATTTTGGAAATGTAATGCAAGCTACATATAGATTGCTAGATAGCTCGTGTATCGTTGCTCCTGGTTCTGGTTGAGACCTACGCAGATTTGTAGGGAGAACTCTGCGTATGTATGTTTAGTGATGCAGAGCTCAGAATTAGGTATTAATTTTGCATGCATGCAGGAAAGAAATATCTTACCTAATTAAGTAAATATTTTTCTTGCTCTACAAGGCTATACATCTAATATATATAGATTATACCCTCCGCAAGTTGGAGCATGAAGGTTGAGAATGTCCAACTTGCAAAGAAGATATTCAAATTGGCCACCACCCAACGCTTTAGTGAAGATGTCAGCTAGCTGAGAGCTTGTGGGAGTATAATGTTGGTCGGATTCCACCACAATGAATTGCATCACGAACAAAATGACCGTCAATCTCAATATAATTGGTTGGATTGGAGGCAATATGTAAGGCTGTCTGATCGTCACAATAACGACTGGTAAGAGTACAACTTGCCCATTCAGACTCACACCGGGCAGAAAGAAGCATATTATTTTGTGATCGTAGTAATATATATGTCTTGATCAGGAGGTTTCCCTTTCAAGTAATGGACTACTCTCGAGGCTGCTTTCCAGTGTTCTTTACGAGGAAGCTACCTGAACTTAGCCAACACATGCACAATAAGATAATTCAAGTTGGGTGACTGAAAGGTAAACGAGCTGTCCTACCAAACGCCTATAACTCTCTGGAATCGGCAAACAATCACCCTTTGCCATGGCTAAATTATGATTTGTCGCATTGGGAAAGAAACGGATTTAGCACAGAGCAATCCAGCTTCTGAAACAATATCCAAGTTATATTTTCGTTGACGCAAATAAAGTCCTGCAGAGTTCTGCGTCATCAACGGGAACAAGAACATTGATTGGCACATTGTTTCATCGCAAAGTAAAGAGAGTAAACAGGATAAGATTGCTTGAAACCATATTTCTTCAAAGCAGAAGCTAATTTCGCAAACCATCATCGAGGAGCCTGTTGTAGCCCATACAAAAATTTCTTCAAATGACACATTATTCTTGTTTTGCGAGCACAAAAACCGGGAGGCATGCGCTTGTACACCTCTTGCAAGTCCCCCTGCAAAACCGGATTTTGCACATCCATCTGACGAAGTGCCCAATTTTTAGCTGCAGTTACAGCAACAAAAGTACGGATTATAACCATTTTTGCCACATGCAAATATCTCTTTATAATCTATTCCTTCAACTTGCCTAGTTTTCATAACAACCAACCAAACCTTGTAACGTTCAATTGTTCATTTACATTATACTTTATTGGAAACACCCAGTTACATCTTATTGCTTGCTTGTCATGTGGTAATTTCTTTACCATCCATGTTTTGTTGTCTTCCCAGGCTTATATTTCCTTTGTCATAGCATCTCTCCGTTCATCTTTGACAGCTTCAGCAAAAGAATTAGGTTCAACTCCTGAAGTAATCTTGACAGGAAAGAACCATGACGCAAAAGAAATTTATCTCAGTTTACATAATGTGTAAGAGGATAATGACTACCTAGAGGAATGCTGATTATCAAGTGATTCTGCAGAGGGGCTCATTACTTTCCCGGTATGTAAGACAAAGTCTCGTAACAAAACATTGTCACATTTTTCCCTGTGACCACGATCAAGTAACTCTTCGGGTCGCTGATCTGAACCTATTTCAGTTTCAGTCATACCCCCCTGGCTACAGCCATATCCTGGTCTTGTTCATTGTTGGACTCAATCATTCCTTGATCTGTCCCATCATATTTCTTTTGAGCAGGTATCTTTTTACCGAAATCCAATTCTTCTTCAGTCAAGAAATCATCTAGCCTAACTACCCATACATGTACCCTGAAAGTATAGAAAACTTAGTACCTTTATGATGTAGTTCATCATCAGCTTTTTGTACATTAGGGAACTGATTTTCTGTAAAAATTACATCTCTAGAGACAAACAAATCACCTGTTTCAACATCATACAAAGTTCAACCTTTCTTTCCAAAAGAATATCATGCAAACTCGCATTTGCGGCTTCCACTAGCAAATTTATGGGCGTCTGGTCGCTAATTATGAGCACAAGCAAAACATCCAAATACTCAAATATTTTCATACGAAGGAGCTTGACCATACAATAATTCATTAGGAGCTTTTCCTCTTAACAACGGCCATGGGGTTCTATTAATTAAATATGCCGCAGGCAATACACATTCTCCCCAAAATTCAATAGGCAAGTTTGCCTTAAAACATAGTGCACGAGCCACATTAACTACGTGTTGGTGTTTTCATTCCACTCTTCCATTTTGTTGAGGCATGCCGACACAACACAACTTGTTTAGTGTATTATTCCATGCTTTGCTAAGTACTCATTTAAACAAGTAAATTCAGATCCATTGTTGCCAAGCACAATTTTCACATTTCCATGGAATCCTCGAAGAGAGTGTCCCACCTCAGATTTATTTTGTAACAAATAAACCCACACACTTCTTGAAAAATCATCAACTATGGTCAGGAAATAGTGTGCACCACAAAAGGTTGGAGTTTTATAAGGATCACAATGTATCATTTCAAAGATGCTAGAAGCTTTATTATTTTATTAGACAAAACCTCTCCACTAATCAGTTTTGCTCGAAAATAGATTTCACAACTAATACACTTGATCAGTACTAACATCAACTATGTGTAGCAAACCAACAATCTTACTAGAAGGATGACCCAACCTTTGATGCCAAATTTCAAAGCTCTCTTTGTGTACCGTTTTCAAAGCCGTAGCTCTCTTTATTCCTCCTATTTCTTTGAAGTAATGGAGGCCCTCATGCTTCTGACCCACACAAAATTTATTAGTGAGTAGAACTGTGCAATTCATTTCCTTGGTCAGCTGTGATATGGAAATCAAGTTGCACTTCAAATCAGGGACATATAAAACTTTATTCAGTTTTAAATGTTTATTTAATATCACAGCTCCTTCTTTCTTCACCATGACTTCCATTCCATCTGGCAATCCGACCGCAATAGAATGAGTGTTTTTCACATTATTCATCAAATCAAGATTTCCTGTCATATGGTGAGAAGCTCCACTATCAATTATCCATTTTATGGTGTTGTACGTACCGCTCAATCCTCCTTTTTCTGCATCATTTTCCTGTGTCGTCGCACATGTAGCATTTGCTCGAATTGATCCACCACGTCCCCTTACACCTGAGTTAGTGGTCTGTTTTGATCGTCCCTGTCCACGTCCGCTGCCTTTCTGCCTATCTCCCCACCAATCCGGATAATCAATAAGCTGGAAAACATGACTCAGCATTGTGACCCGGATTGTTACGGTTGGTGCAGACTATCGACTTATCTTTATTTTCAGCTCGCCTTTTGATGTTAATCCTGTTTGACTGTGAAGGCCATGTGCTCGCTTCGTTGTTCCTTTCCACGGGTTATATTACGAACCCGTTCTTCTTGAACCACCGTAGCATATGCTTGTAGGGTTCCTCCTTGAACGGACCCTTAAGCTTGAATGGAGACTTTAAAAGTCTCCATTTGAAGAAGAAGAATTTTTTATTCTTGCAGCCTTGATTTCCCTTTTTGAGGAATGATGTAAAAATTCTTCTGAGAAAAAGAACGAAAATATTGTGGATTATTTGGAAGGGAGAGAAAAGAAAGTGTTTCAGAGAAAAATAATGAAGGTGTTTTTGTGATATTGTGAATTCTAAGAATAATGAATTTTTGTTAGTGAATATTTTTTACAATGTTTAATTTCTAAAAGAATATTGTAAAATTTTTTCATAGTGATATCTTTGTAGACTCGGTTGCTGTTATTTTTCCTGATTAGAGTTTTCATGTAAAATTTTCGGTGTTTATTTTCGCTATCATCTCTCTTACTTCTTAATCATTATATTTAACGGTGTGAAAAAATATTTCTGATATTTTTCGGATCGCATCTATAATCATTTTTCGTATCGCTTATTTAGTGGTGTAATTATACTGTGTATATGAGTTCTGTCTAATAGATTGAATTTTAAGTAGAACCGTTTGTGACCCCCGAAATTTTTCTGGGAACATACTTGAATATATAATTCTATCTTAGAAAACTGTCAAGACTAGTCTTTCCTATTGGGAGGCAAAACCGTCCCGCGAACTGAGAACCAAACCAGACCACCGGTTTTGGTCTTCGGTTCTCGGTCCGATTTCGATCTTCAGGCCGAGATTCCCACCAGTTTCGATCTGGTATTCGATACTTGGGCTCAAAATCCCAAAATATTAGGATTAGACTGTGAGTTAAAAATAAAAACAAGTTAGGGCTTTAACAATTAGAAATCTTCATCTTCCCCCTCTGGATTCCCCCGATTCTTTATATACCTTTCTGCTCCAAAGGATTTTTAAAAACCAAGTATCTTCTCTGTATTCCTAAAAAATGTTTCTCACTTTCTCTTTCTCCCCTTCCTTCCTATCAATGGACTTTTTCGATAAAAGTGGTTGCTCTGGTTCGACGAACTCTTTAATTTTAGAGGAGTTCTCAACCCAACCTTTTCTTAATTTGGAGTAGACACGGTCAATTTGCCTAAACCAACTTACCCCATCTTAGATCTATCAGATCCAGAATTACTCTCCAGATCTTGATTTCGATCAGACCCACCAGCGTATATACACCTGTCATAGTAAGCTAAACTTCCTTGGTCCGAAACTCATTGAAATGAAGCAAGTGGGTTCTCCATTAAAGCCGACGAAGCTTTGCAGAGGAGTTAGACAGAGGCACTGGGGGAAATGGGTAGCTGAGATTCGTCTCCTGAGGAATTGAACTCGGCTATAGCTTGGCACCTTCGATACTGCAATAGAAGCTGCATTAGCTCACAACCAAGCTGCTTACAAGCTCAGAGGCAATTTCGCAAGCGCGAAAATTAATTTTAATGTTTAAAAAAAGGTTGGAGGAATCGGACCAAACCAGGACCAGACCAAAAATTTCGGTCCGGTCCCAGCTTCTCCCAGGGCTGGTTCTGGATTTTGAAAAAACTTTTCCGACAGTTCGGTTTGGTTTTGGTTCGGGCTCGGAACCGGACCGACCCAGATCGTGTCTACCTCTAGTCTTTTCTGGGAAATATCCTGATCAGTACTCTCCACGTTTTACAGTGGCAACATTATTATTGTTCTTATCGATTTTTATTCCCAACAAGTGGTATCAGAAGCTCGTGATTATGACAAGAAAGATTAAAATTGAAAAATTCAACAAAAATAATATCTTTTTATAGAAATTAAAAATGAAGGCGCCATTGAAAAAAGATGGTTGTGCTATGGCCATTGGCGACTGACCGACAAACGTTGAAGATGAAAAATAGAACAAAGTAGATGATGATGCTATAGCCATTTTGCATCTTACTCTAATAGATGAAATTTTGTCAAATATCTCGAAAATAGTAACGACTAAATAGATATGGGATACGCTGACAAAATTATACGAGAATAAGTCTTGGTATAATAAAAGTTTCTTGAAAAGAAAATTATATACTCTTTGAATATCAGAATCGACAATAGTGACAGACCGCATCAATACTCTCAATACATCATTTTCTCAATTTATATCGATAGAACACAAAATCGATGAAAATGAATGAGTTGAACTTTTACTTCAAAGTTTACAAGATTCATATTATCACTTCATTATAAATTTATTCAACGGTACTGCAAAAACAACATTGATATTCAATGATATTACAGTTGCAGTTCTTAATGAAGAAAATAGGCGAAAGAACAATGAGACACCTTTCGTGGAGGTTTTATCAATAGTGAGAGGGAGATTAAAGGAACGTGGGGCCAACGCGTTAGGAAGATCAAAGTTGTAAAGTAAAAAGAGAGTTAAACGCTATCATTGTGGCAAGATGAGCCACATGAAAAAGGTTTGCTGGAATGAAGAAAGAACAAAGCACATAATGTGCTAAAAGAGAAATGAAGAGTATGGCTGCAATTGTCTCTAAGGGTGAAGATGTAATTATATGTGAAGATGTTGTCAACCTCGTGATCAATTAATCACGTTGGGTGTGTGACTCTAGAACATCTTATCATGTTACTTCAAAAGTGGAGTATTTTTCATCTTACACTAGCGGTGATTTTGATATTATCAAAATAGGGAACAGTCATTGTAACAGTTTAGGGTTCAATTCAAAAGTTTAATTTCGAAATTCAAAATTTCCCCAAATCAACCTAGTCAATAACATAATCTCAATTTCTTCTTTGAACCTAGTCTGAAAACAATCCAAGAATAGCTCAAGTTCGGATTTACAGATCAATAAATCTGAGCTGAACTCGTATTTGCAGTAAAACAATCAAATTTCTCCTCTAAAAATTCGACGATAAACAAATGAATGTAGTCTAGAAATTTTCCATAAGCAGATGAGGAAGCTCGAAAAATCCGAGCTGATCAGTTCAGCGCTAGAGAAATCTGAGCTAAACTCGTATTTCTTAGAAGAGCGGGTCACAAGCCTCTCCTATAAATAAAAAGACTTGGTGAAGGAGGAAATCACGCCAGCTCTCCCTCCCTCCCGAGTTCTTCGACGCAGCAAGCCTCTTCAATGTGACGAGATCCCTTTCGGCCGAGCTTCACTTCGCGATAGCGAGAAACTTCTTTAGATCAAGCAAACTCCCATTAACGACATAAGATTTATCTTCAACTGTCCTCAACTCCCTCTAGTGTTGTTTAATGAGTGGGTTGACTCGCTACAGTAACGAGCCGAGCATCCCAAGAGGCGGGCTGGGCTGAGCGAGCCTAGAGGCAAGGCTCGTGAGCTGGCTCAAGTTAAAATTTTTTCAGACTGGCTTGTTAGGCTCGGTAGGCTTGTTAGGCTCGGTTCGTTTAACTCGTTAGGCTCGATGAGCTGGACTACTTCTGGCTCGGCTCGGCTCGGCTTGGCTCGTTTGCCATCTCTAACTTCCAGCTGAACCAAATCTGATCCAACTGAATCAGACCCCACCTAAATTCCAACCCAAATTTCTTCCCGAATTATAGTAAACCAATCTAAGATTTTATCGATAAAGAATTTCTGTCTAAATCATATGAAATGAATTTATCAAAGTAGAAAATTAATATCCAAAATTTTGTTCAGGCAGGAAGATTTCAGTAGTTATCATAATCGATCTTATCCGACCCAATCTGACTTAAGACCACTAGTAAAGAAATTTTGCCCTAGTTATTCTAAAAACTGGATTTATTTAAATATGGATTTAATATCAAATATTTTAGACATGACATCATTGGAATATTGAAAAATCCCAAAAACTCAAATTGCTCAGAAGCCAAATAAGTGAAAATATCACGTTTTTGACATTTTGACTACGGCCTTACAGCACAAAATTTATGTTATTTTCTTATAATTATTTGGTTACATGTTTTCGATATTGAGCACACATATTTAGGTATTGACATAAAATTATATAAAGATAAAATTGGTAGGACATTTCGTATGTGTATGAATATGATGAAATTGATGGAAAATATGTGATAACAAAAACTTGAACGATAATGAGATGGTGAGCTTGGTTTGGAAAATGAGTTCCAATCAGTTTGTAATTGTTTAATCAGGATTCGGTAAAAGTTAATGTTAATTTTGACACTTGTACGTATTTTCGCTTGCTGAGTAAAATCTCATAGTTTGTATAATTTTGTGATGTATGTGAGTTTTTATCTGAAGAAAAAATGACTATGATTGAGAATCTCCTAGAGGCAAATGAGCATACAGAAGAAGAAAATGTTTTTGGTTTAAATGAAGGAATTCAAATTAGTATGTATCCGTTCTTTTAGAAGATATTTCATGTTTTTATTTATGTTAAACTTCGAATAAATTATGTTAAATTTTATTGTTAAATAAAGTTTATTCAATTTCAATTCCGCATTTATTTCAATTTTCGACAAAGTCTTTTAAATATTTAAAATTTTGATTAAGTTTTCGCGCATTTAAAGTTTCAGTTATTATTTTTAAAAAATTCATAACTCTGAAATTAGCTTTTAATGCTCGAATTTAAACTTAAATTAATTTAAAAAAATTTTAACGATGGAAAATTAAATTGAATTTAAAATTTAGGGCGTTACAATCATGTTTCTAGAATAATTGGAAAAAGAGACATTTGTATCCAGACCAACACAGGATGTGAGTTGGTGCTTAAAAATGTCAGATATGTTTTAGATATTACACTAAATTTAATGTCAGTCGATGCTCTTGATGAGGCTGGTTACAAGTGTAAATTTGCTGATAGTAAATGAGTGCTCAGCAAAGTCTCGTTAGTTATAGCGAGAGCAATCAAAAAATCTAGTTTGTATATGACTCAATGTACTGTAAAAGAAGAATTAGTAAATAATACACAAAATGACTCGTCCATTGAGTTATGGTACAACCGGCTTGGTCACATGAGCGAAAAAGAACTTCAATTGTCTTGCAAGAGAGAATGTCTGTCACATCTAAGACATGAATTTTTACCGAAATGTATTCACTGTTTAGATGAAAAACAACACAGAGTTTCCTTTCAAAAGAATTTTGCGTCTAGAAAACCAAAAGTGTTATAAGTTATCTATTCAGATGTTTGTGGGCCTATGTCAACAGAAACGTTAAGCGGTACCTAATATATGTTGACATTCATTGATTATCATTCAAAAAAAGTTTGGGCTTCAAATCTAAAGATGAGGTGTTTAACATTTCAAACAGTTTTATGCTTTAACACAGGGAGAAACTAGAAAGAAGTTAAAATGCATTCGCACAGATAACGATGGCGAATATATGGAATCATTCGATGAATACTGTAAGATGCACGAGATTAGACACGAAAGATCAGTTCCAATGACTCCTCAACAAAATGGTGTTGTAGAAATAATGAACATGACGATCGTGGAGAAGATAAGGTGCATGTTATCACATTCAAAACTTCCCAAAATATTTTGGTGAGAAGCATTGAAGACTGTAGTATACATCATTAATTTATCTCCATCAACACCTTTAAGTGGAGAAGTGTCAGACAGACTATGGATTAGAAAAAACGTCTCTTATAAGTATTTAAAAGTGTTTAGATGCAAAAAGTTTATCCATATTCCCAAACATGAGAGGTCCAAGCTAGACAAAAAAGCTAAAGAATGCATATTTCTCGAATACGGAAGTGATAGATTCGGATATAGGATTTGGGATTCGGTTGACAAGAAAATTGTCAGAAGCCAAGATGTTGTCTTCTTTGAAAATCAGACCATTGAAGATAAGAAGAAAGATGTGGAGATCACTGATAAGCATCTAGTAAGATCTGGTATAAAGAAATCAACTTTTGACGGGGGAGATGTTGAAGGATTTAGTGATCAAGCAGCTGATGATGTTGACCAAGGAGACATAAAGATCTCTCCTAAATCAGTTGCAACACCAAGAAGGTCAATAAGAGATCGTCGACCATTGAGAAGATACTCTGTGAACAAGTATGTAATGATCACTGATTGCGATGAACTTAAGTGCTATGAAGAAGTTATGCAGCATCAACAAAAAAAGAACTGCTTAGATGCGATGTAACATGAGATAACATCATACCATAAAAATCATACTAATGAGTTGGTTCAGCTTCCAAAGGAGCGAAAAACACTAAAAAATAAATGGGTATATAGGCTCAAAGTTGAAGTTCACAAGTAAGGTATAACGACCACTTTTCCCAATAAGATATTATCCGCTTTAGAGATTGGGTCATAGTCCAGTATTATCTCCTCACAGATTTGTTTGGCGAGTACTTACCAGTCAGTTACTCAACATGGTATTGCTCTCGCCGAAGCATTCTTAACTTTAAAATTTTTATGGAATCCAATGCCATTTGTGCTCCAAAACGCATAACTTTTTTGGGAGGGTTCCTTACATACGTTTCATTTTCATATACTTTCCCAAGCGATTTGAGATTGTGACGACCCTCTTTTTATGACCCGGGATTGGCCTATACTCGATTATGAAATTTGTCTATACTCGGTTTAAGTCCCGAGGTTTGCCCCGAAAATGTCACAGAAGTGTAGCATAAGAGACTCGGCACTACCATCATCAAGTGTTGTTGTAAATGAAATCCAAGAAGATGGCGAACGATTTTCCTGAACTTGATGATAAAATTCCAAATTGCAAAGCGTGCCAGTTTGGAAAGCAAAATAGAAAATCATTTCCCAAGGTCACATAGTGAGCAAAATTGAAGTTTCAATTGATTCATACAGACATCTTGGGCCCTCAATGAATACCTTCTCTAAAAGTAGTCGCTATTATGTTACATTCATTGACGACTACATTAGAATGTGGTGGATTTTCTTTTTGAAGTTCAAGTCAGAGGTGGCTCAAGTTTTTTGAAAATTTAAAGCCAGAGTTGAAAATGAGAGTAAGTGCAAAATTCAAACTCTTAGATCAGACAATGGCAAAGAGTACACTTCTGACGAGTTCAATCAATTCTTTGAACAGGCAAGCATTCAACATCAACTAATCGCTCCATACACTCTGCAACAAAACGAAGTAAGTGAGCGACGAAATAGATTTGTATAGGAAATAACACGCTGCATGTTGCATGAGAAGAATATGCAGAAGCAATTTGGGTTAAAGCAACAAGTACTGTTGTTTATTTGCAAAACAGGCTTCTTACAAATGTCGTAAGTATCAAACTCTTTTTGAGACATGATATGGTTATAAATCATCTCTTAATATATGACGAACATTTTTTCTCCTAGTAAGATATTGTCCGCTTTGGACAACCTCACGCTCTTACGGATTTCTTTTCAACGAGGACTTCTTAAGTCGTCACTCAACTTGTTACTGCTCTCGCCGGAACACTCTTAATTTCAGAGTTCTTATAAGATTAGTTACCATAAACGCGTCTTACTTTCTATTGGAGGTATCCTTTACATATGTTTTATTTCCATCTTTCCCATAAGCGAGGTGGGATTGCGCCCAACCTCTCTTTCGTAACAATATAGGATTTGCTTATACTCGAATCCAGGGTTTGTCTATACTTGGGTTTCTTCGAGCTTTGTTCTGCAATCCGAGATTTGCCCCACAATCGCACTCACAATTTTTCGGGTCGTCACAACCTCTCTCTCTCTCTCTCTCTCTCTCTCTCATGGGGTCCAACGTTCTCGTTAGCCACATTTCAGATTACGTAGAGGCTCTAATACCATTTATAACGAACCTCTTTCCTTTCAGTAAGATCTTGTCTGCTTTGGGCAACCTCATGCCCTTACGGATTTTGCTTTCAACGAAGACTTCCTAAGTGGTCACCCAACTTTGTACTGCTTTCGCCCTTAACTTCACAATTCTTATGAAATCCAGTTCCATTGTGCTCCCAAAATGCGTTTTGGTTTTTAAGGGAGACATCTTTTACATATATTTAATTTCCATCTTCCCCCCAAGCGATGTGGGATTGCATCCGACTCCTCTTTCGTAACGATCCAGGATTTGCCTAGACTCGCGTTTCTCCGAGGTTTGCCCCGCAATCACACTCACGATCTTTCGGGTCGTCACAATCTCTCTCTCTCTCATGGGGCCCAACGTCCTTGTTGGCCACATTTCAGAATAGGTAGAGGCTCTAATACCATTTGTAACGAACCTCTTTTCTTCCAGTAAGATCTTGTCCGCTTTAGACAACGTCATGCCCTCACAGATTTTGCTTTCAACGAGGACTTCCTAAGTGGTCACCCAACTTTGTACTGTTTTCGCCCTTAACTTCACAATTCTTATGAGATCCGGTTCCATTGTGCTCCCAAAATGCGTCTTGGTTTTTAGGGGAGACATCCTTTACATATATTTAATTTCCATCTTCCCCCCAAGCGATTTGGGATTGTGCCCTACTCCTCTTTCGTAACGATATGGGATTTGCTTATACTCCCGTTTGTCCGAGGTTTGCCACGCAATCACACTCATGATCATTCCCCCCTTGGTCATGGGACCCAACGCCTTCATTGGCCACATCTCAGATTGGGTAGAGGCTCTGATACCATTTGTAACGAACTTCTTTCCTCCCAGTAAGATATTGTCTGTTTTGGGCAAGCTCACGCCCTCACAGATTTGATTTCAACAATAACTTCTTAAGTAGTCATCTAACTTGGTACTGCTCTCGCCGGAACTCTCTTAACTTCGGAATTCTTATGAGATCCGGTGTCATTGTACTCATAAATGAATTTCCAACAAGAATTTGGTTCTTTTTACGAACTTGATGTTGATAAATCCATTGATCTAACGTGTCTTACTTTCTAGGGAAGACATCATTTCCATATATTTCATTTCCATCTTCCCTCCAAGTGATGTGGGATTGCGCCCGAACCCTTTTTCGTAACGATCGGGATTTGCCTATACTCAAATCCAAGATTTACCTATACTCGGGTTTCTCCTAGGTTTGCCCTGCAATTCAAGGTTTGTCTTACAATTGCAATCATGATGTTTCGAGTCGTCACATAATATCCTTAAAATATTTGGATGTTTGTGTTTCACTCATGTTCCACAGATCAAGAGAGATAAACTTGATAAAAGAGCAATGCCAGACAACTTTATTAGCAATAGCTTGGTTGCTAAAGCTTACAAATTATTTCATCCACAAACTGAAAAAATTATTGTTAGTAGATATGTGCACTTTATGGAAGATGAAGAGTGGAACTGGGATGAAGGAAATAAGATATAACTAACAATAAAAGAGTCGAACGTCAAGTTATCTATCTTGGACATTGAAGAGCAAAACATTAGAGATTGGAAATATGACATGGTGGATCAAATTCCTAGCAGAGGCACAAAATCACTGTCAGATATTTATGATAGATGCAACATTGCAGTGTGTGAACCTGCAAATTATAAAGATGCCAAGATGGATCAAAATTGGATAGTTGCAATGAAGCAGGAGCTGCTCATGATTGAAAAGAACATGACGTGAGAGTTGGTGGATCGACCTCAAGACAGAAAAGTAATGGGAGTCAAATGGGTGTATCGAACAAAGCTTAACTCTGACAGCTCTATCAACAAGCATAAAGCTAGACTCGTGGTCAAAGGATATGCTTAGATCTTCGGGATAGATTACTCAGACACCTTCGCACCGGTAGCCAGACTTGATACCATTAAATTGTTGCTCACTGTAGCTGCACAAAAGAATTGGAAGGTGTACCAATTAGATGTCAAGTCAGCTTTCTTAAAGGGTTTTTTGCAAGAGAAAATTTATGTTGAGCAACTAAAATGCTATATAAAGAAAGAAGAAAAAGACAAGGTCAATCTTGTTAAAAAGACACTATGGTTTAAAGCAAGCTCCATAAGCTTAGTATAGCAAGATTGATGAACATTTGCGGAAGTTGGGATTTGCTAAAAGTTTGTTTGAATCACATTGTACATCAAGAAAGAAGGTGTCAACATTTTTATCATCTCTCTTTACGTGGATGACTTGCTTGTAACCAAAAACAATATCAATCTTGTTGAGAAGTTTAAACAAGAGATTATGGAGGTTTGTGAAAAGACAGATCTTGGATTAATGACTTTCTTTCTTTGAATGGAAATTAAACATGAGGAACATGAAGTATTCATTTGTCAAAAAAAATATGCCAAAGAAATTCTGAAAAAATTAAAATTTGAAGATTGTAAGGAAATGGGTACTCCAATGAACCAAAAGAAAAAGCTATGACCAGAAGATAGAACATACAAGATTGATGAAACTTATTTCAGAAGCATGATTGGTTGCTTAATGTATCTCACAACAACTCGTCTTAATATCTTGCATGTTGTAAGTATTCTATCACGATTTATGCGTTGTGCAAGCGAAATACATTTCAAAGGCAACAAAGAGGGTGCTTAGATACATGAAAGACACATGTGATTTTGGCATCAGATTCACGAGGAGCAAGGAGTTCAAACTGCCTGTTTTTTTTACAATAATTGGGGAGGTTCCATTGATGATACGAAGAGCACCTCAAATTATTGTTTTACACTTGGTTCTGGTATTTTCTCATAGAGTTCACAGAAACTAGAAACTGTAGCTCAATCTACTGCTAAAGCTGAGTTCATTGCAGAAATAACTACTGTTAATCAAGTCTTGTGGTTGAACAAAATTTTAATTGATCTGAACATGGAGCAGGAGAAAAGCTCAGAGATTTATGTCGACAATCAAGCTGCTATTGTCATCTCTAATAATCCTGTGTTTCATGGAAAAACTAAACATTTCAACATAAAATTATTCTTCTTACGTGAAGTATAAAAAAATCGAGCTATTGTTCTTGTCTACTACAAAACAAAAGATTAAGTTGCAGATATTTTTATCAAGTCACTGCCTGTGAACAAGTTCGAGTTGCTGAAAGAAAAACCCAATGTTTGCAGATTCTAAAGCAAAGAGGAGTATTAAGAAATTACTTTAGAAACTGTTTTAGGAGTTTTTTTTATCTGTCTTTGTTTTTAGAAACGATTGCAAGTGGTTCTTTTTGTGTTTTTTTGAATATTTTTAAAAAGTAGTATTTGTAGAGAAAAAAAGGTTATTCTCCTCTGTGTTGTGTGTTTTGGGGTATGGATATTTGATTTCAAGATATTTTTCTTTTGTTCTTGACATATCTCATGCCCTCCTCTCGCCTACTCCATTTGTTCATTTGTGTTTTTAAAAATAACAACATATTTCACCAATCTTCCATCTCTGAAGAATCATCTGCGGGCTGTCTTGTAGTACCATCAATGAAACCATATTTCTTCTTTGCTCTAATCACAGTTCTTATTGCTCTTGTCCATTCGTCATAGTTCTCTCCCTTCTACTGAATCTGTGTAATGATATTTCCCGGATTATCATTTGTTGAAAGAAAATACAGAGACAACATCAATCTGTTTGAGACATCGTTGCTTTCCTTTTTTCTTACCACTTGCGTTCCCACTCATTGCTCTATACCATAAAAAATATTTCAAAACAAAAATGAATTTGATAGAGAAAGAAAAATGGTTTTATTCATAAAGAAAACTACCACATATATATATAGTGATAGAGACCTTAGACATTAATTTGGCATGCATGCAAGAAAGAAAATCTTATCAAATTAAGTAAATATTTTCTTGCTCTAAAAGGCTATATAGCTAATATATAAAGAATATTCCCTATTAGTATTTTTTTTATAAAACGTGAAATTGTGTAACTTTTCTACCATTGGCTAGGCAAGTATTGTGCCCTCGCAACATGGTTGCTAAAGAAAGGTGAAATTTTCATCGGCATGCATCAACATCTACTCTCATGAGTGAGTTGTTAATAATTTGAAATAGTATAAAATGTTTCACGAATGGTGATGATAATGCACATATAAAAATGAAATTATTTTATGAGTAATATTAAATTTATCATTTAACTTATATTTTAATATTATATTTTGTTGAGACATTTATGGGTGAGTCTTTAACTAATAAAATAATTAAAATAATTTATGAATAGTTAAAATAAAATATTAATTGCACTAAATAATAAACAACAAATTGGTTAAAGGGATGGAGTAGAAACAAATCTAGCTTTATTTTATCGGGAGGATCTATCAAAGTCAGTCATATTTGGTTATGTACAGGCTTAGGAGGGCGAATTGTTCTTTTGCATTTAAGTTATTACTACGCATGAGTTCTACGTATTTCTAATTTTAATATTTTTTCTCAACTTTAAAATTAAAAGATTAAAAAGGTTGAAGTAGACAAATAAATATTTTAATTTATAATTAGAAAATATTTAGTTGTCAAGTAGAGGTTGCTAGACAATATTGGTACATGTTATTTATTTTTAAGATAATATTTGAATTCTTTTATTTTATTATCTAAATATATATATATTTATGTTATAAATTATTATTAATATAATTAATATAATAAATTATAAATAATTAATTTATTATATTTAGTGTGATGTATATTTAGACAACTGAATATATTTAGAGAGTGATAACTTAATTTATTTTTATAAATAATAAAAGTTTGGACAAGATTTGATTAATTAACAGATATGATCACTGCCCGAAGTAACTAAAAAGATGATAATGACAAAATTACCATCGAAGAGAAGTACTACAACTCAACTACAAGGCGGCGTCTCGAACGTTATGTTACTCGAGGAAATTACCAAAAGATAAAGAGAGGAATTATTAAATGGAAGCGGAAATCTCTCATCTCCACGCGTTGTGTGATGGGCGTATCTACACATCCTTGATCCTACGATAGAAGCGCGAGTGTTTTCTCTAAAAGGGGCAGAGTAGTTTGACGCTCCAATTGTGCGGGTGGTTCTTTTTCAATTAAATAGTTAAAAGAAGCGGTGATCAGGTCAATAATTAAACGCGCCATTTTCTTTTACGAGAGCTCTGCCAGGTGGCCGATTCCTCCGTAGAACTGAGAATTCTGCGCTTGCTCGGTCAAGGATCACTATCTTGTCTTTGATCGCGATGAAGAACCATTCGTATAGAGGTTTTGAAGTTTTTGATTTTCAGGAAGAAGATGAGCTTCCAGAGTTTGTTGATGGGAAATTTCTTAGTAAATTCAAAAACCCTAGCTCCTTCGATCATCCGACCTTGAACTACGAACTTGACGAATGTGGTACGTTACTTATACCGAAAATTACGTTCTATTTGTTGGTCTCCTTTGTGCCTCTCTGAATTTCGTTTATCCCAGAGTTGAACCGTTTGTTTTTTCATCAATTGTGTTTTGCCTTTTGATTTTCTTATCGTCGAGAGACAACACAGTTTTACGGGTAAAGGCCTAGGTTTTACTTAACATTAATATTTTATTACAGTATTTTTCACCTGCTAAGCTATTCATTAGGGATACTTTGGTTGTCTGCCTTACTGTGCTATCTCCAATTATATGCATACTTATTTTCTGCTGGATTGTAAATTCTGATGTTATGTCAAAATTGCTCGATTTAGAATATAACAAAAATGAACGCAGTCACTTCTATTCCTATCATACTATTTCTCCTGCGTGAAAAGTCCCGTGGTGGTCCAGTTAACTGGTTCTGTCGGCCATTTGAGCTAGTTGTTTAAGTTTAACAAATAGTTAATCATATGGGAGAATGTGTTGTAATTTTTAATATTTATAAACTTGTTGATCACAAAAAGCTTTTAGGCTTGCTAAAATAAGATTTGAGCTTTACTTAATTTTGGTACAGGTCAGAAGAGTACATTGTTTTTTGTATTTAGGGTTGTGTTGTTTGTATTATTGAATTTTTAACGATACTTTATTCTGACTTTGTTCAACCTAACACATTGATTATGTATTTTTTGTGCTTTGGCGTGATTAGATTAATCCTCAAAAATTGTATTTTTTTTTATTTGCTATGAGTTTTACTCGTCTTCTTGTTTGGGATTTATGTTCAATGCATTTTCTCAATTTTCCTAAATTTGAAAAAATCTTTACCAGTCTCCCAGGGTACCAATCATGAAGCAAAGAAAAATGGAAATGCACCTTATGTAAATGTTGATTTAGTTGACTGTGACTGTAGCAGTGAAGATGTTGCCTCTCGTGGTATCTTGTGCTCTGGTGGAGAGTACTTCAGTGCAAATCAACAGAAATCCTCAGTAGATTCTGTCCCGAGTTTTAATTGGATATGTCATGAAAAAGAAACACATTTGGAAGTATTTGAGTCCAGTGATTTTGGTTCTGAATTAGGGAAAATATCTTCAACGTCACAAGATGCTTCCCCAAAGAATGAGGTATTAAGTTGCACCCTTTCAGAGTCTCATTCCAGCATACTCTTACTTCCTTGTCTTTCCATTTCAAGTATTTGGAATTTAAAGTTTCTATCATTTAATGTCAACTTAGTTGAGTTATTACAGAATGAGCCAGTTGATACCATATCCAATTCAAGTCACGGTCTGAATGAGGGTTGTTCTTCAAGTTCTGCTTCTGAAATTGCAGAAGATGATGGTATGCTGTGATTTTTTGAAAGATTCTTTATTCAAATTCAACATATTGTGTTTTCTAAATATACATTTGGTGCATCTCATGCCCTTACTATGGTTCATTGAATTGTTTTAGATCTGATGAATGGCTACACATCTACAAGTTTCCTTGAGGACACAGAGTTGGTAAGGTTTCTTTTCTCGTGATATCTTGAGTATAGTATGCTGGTGAAATTTAGATTTATTAGAATGATTTTGAATCTTCAATCAATGTTATATTATTAAATTTAGCTATTAGCATAACTCTGCGACTTTGTCATGCTCTCTAGTATCTCCCTTTCTCGTTAATAATCCAGGACTTGAAGTAATTTGCTATGATACTGACGCATAGTAATCCCCTTCTCAAAGAGTTTTCTGCACACAACGGATTCACAGCACAACCAAAACAACAAAGAACACAGTAAAATAATCACAAGTTTAGATAATTCCACAGACTTAGAGATGAACTATCCTTTGGATAGACACAAAAAAGAAACAATTTTCTTAACAAAATATTCCTATGTTTTTCCTCTACCGATTACCCTCCTATATAGCCTCTTCTCTCCTTCTCTAGCAAATTAAACTCCCTCACTAACTACCTGTTAGTAAATCATTAAAAAAAGAAAAACACCCACGCCACTAACAGTAAACATTTTGCCAAACAACCATTCCTTAGCAAAGTTAGCCCATCACTATTGTTAGGAAATTTATTCAGAGGAATATTTTAGAAACTAATATTACGTTAGTTTTTTATAAATAGAGAGAAGGGGGTTGAGTTAGGGAGATATTGAACCTTGTTGAAGCAATCCTCTCTAAGAAGAGTCTATTTTTTGGGCGATAGCTCGTAGTGCTTTTCGGAATTTAGCATTGTTGCTAAGATTTGTAGCTTTCTATTTTTTGTTTGTGTGTTCTTTTGCTCGTCTTTTGGAATGGAGTTGTATGATATTCATCAATGGTATAATTGTCAATTCAATCCCTGACCAAAAAGGATGGTGATGATCTTAACAATAATATAGGAATAGCTCCTGCAGTTATGAGAAATATGGATGGACTACCAAAAACCATCTGATGCACTCTTCATCGAGCCTTCATTTGTGGTAGAGGTGATACCAGAATGATATCAATCCAAATTTCAATTGATTCTTCTCTTTCCTCAAAGGTGAAGGATCAGACCTTCATTTTCATTTTGAGGCGAAACGACAAAGGAATACTTATCAAAATTTTCAACGGCGCAAGGAGCAAATTTTTGGAGGCTTGATGCCTGACCAACATTGGGTTAAAGGGCAGGTTTCGGTTGACAAGTTGGAACTATCGATCGAGAAGAGTGGAGGTGACAAAGAGTTATCTCTGCTAACCGAAGAGCCCTCAATCTTCGACGAGGATGTCTGGAAAACAGGGGTGTAGAAGACAACGATGTTAGATACTGGACAAACATATCTATTCGACCGAGGAAAAAATCAATTAGTGGTCACCATCGGAGGAACACAGTCGAACCCAATCGCGGCTTACCGGAAATCAAGCTTAGAGGAGACGACCATCGACTTTTCTACAAGGCCAGCTTTGCATCTAGATTGGAAGGAGTTAGAACAAAATCGCACTGAGCAGCCTCCTCTTCGCTGGAATAATGCACATTAATCCTCTCTTGAGAGTTTCTACACAAAACAACCAACAAACAACACCACACCACACCACACCACTAACACTAAACATTTTACCAAACAACCCTTCCTTAGCAAAGTTAGCCCATCAGATAAGTGAATATGCTTGATCTTTGAATTTGATGTGGAAGTTGTTGGAGAATTTGTGCTTTCAATTTGACATGTTGTGAAGGATGATATTATGAATTTGTTTAGGTTGTTCCTTAATCCCTTATCATGAATATGCTTGTTCTCTTTTCCTCAGTTAAGATCAATTATTTGTTTCTTATATTTGCAGGATAATGTAAACCCGGAGATCGTTCTTTATCCAGATTATATAGTATATCGAGATAATTATTGCAATGGGTCTCTTTTAACTTTTTCGCATAGTGGCATCAAAATCAATAGTATTGCTGCGTGTGGAAACCTTGGGTTTTTCAACTTTGAATGGGCAGTTGATGATCTCATTAATATCGAGAGTCAATGGTTTCAAAGGGTGAGTGAATTTTTTGTGGTTAGATGATCTCTTTTCCTACTATGTAAACTGAGCATTTTCTTATGTGGATAATGTTCAGGTTGACACTATCATGATCAAGCTTCTTGTAATATCAAAGGATGCAGTTCAACTGGACCTCGGATGTGACACTTCAGGTGAGTTGACTCTTATGCTGGGTGGTTAAGTTGGTGTGTGAGTTAAATGTATAGGGTCTTGCATGAGTACATAGTTCAGGTTGTTTGCATCTCATTACTTCCATTACAAGATTTTATTTTTTTATTTTTGTATCTGTGGGTGTTCGGTCAGTTTCCTTGAACCTTGACTTGATCTCATAAGGCCCTTCTCATAAGGGCCTGAAGAGTGAAGTTGAAGCTTTCAGTGATTTTTTGTTGACTCAAACATCTGAACTCGTTGGAGAGCATACCCTAGAGCTACTAGCTGATCTGGGTCTCAAAAGCTACCAGATTTACTGTTTCTTTCTTTCTTCTTATTTTCCTTAATTCTTTGCTTTGCTGTTGTTCATTAAAAGGATGCTGATCATTGACAACATTGATGCCTAAATAAAAAATATCAAATATTTTCCTTTGAGACATGCAAAATACTCATCGAGTCCGATGCTTATGAGACTAGAACAAAATATAGTTAGAATAAACAACTTTTCTTTGCCATCAATGAAGAAAGGTGGATCAGATCAGAAAATTCTTTCTGAGTTTTTTTTGACAATGTTTGTCATATGAGCTCTAAGTTTTGGCAAATTTAAGTCTTATGATTTTTACTTGCTGTCCTCTATAATTTTGTCCTTCGGATTTTATTATTTCAAAATTTTCTGATTTTTTTTTGGGTTTTGGCAGCCATGCTAAAATTCTCTGTTCATCTGTCTTTCAATTTCCTATTTGTCTGGTAAACTTTTTCTAGGTATTGAGGAGATTAAGGTTGCTGTTGTTGACTCAAACTGGTCTGAGAAGCAGGGAAAAATCACGTCATTGAATTTGAAATACATGGCTATCTGGGATGGTTTGCCCGAGTAAGGTCTTTATATTTGTTGTATCCAATCACATCTGTGGAGTTATTTGCTTGTTTTAGTCCTTTTTTTTTATCAGTAGAACATGAAATTATTGGTTTTAAAGACTTGTAATAAACTCAAGCTAAATCATGGTGACTTTGACGTCCATAGTTATTGTGGTTGTATTTCTGTTTTGAGTGATCTCATACATCATCCCACTAAATTGTTTATCTTAGTTATCCTGGGACCTTTACCTTTTGTGGCTCTAGTGAATGCTACAGAAATCAGCTCAGCATAGGGTACTTGTTTTCGTAATAAGCTTTAATTCTGATCATTGTACCTTGTACCTTTAAGTGATAGAGTAAGCATTGTGAAGAATAAATTTCCAAAATATTGGTTTGGTTGATTTTTTTTGTTGGTAGGGTAAGTTGAAGTAGAGCAACTTTCAGTTTCTATCTGATGCAATCATATCATTTAGTGGTAGTGCTTTTTTGAGAAAGTATGTGCAAGGAGGCAGGAGGCAGGAGGCAGGAGGCTTAATATTTGTCAAAAATGGATGCACTAATTTGTGAAATTTATGACAAATAAAAGCATGTATAGACATTCTTAGTACTCTCATTTTATTTACCCATTGTATCAATTTTTCTAATCCAAGAAGTTAATGTGCATTACAGTGCGAACAGAACGACTGATGGTGATTATCCACTTGAACAGAAGCATTATTTCCCCATGTAAGCAAGAAGTCTTTGATTGGTCCTGAAGTTAAAGAAAAACTTTCTTTACTGATATCTCTCTTCGTTGTTCTAGTTTTTGTTTCACACCTGATTGATTAGTTTCCCATTGTTGGTCCTTAAGTCTCTAGGCAAGTTGGCTGCCACGCTAATTATTATCAAAGTCTTTGCTTTTATAGTTTGAATAATTACTTTTCCACGAGCTTGTTATATTTGATAATAAATATAATGAATTAGTATATTGACAAAGCATGAAGCAGTTTCCTATATGATTTTTTTTATAGGAAACAAAATCATTTAAATAAGAGTTCGGAAGTTGGAGGATAAGAGTTCCTTTGAAAGAAAATAAATTCAATTTAAAGCTTTATCTTTCCAATTGGAAATGATCAAAATGAAAGGATAAATCATGTATATGACTTATTTAAAATTCAAATATGTTGGTATCACGGATAACCCAGAGAGTGTGAGTGTTGCTGGCAACACAGCAGAGAGGAAGAATAATTTCTTTGGGAATACCTATTGTAGAAGGAGGCTCCACTCGAATAGTAAACAAGGGTAAATCAAGTACGATACCAACAGTGGAAGGTGTGGATGGGGTAGGAGAGGATATATAGTAAGATGAAGGAACAGGTAGTTGTGATGATTATAGTAACATTGCATTTTCAGCTAGTTGTTTCTGAGTTTGGAGCTAGTTATTTCCATTAATTACTCTGGTTTATGGAAGTAATTCCTAGTATTTCTTCTTGGGTCTGTCAATTATTGGCTCATCACGAACAATGAGTTGAAGAAATAGACATTGCTTTATACATGTTGCTTAGATCATTTTCTTGAATTCTGATGCACTATGATGCTGATGATGAGACCCTCATGTTCCTTTGTCACATAGTCTAATTTTTAGTAGTTATTTCATTTAGTGATGGGGCCATCTTATTTTCATAACAACGATACCTGATCATATGGTCTTTTGAGTTGGTATTCTGTTCCATGATTGAAGTTCGAAATTTTACTATTTCAATTTAATGGTTTCACTTTTTCTTTTTCGTTGGGGCAATATGCATTCTGCAGTTTTGATGAGCTTTTTGAAGAGGTTGTCTATCCAAAAGGAGATTCAGATGCTGTTACCATTTGCAAGCGAGATGTTGATCTATTACAGCCAGAGACATTTGTGAATGATACAATAATTGACTTTTACATCAAGTACGTGAGTTTACATTGATTGACAATACTGTTATTTCATCAATAATATGTAGTAGTCTCTGTCTATGTTTAAATTTATGTGATTTTCTAATCATGCTGGATACAGTTTGCCTTTTTATTTGGGTCTTTTGAACATTTTATATGTGGATGTTGTTTTGCTATTTTGAGAGTGGAATAACGTCATTTGTGCTCTTGATATTTGTTTATTTCTGGTTTGTAACTGTAAATTTAGATGTACATCTAAATCTTAATCTGTTTGCCTTTTAGTTTTCGGTTCCAAATTAAGTGTCACCTTTCTAAAATCTGAAGCGGTTATCAGGTATTTGAAGAATCAGATTGATGACGATGAAACAAATAGATTTCATTTTTTCAATAGTTTCTTCTTTCGAAAGATGGCAGACCTAGATAAAGATCCATCCAGTGCTTCTGATGGCAGAGCTGCTTTTTTACGTGTTCGAAAATGGACTAGAAAAGTGGATTTTTTTAACAAGGATTTTGTCTTCATTCCCATAAACTTCAAGTAAGTTTTTTTTCCTTCATTTGGTGCAAGTAGGTCGTTGCAGGATTGCTTTATGCATTATGTTTATGCAATGCTAGTTACTAAACTTTTACCTTTTATGCATGATGTGACAGTCTTCATTGGAGTTTAATCATCATATGTCATCCCGGTGAAATCACTAAACACAATGGTAAAGTCTGGTTGATTGTCAGACGTTGATTGTCAGACTTAGTTATTTATGTTTTAATCTATTATTCATAAATCAATCATTATGGTTGTCATATAACAGACGGAGACTTGAAGAATTCTCTTAGAGTGCCTTGTATATTGCATATGGATTCTATTAAAGGAAGTCATGGGGGTCTTCAAAATCTTATTCAAAGGTACCCTCGGTTTGTGGACTTTTGTTCCGGTTATATCTGGAAAAATACTTGTGCCAACTTTTTGGAATATACATCCTACAAATTGTTAAGTATCACTTTGAAACCTGGAAATTTCAGTTATTTGTGGGAAGAGTGGAAAGAGAGGCAAAAGAAGACAGAGCAAGATATTTCATCCAAATTTTCAAGCCTTCGGTTTCTCCCTCTTGAGGTTTTTATTTCTTCTCTAACAATTTGGTCCATGATTATACCACTTTTAGTTCGTATGAGATCCTTTAATTTGGTTTCAAATGTCCAATTATCTGGATCTTTTCTTGTTTGTTTTTGCTATCATATGTATGACTGAGGAGTAATTTTTTATACTATCTCATTTTTGGAATGTTGAGTTTATTGTATGATTATTTGTTAAGACTGCACGACAATAGTTGTCACCTCTTTCCCTTCCTTCCAACTTTTTGAATTTTTTTTGCAGTTGCTATATCTTGTGAGGTCTTACAATTCTTCTGTTTTCTGTAACAGCTTCCGCAGCAGGAAAATTTATTTGATTGCGGCTTGTTTTTGCTACACTATCTAGAGCTCTTTCTCAAAGAGGCTCCTGTTAATTTCAATCCTTTCAAAATTTCCAAGTTCTCCAAGTTTGTAAGTAGACTGCCTAATAAACTGCTTACAGGACATGCTCTACTGAATGGATTTTTTAATATTAACTGAAATTCATATTATGTTTGGATATGTTTCTCGTTCTCTCTAATTTCCTTTTGTTGCACTGGCCCTTGTTCTTCCTGACTGTATAATCGTTGAAACTTGCCAAATTCTTTTTAATCTTATGAAATCCATATTAACTACCTAAACTTTTTTATTTAAAAAAGAATTTCCATGTTTAACTGGGAAAAACTGTTTTTTTTTTTTTAAATTGTCTCTATTTAGTGGAGAATCTTCTTTTGAGAAAAACTTAAAAAATTTGCTCCAAATATTCTTTTGAACAAACAGAACTTTAGTGATACTACTTTTAGTATTCCTATCTTCTTTTCTTCGCCTTGATTTTTTTTTTTGTTAATCTGTTTTTATCTATTTCTTCAGCTTAATGTGAATTGGTTTCTGCCTAGTGAAGCTTCTCTCAAACGTGCACTGATTCAAAAATTAATCTTCGAGTTACTTGAAAAGAGATCTCAAGAAACCCCTTCTTTAGCTGCTTGTGATAACCTGAAGTCAAGACTCCCTAAAATGAATGAGAATAAAAGAAGCCTAGATTATCTTTCAGAGAGATGCAATTCTGGTAAATGCGATGGGAATGTATCAAACTCCCAAGCTGGTGAGGGGATTGAACTCACACTAATCTCAGGACCATCTAGAGACAACCAGCTCGTTGACAATTCAGTCCCAGTTGCCAGGGATTTGTCTAATTCGGTGGCTTCTTCTGGATCACTTGAAAAGCATCGATCATTGTCACAGTTGTTATCATACTTCCATTTTGGTGGGGCTATGTCCAGAATACAGGTATCGATTTCTCCCAATATCAAACTAGAACTCAATTGGTGTTTCAATGGATAGAATAAAATATTGGAAGTAGTCAGATTGGTCACTGTATTCAGTTATCACAGGATGGAAATTGCGGTATCACTCTTTGCCTGTTTGTTTGGGATATGACTTCAAAAGGCTCTAGTATTTTGTTCCTGACTGGGTTTTTTAAAGTATCGCGGGAAAGAGCGAAGAGAGAATGTTGTTTTGAAGCATTTTGCAAGTTTACTTTTTCTGCCTTGACCATGGCATGAGACATAAATTCAATCATTTCGGACTTTTGTAATAGTCAGTTTTTTTTGGTAGAACCATGGCTATGTTGCACTAGTGGGATTCCTTTTGACTTATTTTCTTATTTCAATACTAGGAAGATGGTGAAGAAGAGTGTGGAGAGCATTTTGGGTATTTACCTTCGGAGATTGGAATAGAAACTCAAGGTTGTGATTTTCCATATTCATCGCATGGTTATGATGCTGATGCATCTTATGACTTGGGAATGTCCATGCGAGACGAGCAAAAGGATGTCGACTCATCATCCCCTGAAACATTGGCACATACTTCCAGTTCGAGTGACTCAGAGGATGTTGGGATTATTGAAAATATTCCAAGCCCAAGTCAGAAAGTATGGATCTCTCCATCAATGAAGGATATAGTTGATAGTCCTCCAGACACCGATAAGTTTCACGATGCTGTCGAAACTCACCCTTCCTCGTGTGAAGAAAATCCAGACATCTCACCGAATAAGGACATCGAAATTGTAATGCAAAATAAAGAGCTAGAATCCTATGTGGTTGCACAATCTGATGAACTAGAAGAACATCCTGCGAAGAGGCTGAGATTGACATGTTCTCTTGAAGGGGTAGAAGGTAATAGTCACGTGTGATGAATGATTCATTACTGGTATATGATTTTAGAGATCTCTTTCTTCTTCTTCATCATCCATATCTGTAGAAATGAAAATATACAATTAGATCTTGATTTGCCATGCTGTGAATAACGTTTCGGCTTATCTATTAACAGGATCCTGGGTTATTCTTCCCATTAAAGTTTATTTTGGTCGAAAATTGGTTTGCATTGAATTTATTTTATTTATGCAACATTTTTTTATCAAGTCTCTGAGAATAGTGTGAGTGTAATTATTAATATAGATTACAGTAGAGAAATATTTTTTAAGTTTATATAGGGGGAAATTTTTGTGATTAAATTAAAAATAATATTACTTATATTCTTTTATAAAATTAGATTTATTGACGCGTGAAATAATTATTGATATAATTAAAATAATAAATAATAATCTTTTGACACGTGACTAAATTTTAAAAAAAAATACAAATGGAGAGTAAATGTGGCAATTACTCTTGATTTAATTGAAAATCTAATGTTCACTTAGAATTGTTTAATATTTTGTACATAGCCCTTTGTTTCGTTGACTTAAATATTACATATTATAATGTTTAAATATATCTCCTTTTATAAGAAACGCATTGAATGAAAAAGATTACAAGTTCTTCAAGGTGACGATTACAAGATCACATCGCCATCGTTGATGTGGTGATTGTTTCTATTGACCAATGCTTACTTCTGCAAGGGGTCATTTACGCTCCATTGTTTGCAAATGCAAGCTCTAAAATTCAGCTGTATTGCACGTTCACTGTACTTCAATGTGCATAGATTTTATGAAAGCCATCGGTCTAGTCCCACTCAAATTAAGCATTTTGGGACGCACCAGGAAATGCTGGTGCCTGAGCATCTTTAGCTTCCGTGCTAATTTGGGAAAGTGGAGTTCGATGGGCAGATATTTCTCTTGATTCAAACATCGAAGGAGTTTCTTCCTCGATTGGAAGTGTTCTTTTCGACCCTTCCAAAGCAAGACCTAGAAGTATGTTCTCTTCCAATGGAGGCAATGATACAGTCGATACAGTACCCTTTTCGCCATCTTCCTTCATACGCACACTAGAAGATGCCATTTCTTCACTGTCTGATGCCGGCATGACAGCCCAGGACTTCTCCGATGTCGCTCCTTTAGGGGTAGTGTTGATGGACTCGATCACCATACTCTCATCCTCTTTTTCTCTCGCTCCGTTCTTAGCCACTGGCATTCAGGAATTCTCTCTGAAGCATCAGGGCGTGGGTTCTGGGTCTGAGTCTCCGATGGCTTTTCTGCACTTTTTTCGTCTTTTTCGGCTTCATGATTTGATGACGATCCAGCCTTGTCAGAGGCATTCATATCAGTTATGGATGCTGCTTCTTGCTCGGCTTCTTTTTCTTCGTCTGAACTCGCGGATCGAGGGAAGGCCTTTACTTTGTCGTCACCGGCGCGCTCATCTTATGTGACGGTTCAATGAGTAGGAGAGGACGATCATTAGCTGCCGTAGATTGCGAGATGATGGTATCAGCAAAAGACCCATCCACGTCAGCCTCTCTGTAACTTTTTTGAACTGTGCGAATGGGAGTAGCAAGCCTGGCGCGGTGATGGCTGATGACTCGAAGAAGATCTAAGAAAATTGCTTCCTGTTTCACACGTTGAATCGTGGAGCCTAATTTAAATTTGAAGATATTTTAGTAATATTTATCATGTTATTTTGTAATTTTAAATTGATTATTATATAAAGACATATTTAGGCTATTGCAGATAGAGAATGTGAGGCAAAAACTATTGTAACTCGTTTTTTTGTTCTTAGTAAAATCTGTCAACGACCAATGGACGTATCTCTCACAACGAGAGTGAACCACTATAAATCTCTCCGTGTTATTTTTCTTTTCAGTTTTCGATCGTTCGTTACAGGTGGATTAGGGCATTTAGTCTTAACAACTGGTATCAGAATTTCAGGTTGAAGTGATTTAAAAAAAATCAGGTTTTGATTTTTTCGAAGGCATCAAATGAATCAGGTTTGTAATTTTTTGATGTGAAAATTTTGCAATTTTGATTGGGTGAAGAAAATCTAAAAATAAGAAGGAATAGAGAAGAATTCCTCTTTTCAAGTTGTGCTGCCGTGAAAAAGGAAATAAAACATTAAAACAAAAACAAAAAGGTGATGTTTTTTCTTCTACTGCCGCATTATCGAAAGGAAAAAAGCTACTTACTGTAGCTTCTCCTTCCCCAGAATATAACAGAGAAGAAAAATAACAGCGAAGCATTGTCTGAGCCCGAGCCACAGAACAGCGCCCCAGCCGCACCCACACAAAACATAACAGTGTCTGACCTAGCTGCGCACTCGTCTGCGAAATCGAAGCACCGCCTCAACCCTGCTCCTTTTGCCTCGTCCAGTCGTCGTCCGACGAAAGGAACCATAAGCCCTAGGCCACCGTTTCAGAGCTCGCACACAGTGCCCGACAGAGAGCAGTGCTGACGGAGATCAACCACTACCGCCGTTTATCGCGGCAGAGAGAAATCAGAACCACGTTCAGCTACTGCCCAATTCTGATTTTTTAACAGTTTTTATTTGATTTTTTTCTGGGAGATTTGATTACGGAGGGCTGAGACATTTTTTTGTTATAATTTTTTGTACAGATTTATTCAGAACATTTTGGGATAGATTAAATTATTCCAGAAATTATTTGATTATTGAGCGATTTTGTTGGTTCAGAATATTTTGCAGGGAAGCAATTTTTTGGACCTAGATATCTGTTTTGGTGCATTGATAATTATGGCAGGTGACAATAGTACAGGACACGGTATTGGAGGACAGATTTTGCGTTCTGGAGAATGCAAATTGAGGATTATTTGTACGGAAAAAAGCTTCATCTTCCCTTGAGTGCGAAACCAGAGAAGATGGAAGACAGTGAATGGAATCTCCTTGACAGACAGGTTTTGGGAGTCGTCCGATTGATGCTAGCCAAAAGTGTTACTCACAACGTAGTGAAGGAGAAAACCACTGCGAGCCTAATGAAGGCTCTGTCTGATATGTACGAGAAACCATCTGCGAATAATAAGGTATTTCTTATGAAGAAGTTATTTAATTTGAAGATGATCGATGATACTTCTGTTGCAGCGCATCTGAATGAATTTAATACTATTGTGAATCAATTGCTATCTGTGGATATTGATTTTGAGGATGAGGTTTGTGCCCTAATTTTGTTGGCGTCTCTACCGAATTGCTGGGAGCCTATGAGGGCAGCAGTTAGTAACTCAGTCGGAAGCGCAAAATTGTTATTCACTGATGTGAGGGATCGTATTCTTGCCGAGGAGGTCCGTAAAATTGATTCTGCTAAAACATCAAAAGGTTCAGCCCTGAATGTTGAAAACAGAGGCAGAGTCAATGATAGAAACTCCAACCGGGGTAGGGACAGATCTAAGTCAAAGAATGGAAGAGGTCAGTCTAAATCCTGACGAACACTTGAGTGCTGGAATTGTGACAAACAGGGTCACATGAAAAAAGATTGCAGAGCACCGAAGAAGAACGGAAATGACAAAGGTGATGGAGCAAATGCGGTAACAGAAAACATCACTGATGCATTACTTCTTTCAGTCGACAGTCCGATAGACTCGTGGGTTTTGGACTCAGGAGCATCTTTTCACACCACCGCACACAAGGAATTAATGAAAAATTATGTGACTGGAAATTATGGCAAAGTCTACCTTGCAGATGGTGAGCCACTGAATATTGTGGGTATCGGGGACATCAAACTAAGGATGGCAAATGAGTTTGTTTGGAAGATTAGTAAAGTGAAACACGTGCCAGGGTTGATGCGAAATTTGATTTCAGTTGGACAGCTTGATAGTGAAGGTCATCATGTCAGTTTCGAAAACAGTGATTGGAAGGTTACTAAAGGAGCGATGGTCATCGCTCGAGGTCACAAAACAAGTACCTTATATATGACATCTACATGCAGAGACACAGTTGCTATTGTTGATAACTCAAAGAACACAAAGTTGTGGCATTGTAGATTGGACCACATGAGCGAGAAAGGAATGAAGCTTCTTGTCAAGAATGGTCAGATTCCGGACTTGAAGTCTGTCGAGCATCAGTTATGTGAAAGCTGCATTTTTGGAAAACAGAAACATGTCAGTTTTCTAAAAGTTGGGAAGGAGCTGAAGAAGGAAAGACTAGAATTGGTACACACCGACGTGTGGGGACCCGCGCCCGTTTCTTCTCTTGGTGGATCATCCTACTACGTGACGTTCATAGATGATTCAACAAGAAAGGTATGAGTTTACTTCATGAAAAATAAATCTGAAGTGTTTAGTGTTTTCAAGAAATGGAAGACCTTGGTTGAGAATGAAACGAATCTGAAAGTAAAATGTTTGAGATCTGACAATGGAGGCGAGTACATCGATGCAGATTTCAGAGAGTATTGTGCTGTGAATGAGATCAAAATGGAGAAAACTATTCCTCGAACACCTCAGGAGAATGAGGTAGCTGAAAGAATGAACAGAACGCTGAATGAACGTGCAAGGAGCATGAGATTGCACGCTGGGCTGCCTAAATGTTTTCGGGCAGATGCTGTCAACACCGCAACCTACCTGATCAACAGAGGACCCTCTGTACCTCTAGATTTCAAACTTCTAGAAGAAGCTTGGAGCGGTAAAAAGGTAAACTTTTCCTTTTTGAAAGTGTTTGGCTGCTTATCTTATATTCATATGCCCCGTGATGGCAGCCGAGTGCGCCCACTCGACTCAGCCCTCCGTTCCTCCGAGCGGCCAAGTCCGCCAAGGCCCATCGATACTCTTCGGAACCACGCTCGAGTACCGCCTAGTAACCCGAGCGTCGTGACGAGTGTCGAGACCCCATGCTTTACGAGAACCCACTCTCAACCTTTTATTTCACTCAACAAAAGGAAACGGTTACAACACCAAGTCATAACCCAGCAAGGGACGCACACACCTCGTGCTCTTAATGCTCGGCAGACCATCTTATTTATAGCCTACCAAAACTGTTTGCCGAGGCCCCTGGCCCGGCCGAAGCTTGCCACGTGCCAGTCGCAGCTTCCATGCAGCCCCCTGGTTGCATGCACGCTAACTGCCTGCCCATCAGTAGCGTGTTCCTCTTATGCGTGTGCATGCACGTTAACTGCTTCTGCATCGTGCGCCCTGCCCCACGCCTTGCATGCGCTGGTCAGCCCGCCCAGCTCCCTGTATGCTGTCTGCTGACTGCCCCCACCAACCTGTGCTGCATGCCCACTGACTGCCCTGCATCAGTTGCATGCACGCTATGTGCCTGCGCACCAGTTGCGTGTGCCCCGACTGCCTGGACCGCCCTCGTCCAGCCCCTTTCGTGCACGCCAACTGCCTGCGCCCTGCACTCTGCTGAACCGTCTTGTCCAGCACATGGCTCTTATTCGCGCGCGCCTATCCGTCGGCCCCGAATCTCTAACCATGCCACGGTGTGCTTCGGCCCAGCCTTGCACACCCGTGGGCTAGCTTCCCGCAACCAGCCCACCTGCCAAGTGCCCCGCTCACTCGGCCCACTTGTGTCCTCCTCAGCCACCAAGTGCTCTGCGTATCCGCTGCGCCCAATGCTGCTGGACTGCTCCAGCCCAGCACGCCCATCTGCCCAGTGCTCTGCTCACTCGGCCCACTGGTGTCCTCCTCGGCCACCCAGTGCTGTGCGCATCCGCTGCGCCCAGTGGTGCTGAACAGCTCCTGCCCAGCACGCCCGTCATGTTGAGTGCCAGCCCACTCGACCCACTTAGCACCACCCTCGGCCACCAAGTGCTGCACGCATCTCCCATCATGCGCGCGCGCCGCCCATCATGCGACTATGAGTGTGACAAACCACCCCCACCAATTGAAGTCGATGCCCTCATCGACTGCCGATAAGTGAAAACGCCCTGGTTCACCAACTCTCCAAGTCTAGTAGAAGCAAGCTTGATCCGAAATCTAAGAAATGTTTTCTTATTGGTTATGGTGACACCGAGTTTGGTTATCGTTTCTGGGATAATCAAAATCGAAGATCATTCGCAGCAGGAACGTCATCTTCAACGAACAGGTCCTTTACAAAGATGTTGTTGGCAAGACTTTCGACAGTGAGAGTTCTGTTTTGAAAGAGTCTACTGTTGTCAACTTGAAAGATTTTTCAGCTGATAATGCTCCGATTGTCAAAGAAGATCAGAGTGTTATTGAAGAAAATGTTGATGAAAATGTGACTCCAGAAGTAAATCTGCAAACGCCAATTGCAGAACTGAGAAGATTATCCAGAGTCAGCAAACCAGTCCATAGATGGTCTCCGTCTCTTAATTACATCCTGCTGACCGACAGAGGAGAACCGGGATCTTATGAGGAAGCATCACAGTCTCATGATTCGATTAAGTGGGAGGCAGTTATGAAAGATGAGATGGACTCGTTGAAGTCAAATCAAACTTGGCAATTGGCTGAGTTGCCAAAGAGTAAGAAAGCACTGCACAACAAGTGGGTTTACCGAATTAAAGAAGAACGTGATGGGAGCAAGCGGTACAATGCTAGATTGGTTGTCAAAGGTTTCCAACAGAAAGAAGGTATTGACTACACCGAGATCTTTTCACCAGTTGTGAAGTTGACAACGATCAAAATTATCTTGGGTGTGGTTGTGAAAGAAGACCTTCATCTTCAGCAGATGGACATGAAAACTGCATTTCTTCACGGTGACTTAGACGAAGAGATCTATATAAAACAACCACAGGGCTTCGAGGTGAAAAATAAAGAGGAACTTGTGTGTAAGCTTCAGAAGAGCTTGTATGGTTTGAAACAAGCTCCAAGGCAATGGTACAGGAGGTTTGATAGCTTCATGAAGAGTAACAGTTTTGTGAGATGTGAAGCTGATCACTGATGTTATATCAAAAGGTTTGATAACTCTTATATTATTCTGCTCCTTTACGTTGATGATATGTTAATTGCTGGAGCAAGTTTGCATGAGATTGACAAGCTGAAGAGGAAGTTATCTGAGGATTTTCCGATGAAGGATTTGGGTGCTGCAAAACAAATCCTTGGGATGAGGATCTTCAAGGATAAGGAGGTTCTCAAACTCTCACAGAAAGAGTACGTAAAGAAGGTTCTTAGCAGGTTCAAGATGCACAATGCTAAGCCAGTCACTACACCATTAGCTAGTCATTTCAAACTATCCAAAGATCAGTTGCCTTCGACTGATGAAGAGAAAGACTACATGGCTACTGTTCCATATGTCTCTGCTGTTGGTAGTCTTATGTACGCAATGGTTTGCACACAACCAGACATTGCACATGCAGTGAGAGTTGTCAGCAGGTTTATGAGTAATCCAGGAAAAAAACATTGGGAAGCCGTAAAATGGATCTTGCAATATTTGAAGGGAAGTTTGGATTTCGCTTTATGTTTTCAAAAGTTAGACTTGGGTCTAGATAGATACGTTGATGCTAATAATGGTGGTGATACTGACAGCAGTAAAAACAGAACTGGGTATGTCTACACCTTGGGTGACACTGCAATCAGTTGGGTCTCAAGGCTTCAAGATGTAGTTGCTCTTTCTAGTTGTGAAGCAGAGTATATTGCAGTGACAGAAGCCGCAAAGGAGATGATGTAGTTGCAGCCTTTCTTACATGAGTTAGGTCAAAACTACGATGAGAGTGTATTGCATTGTGATAGCCAAAGTGCCATCCATTTGGCAAAGAACCCGGTTTATCATGGCAGGACAAAGCATATACAGGTGCGTTATCACTTCATAAGATCCGCCTTAGAAGATAGAGTGTTGGCGCTTGAGAAGATACCAGGGAGTCGGAATCCAGCTGATATGTCAATGAAAGTTGTGACAAGTGAAAAGCTGAAGTTGTGCGTAACTTCAGTCGGACTTCTTGGATGAGATATGAGAATGAAACCGCTACAGATGGAGAGATGATGAGATTAGTCTCCAAGTGGGAGATTGTTGAGTTGTGTAGCCTAATTTAGGTTTGATGGTATTTTGGTAATATTTACCCAGTTATTTTGTAACCCTAAATTGTCTATTCTATAAAGATATATTTAGGCTATTGGAGATAGAGAGAGTGTGAGGCAAAAACTATTGTAACTCGTTCCTTTGTTCTTAGTGAAATCTGTTAGCGGCCAGTGGACGTAGCTCTCACAACGAGAGTGAACCACTATAAATCTCTCCGTGTTATTTTTCTTTTCGGTTTTCGATCGTTCGTTACAGGTGGATTAGGGCGTCTGATCCTAACATCACAATTAAATCATCAAAAGCCATTACTGGAAAGAATAACAAGGCAATAAAAAGAAATATTCCAAAAAATAAAGAAAACCCAGGATCTTATGGGATTGCCAAGATATCACGTGATTCACTTAAAAAAATCTAATATGAACATTTGTTCTAAACGTGCTCTTCCAATGAGAAGTAAGAAAATACAACTTGAGAGCTTGCTATATATTTCCATTGGAAAAACACCATTGTAGTAGTAATATTTTTCAGTATGTTTTTAAACTTTAGCAAGGCATCAAGGGACAACTCATCAAAGTCTGATGATCAAATGAAATTATTATTAGGTCTATGGTAAAGTTCTAGGGTTGTTATCACTTACATTTGTAATGTATTAGAAGCATCAAACGATATGGTTCAGTTAGATATGATATTGTATGCATACCTTGACGCATAGGTACTCTTCAAAATGAGAGGTTTTCACAGAGCACGAAACTAGAACCTGTAAAAAGCCTGAGATATTAGTTTATCAATCTAAACTTTGTATTCCTCCTCCAACCCATTATATATATTGAGAGAGAGATAGAGAGACAACTGAAATATTATACATTACCAGACATTTCATTCGATTAAGGTACAGGGATGTTTGCTAGTTATAACATGTAGACTCTAAAGAGAAGTCACTCCGGTTATCTTAACAAAACAGTTATTACGATCTAAAGTAAAAATTTAAGGCTACTTGAGCAGACGGATGCATATTCTCTGTAGATCATCACTCATCAGGGACCACTCACTACCCAAAAGTTAGATTTTTTTTTTTCCCTCGTTGAGAGTATTGTTGAAAGAAAGTTAGGAAAACCAAGTTGTCATATTTCAAAAGATTATGGAATTGTTGGAGGATCTATTCAGTCGTTCAAGTATTTTCTTGAGAAATTACTATTAACAACATTTTATGTTATCACTGCACACTAGAAACGCTTTAATGTAATTGATACCAACTGTAAACAAAACTATCCTAAAGATTCTAAAGTTTGAAAATGAGAAACACGGATGGTCTTACCATAAGAGCTTGATTTTCGGGATCAATATAATCCAGAAAAACTCTTCTGTGTAACCTTTGCTGCTCAATTTGAGGATTTTTCTCTAAAACTTTGCGCATGTCAGCTACAACATTCTGCAAAAAAAACAAAGTTTTTAAAATCATAGAAAATTCTGGGAATCTTCACAAAAAACAGGTGTTTCGAAATAAAATGATACAAACAGGACTTTCCAAAATGACAAGAAAGCCAGTTCAGGAGACGTCATCCTCATATTGATTTTATTGATGTCTAAGTGGGTGATGGGAAGATGGGACTTGATGCGCCAATGAGTCTTCTGGCTAAGATTCCTCACAACATTAACAGTGAACTTGTGATTTGGGATATGAACTGCTTCTCGATCATCGCCTCTGATAATTGTTGGAGACCACCAACCCGCATGCTAGATGAACATACGACGTCATAAAAACTGATATCTCGAGTTCATATTCCCATATTTCATCGTGTGGAATAGATGCATTGAAGGATATATTTCAATACAATCTCATTTACTTTATATCCAACTATCTGTTCTTGTATTCATCACGCTAATGCCTTAATAATAACGTTTGGAGGAAGGGAAAGACATAAATCTCTACAGTGCCAGAAACTTCGTAGAAACAAATGGCCTCGTGGCATGAATCATTATGCTTGAAAGGAAATTTGTCAAAATCTGCAAGTATAAAAAAGAAATGAACAATTTCCATCTAGTTAAACAGGTAGCTGAAACAAAACTCAAATAGTTGTGAACCACTGTACCAAGACCCCCAGCAGTCGGCCACTTTTGGGTAGAAAAACCAAGGAACTCCATGAACAGTGATAAAGCAGCAACCCATACTGCTGTATAAACAGTTTTCCCAGCAAAATCGAAACCCATCTACAACAATAGATCAGAAACACTAGTTTAAAATCAATGTATGTGAAATAAATGGCATATTTTGTGGTAAGCCGTTAAAAATTTCATTGTTTAGCTTAAACACAAATCTGACAGTTTTTCAAGATACAGTCACTGAATAAGTAACTCAATGTATAAGATTTACTAAGAAAGATATAGATGAAGATTTCCGACTCAAACTTAACTGGTGATTACAAAAATAAAAAATAAAAAATAAATTTTAAAAAAGTTAAAATGCTGATAAAAATTATCATACATTTCTTCCTCAACCAGAATCATTTGTTTCAATGAAGAACTTCTGTGCCTGTTGAATCAAGCTGCAAAAGAATTGTAGACATTGAGATAAAATAATGAAAATTACAATTTATGATTTGATGGGCGACTCGAACCGATATACAGTGAGCAAATATGGTATAAAAAGAAACAGTAAATCCCACAGATGGAGAGGGAAAGAGTATCCTAACATGTCGTACAACTTTTCCAAAACAAAAAGAGGTCAAGTTTTGAGATAAAAAATATTAACAAGTCTTTGCGCAATAATATTTCCATGGTTCTATGATCATCAATATTTAGCAACGGCTAATTCCTCAAAGCAAAAGAAAATCCACTCAAAGGCATTCAACATGAATTTCCAAACGCCAAATATTTATTAGAAACTGAGAGACAAGCAGGTCACCAATCCCCACCTTGATAGACAATGGGCAAACGCAACCATTGTCGACAATGATTGCACAAAATTAAGAAGTCGCTGTTTAATAGCTTGGCTGACTTCTGAAGGTAGGACCAATGGGTCTAATGCTCTGAATCAAACACTCTTGATAGGTTAACTAGTGATAAATGCTATCATCCCACTTGGGAAGTCAGAACTCAAAAGTTTTGCAGAAAAAGAGCATTATCAACCCACCTGCACATTAAAGTAGCACCAAAACAAAGCAGCAGCGGACGAATGTAATGAGTTGTAACATAGTAAACATTACTTTTATTCCAACTATCATCTGTTGTCTGAAAAAAAAATTACACAGATTTGATCAATCAATAAAGAGATAAAGCAACAGGTAAGATGAAAGGTGTTCCAGAATAATATTAGGGAAAGTACATGGAGAAATAAATTCCTGCTCAAGCGGATGAGAGGCCGAAAGCAATGAAACCAAATAATAACAAAAAAGAAGAAACTCAAGAGATCCAGCTAAAGTTAGTCATCGTCTCAAACAAACTATTTCTTGAGCAGCTGGAATAATTTTGCAGAAGATAAAAGTGATCGTTCTAAAGCTACAATACATGTAGAGTTGAAACAAATCAGCTAATGTCATCATCGTTAATTTATAGGTGAATAAAATGTCTATTGTCAACAAAGTGATTTGCATTAGATCATGAGTCGGCTAACTAATTGTAACTGACAGAACTCTTAAAGAAAGGAGTATCTTGGACGTAAAACTCTGAATATCAAAAATCTTTAGTCAATTTAAAAGAAACTATGATACAGGAGTCTGTGCTCGTATTATTCAATGTCACTCAATCCTTTGAAATAGAGACCACGTGGTCAAATCAAATTATAGAATGTTAGATAAACGTAAACCCGCGACGTGACATTGCAAATTACATTTTCTGGTCTAGGCCCTGAGTCTTATCGCGCGCACTATGCTTTGTGTTGTGGTTTCCTCTTTCACGGTGGCTGTGGATGTCCAGCACCAGATATTTAAAATAGTACTTAATATATTTTCACTTTATAAGTGTACCAAATATTTATATGATATTATAATAAATTTACCTGTAATTATTGCATAAGATTAAAGTGTAAACATGATTTCACCTTGTTTAAAACTATAATTGATATGACAAAGGCAGTTAAAGAATGAAACAATGTAACCTTAGATATACTTCATAACACAATTGACTCACAAGTGACATCGTTGAATCAGTTTTCAACACGTTTTTTGTGTTCATCGAGCTTTTAATTTGGTCTGCTAACTTTGATATTTTGTGTAATATTTTATTTTTGTTGGTAAAATGCATATTGAGTGGTGTTTTAAAAAAATTATATTTTAATGGAGGGACGATTTTTGTGATTTCCAATTAATTAGAAAACTCAATGTCGTCAAAATCACGAAAACTATTTTATCACAAGTTATTTTTCTTTGAAAATCGTCTAAATAGTCACATAACAAATACTCGTGAGTTTTAATCTTTTACTCACAATTGATCTCCACAAATCCACTCCTTCAATCTTTGATCTTCGATCATACGAATTTCTTTTTGTTTTTGGACAAATTATTGTTAGAAAAATTATTCAATGTCTTAAGCATTTGAACTCTTAAACATTTTGGATCTAGCCCATTGAGCATTGAGTTGTGTACATTTAATCACCGTATGCTAGCGTACTTTTCGACTTGTTCGTTGTCATTCCCTATTTTCATATTTCAAATTTATTTTTAATTGACAATGAAAACATTTTTTGCTAATAATTTGAACTTTTATTATGGCGATACCATCATGCACGCGCACACACACACACATATAAATAATCCGTGTATTAGTTTTAGATCCAAACCAAATCAAAACAGTCTGTGTATTTTCAAATATCTTAGTACAATATTATAATATTTGAGTTTGAACTTGCGTGAATTTATTTTTGAGTTAGTTTAAAACGTAATTGTGCTAAATATAAAAAAAGATTTTATTATAAATAATTTACTATTTACTCTGTGATTGTCCACTGTTTATTGTGAACTTAATCTTAATAATCAACAAAATAATGAGTTGTTATTGCTTTTACAAAGTGGACTGAGCACTATCTCTCTATGTCTGTCTCTGATGATTCGATATACAAATAAATGAAATTGTTCATATTATTATTTTTTAATAATAATTTTAAGAAAACAAATCAATTATTCTATGCCTGAAAATTGGACATCAACTATAAATAAGACCCATAAATAGGAGTGGCTTAGATTAATGGGCTGGGTTTGGAGCCCGGTCCGTTTTAAACACTCATATTATATTATCACATCACGCTTCTTACGGGCTGGACTTAGCTGATGTGGCGAAAATTGAATTTGAGACTGTTTCCCTCTCTTCTCTTCTCTTCTCTTCTCCCGGCATCCTAGGCGAGGAACTGGAGCTTTGTGAAGCGAAAATGGAGTAACAGGGGGCAGCAAATCATAGATCCACGAGCATTTAGGCATTGATCTCTAAGGAAGAGCTTTTGATTTGATTTCTCGGCCAGGTGAGCGACTGTTAGGACTGTTTTTTTGTTTGTTTTGATGATTTGTGAAGGTGTATTGATTCAAGAAACTACGTGAAATTTGCTTAGGATGAAGCCTGACCGTCGATCTAAGCAAGCGAGTGAAGCAGATGGTTTGAGAATTTCGGTTTCAGATGAGAACGACAAGAAACTCTACGAGAGAAAAGCTCAAGAGCAGGAAACTGAAAATGAAGCGCTTAAGGTTTTACGCTTTTCTACTAGTTCATAACAGTTAAAGTTCTGTTTAATCTGTTGTAAACTGTGGACAGGTAGCAGTGTATTTAAATTTTTTTCGCAGACTGTGTTCCTCACTCAGCGAGCATGTTTGATTGTTTGAAAAACGGAGAAAGGACAAGACATGCTTGAATTTCGAAAATATACGTCTAATGCTATGGCTTGATTCATAGGAGAAGGTTTTGAAAAATATAATCTTTAGTGTGTTTCACCATCAATTCTGAGTCCGTCATTATCGTTATGCCTTGTAGTTATTGGAGTTTTCTTACCAGTATAATGGCTGGACTCACTTCACAGATCTATTTAATTCATTTTTGTTCTTATCAGTTTGATTCATATGTTTTTTTACTTTCCATATGCTCTCCTAGACATTATGGATTTTGGCTTTCTCATTCTACTATTTATGAAAATTTGCAGAAGGAAATTAAAGAACTGAAATACAAACTAGCTAGTGTCAAGTCCAGCTCAACAAATAATCTTCAAAAGTTGAAAGAAGATTATCTTCATAAGTTGGACGTCCTCGAAGATCAGGTGACTCTTGCCTAGTGTTCGACTGTTTGGTAAAGAAATATAAAATACTGTTTGAGAACCTTCTGCTCGTCCAGGTAGCGATGTTGAAGAACAAACTGGATGCTCAGTCTCAATTCTCTACCCTCAAGAAAAAAATTGATGCACCTATGAAACAGCTGCAATATGAGATTCAAAGTCTAAAAACCCAAAAGGTTCTTCGTTCATATTCAATTACTGAATAAATGGATACTTTACCCAGTTTTTTAACTTTTGATTCCTATATACTATCTCCGTTATATCAGGTTCAACTGCAATGTAAAATTAAGCTAGAGTCCGTCCAATTCAGATTGTACAAGGCTTCAATGGATAAAGAAGTTCTTCAGGTATACACACTGCTCCTAATTTAAAAAGTGAAACTCCTTAAAAGTTCTTTAGATCTAACCATTTTAAGACGAAGTACACATGTACTGGTGATTGGAAAAACATAAAATTAAAAGAAATGAAAAACCAACAAAGTGAGAGGAAACAAGACACCCTAAATTATCGGGAACATTTCATTAGGAAGCAATCCATCAATTTGCTCAAGTCTTTTGACTACATAAATGCTTAAAAATGGGCAATTTATGGGAAAGATATAGGTTTTGGTAGTTTGATGACCTGAGGTCATATGTTTTTTTAACTTTCCATTTTGGTGGCTTGTCAAATTAGAAAGCCAATGTGAAGTTATAAAAGTGTGAGCACCATCGTTAAAATGTGAAACATTTATCTGGTAGTTTATCTTAATATAAATATATTTTTTTATTTCTTTTGGTTCATTCTTTAATAGTATGTTTTATTGTCTCTTAAATTAACGTGTGTACAGATTGCATATTTGAAAATCTGTTGAGGTTTTTCTGCTGTTATGGTCATGCTGGAAGTCTTTAAATTAGCCATAAATTTGTTTGGGATTTTTGCGTTATATTATATACTACGTACTATGTATGGTGTTTTTTTTCTTATATCACATAAATTTCGTTTGTGTGATTCCATTGTATGTGGTTGTGCAAAGTAAATTCATTTTGTTGCAATATTTCCTTGCATTACCAGGTTAAAAAAGAAAGAGGGAAGATTCAATATGAGATGCTTAAACACCAAGCTTCAACCCAAAGGTTAAAGATGGTAAGTCCACGTTTATGTCAGCAATATGTGTATATTAATCAATCATGTGGAGCTTGCAAAATAATTCACTTATTTATTATGTAATCCAGGTTTTGCAGCGAAAGACCGAAGAAGCTTCCTTTGCTACCAAACGGCTGAGAGAGCTGATAGAATCAAGAAAGGCTTCTTCACGAAGAAAATCAGGTTAAGAGAGGCTGCATTTTACTAGTTTTTTACTTATTTGCATAAAATGTTTAGCTGAGTCTTTCTACTTTTTAATTTATTTTATTTAGGTGCTAGAAACGGCAAAATTTCAGATGTTCAGGTAAATTTTGACTTGATTTGCAGACTAAGCAGTTTTTATGTGTTGTTGCATATAAAATGAACATTTATAACTATATTGGCATTTGGAGGGGGATAAAAAATAATCTTTAAAATGCTTTCATTCAATAATGAGCACTTGCATGTTAATATGGGGTTTTCATTACAAACAAGTTTCAATGTATTATAGTTGCTATTTGTGAAGAGCATTTTGCTGAAAAAATTGATGGTTATCAAATATTGTTCGTGGACACCAATCGGAATCTACGTGATACTTGTGAAAATGTTATTCTACATGAAAAGTACTGCCAAATATGCATCCAATATCCTTCAGTCACACATTTTTTTTTTTACTTATGTTAATTTGTATGATGACAACAAAACAAAATAGTGACTATAGCAGCTCAAGCATAAGCGTGCAAGAAAACCAATAAAAATCAAATTCCCTCTTTTTTCGGCTACATAATTTGAGTAAAAGACTGAATTTTACCGATTTATTCCGAGTTATCCTCTTAAGAATGTTTTGCATTATAATTACATATTTTTCAACTCCACCTCCCCGTTCCATGAATTTGGATGATTTGGCTTTCAAACTGAAGTACAAAACATTAGATCTGAGTACAAATTGATCGTGATATTCATTTTCTAATGAGCTTTGCCATGTATTGTGGTGTTGATGTTTCATTGTCTGTGATTATTGCAGGGTATTGAGCATGAGCTTGACGTGACAGAGCAATTGCATGAATTGTGTTCAAAATATGAACGTCAAATTGAAGAGTGAGTCCTATCAGAAATTCTCTTTTTATATGAGTAACCATGGTTTATTTGCATTTTAAAAGACATTTTTGCATTTTCAAATCCATTACTGATATTTGATTTTACTTCTTGGTAATTAAATTGGCTAGGATGTCCGAGGATATTTTAAAACTGAAGGAAGAAGCACGCGTGTTGAGGGAAGATAAGCTCAGGTAAATATTTTGATCGGCTCTGCAAGGTTGCTATTTTCTTTCAACTTAATTGGTCATTAACCTTCCAGAGATTTGTTTGAACTTTTTTTTACCTTCCGTCTTTTTAGGTTTTCATTGCAGGAGAATATTGACATCTTGCATAAAGACTTGGAGATAAACGACCTAAAAGAACAAATGGATAGTCTTAGTGGTTTAATTATGCAACTACGAATTCAAAAGACCGAACTTGTTGTCCAGGAAGAAAAGCATCTTGTTAGTGTATTTTTCTCCATAGCTTTCCTTGATCTTTGATTTCATTAACAAAAACTTGAACAGATGAGTTAGTTATTAGATTAAACAAAACATTTATCGAATAAAAATAATGTAACATAATTATATACGGTATCTAAAACTTGTGATGTTCTCTGATCATTAGGCAACCTCATCTGCAACCTCTATCAGCACTGGGAGTATTAATACTTGGACATCTGACTTGAAACATTCTGAAAGACTTGATACTTCAAAGAAAACAGATGTTGAATTATGTTGTTCATGCAGCAAGAAATCGTTGTGCAAGACGACAAAATGCAGATGCCGATCAAATGGAACCACATGTGGAGCAACATGTGGGTGTACTCCTTCAAAGTGCTGCAATAGGGAAGAAGATGAGGGTGGGAAAGGAGGTTTTCATGGGGCAATATTACATGAAGGTTCAGTTGTTGAGAAGCTACCTGCCGTTACTGAGCCGTTTGTGCCGAGAAAAAAGCCTTTGTCCGATATAAGAAACACTCAGGTATGTTTTACCTATGTCTTATTCGTTTTCCTGAACTTTAAATAGTAACCGATTCTGATAAAAAAAGTTTTTTGTTCTCGTAAGTAGAAAAACAAGAAGCATTTGGAAAAATAGTTAAAAGTCCAATGCCTTTTTGAAATTCTATGGAGAAATGCATTTTCTTGGTGAGTATAAAAACAAGTACTTTTCTCCCCATTTTTTCATATAGTTTGTGTCTCCGACGGTTTAGCACATCTTTGAATAATTCTATTAAAGTTGGAAGCTAAAACTTAGATAAACTTGAAGTTTCTTTGAGAAGAGACTTGAACTTGAGAGCTTTTGGCAAACACAATGAAGACTTGCAAGATTATGATCAAAATTACATATATAGTTTTTACATTTTTCATACATAATTTTTTTTACAAACTTGATTAATTATTTAACTTAAAAATCTTTACAGACCAATCAAGGGCCTTAAATCGTGGCCAACAAAAGTGGATACTGGCATTCCTGTTTGTTGCGAAACACATTCTTCAGTGCAATGGAACATTCCAGCAACAAAGTGGCAGACAAAAGCAGAGCACGAGATATTCTTTAAGCATAACGTAGGAAATTCTGCAAGTGAGATTCTATACTCCCATTATTGGAATTGAGACAGATGTCTTGTTATGTTTGTCACTCCCTTAACGTCAAGCTTTGCAAAGTAAATCCATCATCTGCGCATAAAAAAAGTCGTGTGAGCTGTGGTATTATACTGAATCTATGTTTCTTTTTAGGTTCTTTTGTTTTGTTCATTTACATACTTTGTCAAGGTTTCTTACGCGATTCATTGGTGTGTTTGAGTTCCTATGGCCGACTCAAATACCTATGTTTTATTGTCTTTTACTCAGTTATTTCAAATTGATTAATCTTTTTGACTGATGCAATTTGTCAAATTATTTCTTTAGACCTTAGAGATGGAATATGCTATTTATTGGGCATCATTTTTTTACTTTTTTATAAAACGCTTGCTAAGTTGATTTTGCCTCTTATTGCTTATGAAAAAGAAAGGTTACAAGAGAAAAAAAGAATGTATGCTTAGTTAAGAATAATGCGATATTTACTTTCTGTTGCGTCTAATATTGATTAATACAATAAATTATATATAATTAGAATAAATCACAAATTACTTAAATTAATGTTGAATATGTCAACAAGCAAAAACAGAAAGGAAAGAGTAAAGTTTAAATATGATATTATTTCTTAATTAATGTACTACTACCTACGTATCAAAAGATTTATTAACAAATTGATGACCTATTTTTCATTGCAATATTTAAGAATCTTCGTCTCCCTGTGGTGGAACATCACAATGACGTGTGTTTTTAGTTGTTTCAATCACATTCGGCAGGAACCTCATTCAACAAGCGTCTGGTTAGTACTTTGCATTACTTAAGTTGGCCAAAACTAAAACGACAAATGAGGTTATTCAATTTTATGAAAGATCAGATTCTTAGCAAAGTAAAGACATCGAGGAAACTAACCCTTAAATTCTAAAAATTGAAGAAGGCATTCACATAATAAGATGATTTCAAAGTGTTGCTCAAAATCTAAATTTACTCTACAATATTAATAATTCTCGAGACATTTGTACCTCTCTAATTGTTGTTTTCCATTTTCTTCCTTGTGCTAAGCTTCTGACGTTTGAACACAACCTCCTACTCTTATTTTCGCCTCACACTTCTCGACCAAAGTTTGAATCTCATGTTTCTCGGCAGATGATTGATTCTCGCTCACAACATCAATTGACAAATCTCTTACCACTCTGTCATCAGGGTGTTCTCTTCTTTCAACCCCGTCGCAAATAACACTTATTCCACGCTCATCTTTCTTTGCTGAGAATTGATTCTCCTTTCTGAGTTCAACCAACGAACTCAATTTCTTATTATCATCTGTCAATTCCTTCTTACCACCCTCATCGGACGTAACAGCTTTATCATCATCGTCTCCCATCTTAACATTTGGCATCGAAGAGTAAGTTTTCTCAATGCCAGTTGCTTGACTTCTTGATTCGGCTTCTGGGCCCTGTGAGGATGCTTTTTCTGCTTTAATTTTCTCAGACACTGTATTTTCTGCAACACAGGCTTCATTTTCTTGGGACTCCTGTTTAAGCTTTTCACCTGATTTAGGATATTTGACCTCTTGTTTTATTGAAGGTTCAGTAGCTATATTAGAGCTTACACTCTTACTATGATCTGATACAATCGCTGAAGGAGCTGCAGTTGATAATTTATGCTGAACTGTTGATGATAAGGTCTTTCCGGAGTTGGTTCGCAATGGATGACTTGCTATGGGAGGATAAGTTGCCAGAGAATTGGCAGATTTTAGAGTGGAAATATAGTGTACATTTGGCCGAGCATCTGAATGGACGGATCCGCCACCATTAATAGATGATTTGATTGAACCGCTACCAGTAGGCATTATGTGAATAGCATTCTTTCCTTGAGCAGCCTTGAGTATAGATGCAGCATCTGATGGGGAAGCAATGCGAGCACCAGCAGCCACAGCTGTAGCTTTTACAGCAGATTCTGAAAGCAACATAGATTGTCAATTCCTTGTCCACTTGAATAAGTTCTTGTAAGACAGAACTGTGATAAAATTGATTTTGAGCCACTAATGAAACTTCAAACATTTGTATTTCGTGTTTCGAGAGAAAAAGTTCATTTTACAAAAAGCAAACGATCAGAAATAACATGTTTTAAGACTTCTCAAAGGCCCTGTGCTTCAATTTCAAAAACCATTCAACCACAATCACTGCAACCTTTAATATTCACGACCTAGCTTGAATAGGACCGAGATGGACTGACAGGAAAACCTTTTTGTAAAATGAAAAACCACAATAGCATTGAGCAGGCGACGGTACAAGGTAACACTGGTGTAACAAATACCTTTTCTCATACAAAAATCATATTTAATATCAAGTGTTAAATTAAGAGTAACATAACAAAGATGAGAACGCTCACAGCAAAAGAAAAAGCAATGGGGTGGTTAGTTAGAGAAGATAGAATGAATATTTTAAAAAAGAACCACCTGAGTTAACCGTGCAAATTGCTTTAACGTTATTAACAGGCATATCAAGAGCTAATGACATAGCACGACGAGCAGCTTCCACTTGGTCCTCAGATAGCTGCGTACCAATAGAGTTGCCTCCCACATTCAGATTACTGTGCCGCTTTCTAATAATGGCCCATCTCTACAGATAAAAGCCAAATTTGAGGAAAATATGACAAAGAATTTGCAAACGAAGGAATGTAAACCTAATAAAAAATCTACGGGAGTATCTTCAGAAATGTGTGAGATAACAAACAACACTAATAAACTCACGAACAACATTTTAGAGACACCTATCTGCTATAATTTGACCAAAAGCAAAGTCTGGCCAAACTAAATGGCGTCATATACTCACACGTATATAATAATCAGTAACAATTGTACAACATACTGCTGTATACATAATTGTTGGCATCATAAACTGGGTTCGATCAAAGTTCATAGATTAGAACCGAGGGGCATGAAAAGAACCACATGTTGGGGTATAAGTGCAATAAATTAGTCTCATGATTTCTTGGATCTCTCACTTTTGGCACATCCAAATCAATGTCGCGCCAGTAAAAAAACAACAGGGACTTACTACCAGCCTTTGAGAAGGATTGTATTTTCTGCCTTTTATATAACAATGAGGATATAGAAACAGAAAGCAACTCTAGAAGTTAAATGAGAAAATGAATTTCTTAGTCAAAGATGTGATTTTAAAACAATCAAATGCCTAACATCCTCCTAACTCATATTTAAAAGATAATCATACAAGAAAATTACAGTCTAACTATTATGTATGAACAAGTACCAGTGGATAAATAGTTGTAACAACAAAAGCAAGGGAAAAATGGAACCTGAGATAGCTGTGAAGCAGTTCTATCGCTCTTGAAGTCTCCACGTAAGATATTAGCCCAATTTCCTTCACCACACTTCTGAACAGCAGCAATCAGTTCCAAATCCTCAGCCTCTGACCAAGGTTTCCTTTTTCTTCGAGAAGGCATAGTACCATTACTTGTAACATTTGCATCTAATCCTTCCCCAGAAACTAGTGCTGGGGCAGGCTGTCTCTGAACAGAGACTGGAATTGTAATGTATGTCCCGTGCGTTGAACAACCAGGTTCTGAATTTTCTAATCTAACTCTGGATGATTGACCATTGGGTAAATTTATAGTTAGAGGACCCTCAACTGTTGAACTGTTAGGGACACTCGAGTCTCTTGGAGAGCCGGAAGCAATCAAAACCTAGATATAGTATCATTAATGAAAGGCTTGACCAAAGTAGCAAATCAAATCTATTGGATGGAAGTTGTTTCTCCTCTCTAGCATGCTTAAGGAGGATCCATTAGCTGAATAAATTTTAAAAAATTGTAACTAAAAAGATTAATATAAAAAATTAACATCTTTTTTATAGGAAAAAATAATTTTCACTTAGATGCAAAAACTTTTATTCCATACATCAGATGCCCATATGTAGATGCGGCAAGTTTAATTGTTTTTTTTCTTTTAGTGTAATTCTAACTTAATCCAAAAGATCTGAAATTCCAGATGCTAAGATGAATAATAAAAAATTCACTAAACTTATACCGCATGGATACTTGCAGGAAGACAGTGCATCTTAAATGCTACAGAAATATCCAAAAACAAAATTTGCTGGTTAACTGTTTTCCAATTTATGTCATTCCAATCCAATGGAAAATTTCAATGTTATATTTCAAAATTCAGCCAAAAGTAAAACTTAATCAACTGACCAAACGAGAATCATATAAAAGTAAGAGACCTGGAAATTGTTCAAGAGAAATCAATCGAGAAATATTAACTCGAGATAAATACCTTCACACATGCGGCAGCCTCAGTCAAAGATTCACTACTCACAACTGGTAAAGGTTCCAATTCATACTCCAGGTCGCTATCATCTTCCTGTGGGTCAAGTTGAGCATCTTTAAGAAAAAAACATTGGCATGCATTTAAATGTTCACAGCCATGCAACCCGTTTAACTTTTGTACTATTTCATTCTTTATTTCTTGGGGTTGAAGGAAGATTTTTGTGTCTTGCAAGATAACATGATTGCTTTCCACAAAAAGAGGTCAACGACTACATGTACACTCGCAATTTAAGGATGAAAGAAACTGATGGATTGCAATAATATTTTAGAAATTTATATGGTGAGCAGAAGAAAACGTACCAGAGGTTCAGACCCCTCTTCCAACTTTTCATACAAAGCATGACGATAAGCTATATGCCGCCATAGCATCTGATATTCCCTAGCATTAGAAATCCCGGTTACAGTGGTTTTAACCAATTCATTCCAATCAATCTTCATTTCTGGAACCTGTGCTACCTCCTGAAGCAGAGCCAACACTGTCGTCGGGGAATACCTGCTTCATTTCCAATATCTCAGTTAATCACCCCGATGGTTGCTAATAGAAATTCACTAAAGAAAAGCAAAATACATGAAAAAATTCAGGTTGACAAAAATCATTTGGAAAGTCAATGGACGAGAAAAGTAGTCAATCCAAACCTCTGCAATACAATGGAAACATCTTCTTCACTAATTGAGGACCTGTTGTTCTTCTTAGCTTTCTCAATCATCGTTGAAACCGGATCAGTGAAGTACCATCCCTATCCAATGAGCAACCCTACTGCCCTCAACAAGCTCCAAACCAACTCTCTCCCGCTAAAATCAGAATAAGGTAAGGGGAAACCCCTGGGAAAGAAGAGAGAGAGAAAGCTCGGATGAGTTCCGGAAGAATGAAACAGAACCGGACAAGTGAATTGGAAGGTAGACGGAGAAAGGAGTGACGTTGGCGCTGACGAGTCGATTGAGCGCGTAGGGAATACGCAGCTTTCGCGGTTAGGAAATTGATGAGAGCTGTGCGACTGCAGATTTTCAGGTTTTGCAATTGACACAAATCGGCGATTTAATCGGGGCCGAGCCATACGATATTACTTCAGTACCCCAGCCTTTTCAGTTTATGCCGGTATTTTATTTTATTATCTTCAATTTTTATTTTTTAATTATTATAATGTGATAATTATTGATCAATTTTTTTTAATTATTTGTGATTTATTATATTAATAAATAATTATCATGTTATGTTAGTAATTATGATATTAGAAATAGCTATTATTTCTCAACATGATGTATCGACAATATTAAAAAATAAAGTATTTGATACATCAAATGTCAGTATATTATACATAAAAATAGAAAATTATTTATTTTTAGCTTTTAGGTATTACCCTTAAAAATTCACTAAAAATGATTTATCAGTTTTAACAATTAAAAAATTATGATATTAATTATTAAATTATATAAAAAGTTTATAATTTAGAAAAAAAAAAAAAAAAAAAAGAAAGAACGTGACTTGAATGTCATTGTTAAAAAATTTAAAGGGTTAAAGTAGAAAAGTGACTACTCATAGATTTTTTTTTTAATTATCTTTCGAGATTTTTAAACATGTTACGTTCCATATTATACCTACTATTATAAACATTTTAATAATTCTATTTAAAGTTATTTTTAGGTAGGGTATTTGAAACGGCTACATTTGTTTGGCCACATTCATCAAACGTATGTTTGTTTGGTCACCTTAATCAAACAAACTATTTTATTTTTTCCTATCATCTTTTGATATTTTTAATGGAATTTTCTATAGCTGAAATAATAACATAACAGCTTCGGTCAATTGATGACCTTTACGATATGCAAAACAAATGTTGTACAAGAAAACACCACAAGGAGGTGTTCTCGGCTAAATCCGAGAGCACCTCTAATTAAACAATCAAAAAAAGCATTAAAATAAGCTCAATTGAAACGAAATTTGAAGGGAATCTTACTTGATGGATGATAAAAATATTTTACAAATTTGACATTGAAAACAAATCACACAAAAAAGTAAATCACACAAAGAAGTTATGACAAAAGACTGGTAACCGGCCCGATAGGCAACCTATAGCACTCTTGGGGAAATGTAACATTCTAAAGAAGATTACAACGGCACAATACTGGTTGCTCAGCTTTTCTCTCCTACCTAAGGTCTTAGATAGGAAGAAGAGAAAGTGAGAATTAAGAGTCATCATGATGTAGTCAAATGAGCAACCAAGGATAATCAAGAAACAATAGGGAGTCAAGATCCATTGATGAACATAGGAGGACTAATGACGAGATCCAGAAAAAAGAAGATAAACAAAAGACTACAAATTTTAATCAAAGACATCCAAGAAAAGAAATCATCACAAGATGTGCAACGAGCCAGAATATTACTAAGTGTTGATAAAGAAGCAAAAAAAATAAAAACTTCCCACATGGTCACTCAATATGAGACTACTTTTGGCCAAATTCTTTAACTTCAAAGTTCTTACAACTATCACACCATTGGGCTAGACCCACACGTTGAGTTAATTTCGAAACGTACAGTACTTAAACCTAATTTTCGCGACCACCATCCACTTGCACCACTTTCTAAATATCAATTTTTCTTTTCTTATTTTTTAGCAATTTTCCTATTATCTAATTATGGTATTTTATTAGTTTCTAAATTATATTACTTCCTTATTAAATTTATATCTTTATCTATTTAAAGGAGGCTTGTAATAGATTTAAGGGACTTTTGATAATGAATTGATATTTATGAAACTTTTTGCTTTTGAGGTGAGATCCTTATAATTCTCTTCTTAAATTCTTGGATTAGAACTTGATCTTCTTCAAGTGTATTCTTGAAAAGATGGAACTTGATAACTTAGGTTCAGCCAACGAGTTTGGTTCGGGTCTAGCTACTCTTCTGATAACTTCGGTTCCATTGCTAACTTTCGATTGGGGTCAAGTTCCTTCTTCTTGTTCTTTCGAATCAATAAAGGCATCATTCCCTTTGATTTCCGCATTGCATATTGGGTCTAAGATTTCTAATATCTTAGGTTTACATCACATCAAGTAACCACGAACTTGGTAACAATTGGAGGCATAATCTCCACTCGAATTGATGAACAATCCGAAGACTAACCTTAGTTGATGAAGATGATGATCCGAGGCTAGAAGAAAAAAGTCTACTTGTTCTTATTAATCAAAAGCAATCTGCTCAATACAAACATCAATTGACATCATTAAAATGCAAACCTAAGGTGATTAAGGTAATTTCACACAAAGAGTTGATCTCGACCGTGAATACTTTGGAGCTTCAATCTTCAATCGATGGTGGAGATCACTTCTTTATCAACAAAACAAATTTTCTTTCTATAAAATTCGGTTTCGGCTGATGACTCTTTCAAATGACATTTGAATGGAATTTGAATTTGAAAAAAATGGCGCCCTTCTTCATATGTGGACTAGGCTTGATGTCCTTGTGTGCGCGGCTTGCTTGGGCCGAACTTCTTGGTTGATCTTTGGTCTTCAAGTCTTTGCGTGTCAGACTTTGACCACCACTAACCTAACATTCATATAACCTAATCATTCAATCTAATGCATGCATGCAACTATAAATTAAATAACAATGAAGATCAATGTTTCCCGAATTCAAAAATAAAATTACATAGAATTAATCTCGAGAAGGCAAATTCCCGTTTAACTTGAAATTGACCTCATTTGAAATTGAGTTGACCCCCAAACTAGCAAATGTGTTGGCTTGTCGATGTCTTGAGAGGTTGGCTTCCCGTCCAAATAGTCTACTAGACTTTTACCTACAAAAATAGAACAATAGTCAATAAAAAGATTGGTTAAGTTTTGAGCTTGTCTTTGAGAATGTGTCACGAGCCTCCTAAGTGTATCATCCTCTTCGGGAGAAAAAGAATTTGACCTCAAATCGTGTAATTTGATCTCTTCAATTTCGTCATTGTTTTCAATAAAAGGTGAGAGATTTTGAATATTGAAAGTTGCTGATACACTATACTCGCCTGGTAATTCTAACTTATACGCATTATTATTAATGCGTTCAATTATCTTAAACGGACCATCTGCCCTAGTAACAAGCTTAGATTTTCTTTGTTGAGGAAAACATTCTTTTTGTAAATGAAGCCACACTAACTCTTCTTCTTTAAATATGACTTCTTTTCGTCATTTGTTGACCCGTTTAGCATATGATTCATTTTTTCTCTGTATAGCTTCTCTAACTTGTTCATACAGACATTTCACTTGAGTTACTTTATCTGCTACTACAAAGTTGGCAAGGTCCTTAATGGGAAGTGGTAATAAGTCTAAAAGAGTCGTAGGATTGAATCCATATACCACTTCGAAAGGTGTATGTTTGGTAGTGGAGTGAACGCTTATGTTATATGCAAATTCTAAGTAAGGAAGTTGAACATCTCATTCACTAATTTTCTTCCCTACCACACTTCTAGGGTTGTTAAAGTTCTGTTTACCACTTCAGTTTGTCCGTCTGTCTGTGGGTGAAAGGAAGTGTTAAATAGTAGTTTTGTCCCAATTTTATGCCACAAGGTCCTCCAAAAGACACTAAGGAATTTAGTATCACTATCAAATACTATTGTATGAGGTATTCCATGTAGTATAACTATTTCTTTGCAAAATAGATTGGCAGTAGCCTGAGCGTCATTCATCTTAGAGTATGCAATAAAATTAGCCATGTTTGAAAACTTATCCACGACAACCATAATGGCATATTTAGCTCTTGCAGTACGAGAAAGACCAAGAACAAAATCTAAACTAATATCTATCCCAGGAAGGGATGGAATAAGAAGTGGTAGGTATAATCCTTGATGCAATACTTTGCTCTTTTCCTTTTTGCAAATAATGCAACGTTCTATTATTCTTCTGATGTCACGAATGAGGTGGGGCCAAAAAAAATGTTCCTTAATTACCTCAAGAATTTTATCTTCACCAAAATGACTAGCTAAACCTCCACTGTGTGCTTCTCTCACTATGTTTTGCCTAACTCCAATGTTGGGAATACACAATTTGTTCCCTTTGAATAGGTAGCCTTGTATAATATGATATTTACCATCTCCTTCGTCATGACAATTTTTGTAATATTTTCCAAAATTTGGATCGGTATCATAATGGTGCTTTATCCATTCGAACCCGAAAAATTGTGAGCTTAACTTAGGGAGGAGTAATTGTCTACGAGAAAGAGCATCGGCTACTACATTAGTTTTTCCCTTTAAATAGCTAAGGGTATAGGGATATCTCTTGAGGTACTCCACCCATTTGGTGTGTCCTAAGCTGAACTTTCCTTGACTCTTAATGTATTTCAACACCTGATGGTCAGTATGGATAACAAATTCTTTTGATAGTAGATAATGCTGCCAATGCTCTAGAGCACGTATCACCGCATAAAACTCCTTATCATAAGTGGAATGATTTAGAAGGGGTCCCTTTAATTTTTCACTAAAATAAACTATGGGTCGACTTTCTTGCATTAGAACTGCACAAATTCCTCCTCCGGATGCATCGCATTGAATCTCAAAAACCTTACTAAAATTCGGTAGCGCTAGAACTGGTGATTGGCACTACTTGTCTTTTATTAATTCAAAACTTTTTTGACAAATTGGTGTCCATTCAAAAATCTTGCCCTTCTTCGTACAGTGAGTGATTGGTGTCATGATAGCACTGAAATCCTTAATAAATCTTCTGTAGAACAAGGCTAATCCATGAAAACTACAGAGGTCAGTTATGCTTATTGGTGTAGGTCATTCCTTTATGCTTTTAATCTTTTCTTTATCAGCTATTATTCATTCTTTAGTAATAACGAAACCTAAAAAGTACACATTATCTTGTGCGAAAGAACACTTTTGTAAATTATTGAATATTTTTGCATCTTTTAAGGTCAGAAAAAGTGTTTTTTGGTACTCTACATGTGATGGTAAATCTTCGCTGTAGACTAGAATATCGTTAAAATATACAATAATAAACTTCCCTAGAAATTCTTTTAGCACGTGATGCATTAATCGCATAAAAGTGTTAGGGGGGTTGGTCAATCCAAAAGGCATCACCATCCATTCAACTAATTCATACTTGGTCTTAAAGGCAGTTTTCCACTCATCGGCTTCCTTCATCCGAATTTGGTGATAACCACTTTTTACGTCAACTTTGGAGAAAACAGCAGCTCCACTAAGTTTGTCTAATATATCTTCTAAGCGAGGGATAGAAAACCTATATTTAACAGTGATTTGGTTTATTGCCCTGTTGTCCGCGCACATCCTCATAGAACCGTCATTCTTAGGCACCACTAAAGTAGGTACTGCACATGAGCTTAAAGATTCTCTTATATATTCCTTTTGTAATAGTTCATCTACTTGGTTTTGCAGTTCCTTAGTTATTTCAGAATTCATTTGATAGGCCGGTCGATTTGGTAGTACGACTCCCGGTACTAAGTCAATTTGGTGCTCTATCCCACGTAAAGGTGGTAGACCTACTGAAAGTTTCTCAGGGAAAACATTTTCAAATTGTCTAAGGAGATTTAATATAGGTTTAGCAATGTTTCCAAGTTCCATCACTCTATCTTTAAACATCACCAAAATGAAGGGTCTTCCCTTTAAAATGGCGGCATTGACTTTGCCCTTTGTCATTAACAGGCTGGTCTTATCTCTTTAATTCTTTCGGGCTAATTCATCTTTAGCAATTTGCTCGGCAGTTAAAGGTGCCAGTTTAATTACTTTTCCTCTAAATTTGAGTGAATAATAGTTTGAAAATTCATCGTGTGTCACTCTTCTGTCATACTGCCATGGTCGTCCTAATAGAAGATGACTGGCATTCATGGGTACGACGTCGCAAAGGATGAAATCTTTATACTTCTGTGAAAATTTAGATGGTGACTTGTTTGTTAACCTTCATGTCATCACGGTCGTCAAGTCATCGTAGCTTATAGGGTTTTGGGTGAGAGATTGTATCTAACCCTAATTTTTCTACCATATCCTTGGAAGCAACATTTGCACTACTACCTTCGTCTATGATTAATGAGCATACTTTATCTTTAATTAGACAACAGTATGAAAAATATTCTTTCGTTGGCATTGCTCTTCTAAGATTTTGGATACTAATACTCTTCGTATAACCATAAAGAGTGGTCCTTCCTAGGCATGATAAACCTCATCTTCGGGTTCATCTTTCTCTACTACGTCTTCCTCTCGTTCATTTTCACTTTCTAGTTCTCCAGTACCCTCTTGAATTACCATAATTCGACGGTTAAGACATTGCGCCATCATGTGTCCAAAACCTTGGCACTTGAAACATTTAATATCTCTAGCTCTATTTGGTCTACTCTCTGCTATGGTAGGTTTCTTACTAGTTTCTTTAGCTGGCCAGCTTGTAGTGAAAGAGTGTTTCTCTTCCACCTTAATAATTTTCTTACTAGCCTCTAGAGTTTTGAGAGTAAATCTAATAGGGGCTATCATTCCTTCTCTTTTTAATTATCGTTCAACTTTTACAGTCATTTGAGCTACTGAGTCCAATGAGTTAAAAGAGTGTAATTCCACTACATTGCTAATGTTCCAGTTTAATCCTCAAATAAATCTAGCGATTACTTGTTCCTCCGGTTTATTTCATTCTTCTCTTATCCTTAACATTTCAAATTCTATAAGATATTCTTCTATCGACTCTCCCTTTTGCATTAGGTTTTGCATTTGTAAGAACAGTTCTTAACAGTAGTGACTTGGTACGAAATGTTTTCTCATCAGATACTTCATTTCTCTCCACGTGGTGACGGGGCCTTCATGGTTTTGCCATCTTTGGATTTTTAAGTTTTCCCACCACAATGACGCGTAGTCAGTTAGCATAACTCCTACTAGTTATATCATGGTATGATTCGTATATTCATAATATTCAAAACCCTTTTCAACCTTGTCTATCCAATCCAAGTACGAATCTCCATTACATGATCCATCGAAAGGTAGTATGGTTAACCTAGCATGTCTAAAATCATCATTATCCCTTCATTCGTGGGGTACAAAATCTTCTCCTCCATCCACTCATTCTTCATCTTGTAAGTCTCGATCATGAAACCTATTCCTAGAGGGCTCTAGGTCATTTCTATGGATAGGTTCATTGAATTCTCGTTCGACTCGCCTCCTATGCAAGGGCTTATAGAAAATTGGTCCGATCCTTTTATTTGGTGATGGTTCTGAAAATTCTGATTCATATCTCTTTCTGGCCCAAGGTGTTCTATGATCTAATTCATTTCTCTCTCTAGGTAGAGGATTTCGGACATGCTTAGTACGTGCATTATGGCTTTCTCGATCATTGAGTCGATCCAATACTTGTTTCATCATTTGACTATGCCCATCAATTTGGCCTTGTAGGCCAGATTCTCCAATTTGAGGATTCTTATTTGGAGAACCCTCCAGGTCACGTTCTTGCTCAAAGGTAGGGTTGTAATTAAGGCCACTACTAGTAGTCATGATTAAAATTTACTTAACTTCTAAGTGTTAAAAAATGACGTTTTTAAGGAAGTGCTAAAATTTAGGAGTTTAATTTTTGGTTTTTGTATTAATTGACTTATTAAACCGAACAAAAAATCATTTGAATTTTGAAGTACTACTTAATTTCTAAATTTTAAGAAGAATTGATTTTGATTAATTAAATTTAAAAATGATGAATAAAAGGAAAATTTCAAACAAGATATTTACATCGGTTTTTACCTAAAAGTTAGGAATCTCCTTGATTTAAATTTTTTCTTTTTTTAAATTTAATTAATGAATGAAATTAATAATTGATGACGCTAGATTTTAAAGGATTAATTCATAAAGTTGTTAGGAAATTACTTAAACTAAAACCAAGAAACAAAAAAAAAAACTACAATTTAAGAATCTTTTCAAATTCAAATTTAAAATCTTAATTACGTTAAAAGGGTTAACTAACTTAGCAATTCAGATAATATAAAATAATTTCAATTGTAAAAATTCTAAATTAAACATAATAATTGGTTTAACACAACTTAAACAACCTGTTGTAAATCGGTTAAACCGATTAGCATCACACTTTAGATTAGCCTATTAGAACAAAATTTGTCAATCAATTTAAACGTGATATCTATTAAATTTAAATATACCAAATAGATTCAATTCGTGCTCAATGTCTTAATAATGTTAATCAATTCGTGCAATACTTGTATCAATCATTTATCAACAAAATAGCCTAAGGTATAAATACCCTCCTCGGCTCAACCCGTAGTTCCGAATGCAATTGATGTTAATAGATCAAAATGATTTTTATTTTAATACACAAATAAAAACAGGGCAAGGGAAGCAAACCTGAGCTCTGATATCAAATGATGACCTTTAGGATCTGCAAAATAAAGGTTATACAATAAAATACCACAAGGAGGTGTTCTCGGCTAAATCCGAAAGCACATCTAATTCAACAATAAAAAAGAGTATTAAAATAAGCCCAATTGAAACGAAATTTGGAGGGGATCTTACTTGATGAATGATGAAAATATCCTACAAATTTGACGTTAAAAACAAATCACACAAAGAAGTTATGACAAAAGACCCGTAACCGGCCTGATAGGCAACCTATAGCACGCTCGGGGAAATGTAACCTTCCAAAGAAGATTAAAATGATACAAGGCTGGTTGTTCAGCTTTTCTCTCCTATCTAGATAGGAAGATGAGAATTAAGAGTCAGCAAGTAACTACAAACTTGGTAACAATTGTAGGCGCAATCTCCACTCGAATTGATGAACAATCCGAGAACTAACCTTAGTTGATGAAGATGATGTTCCGAGGCTAGAAGAAAAAAGTCTACTTGTTCTCATTAATCAAAAACAATCTACCCAATACAAACACCAATTGCCATCATTAAAATACAAACTTAAGGTGATTAAGGTAATTTTACACAAAGAATTGATCTCGACCTTGAATACTTTGGAGCTTTAATCTTCAATCGATGGTGGAAATCATTTCTTTATCAACAAAATAGATTTTCTTTCTATAAAATTAGACTTCAGTTGATTACTCTTTCAAATGACATTTAAATGGAATTTGAATTTGAAAAAAAATGGTGTCCTTCCTCATATGTGGACTGGGTTTGATGTCCTTGTGTGCGCGGCTTGCTTCATTTGGAGCGAATTTATTGGTTGATCTTTGGTCTTCAAGTTTTTGTGTGTCATACTTTGACCACCACTGACCTAATATTTATCTAATTTAACCACTCAATATAATGCATGCATGCAACTATAAATTATATAACAATAAAGACCAATGTTTGCTGAATTTAAAAATAAAATTACGTAGAATTAATCAATCTCGGGAAGGCAAATTCCCTTTTGAATTGAAATTGACATCCTTTGAAATTGAGTTGACCCTTGTTTGGTGTCCAAAACCAGCAAGCGTGTCGACTTATCGATGTCTTGAGAGGTTGACTTTCCGTCCAAATAGTCCACTACAACTTCACTTACAAAAATAGAACAATAGTTAATAAAAAGATTGGTTAAATTTTAAGTTTGACCTTGAAAACATGTCACGGGCCTCCTAAGTGTATCACCAACTAACACGAGCTTTTTATGATTATAAGCAAATATTTTTTATCGTCTCGAAGCCAATCTAATTGACGTATATATTATTGTTAGCTTTTAAATTATATTTATCTAATTATTTGAAGTAAAAAAGTTCACTAATTGACAACTAAAAGACACCACGTAATTAATACATCACTGTCACTCTTTTTTTTTTTTTTAAGTTTTTAATCACACTAACATTAACACTTAATTATTGAATTCTGAAAATTAATTATATAAAAACTCTTCAACCATTGAGTAATTAACTAACTTGTTAAATTATATTTATTAATAAGACTACTTTTAAACTATGGTCCTTTGATAAAATAATTTTTGTCATCTAAATATCTGTTAAAATTTAATCGTGTGAAGGCTTGGTCTTAAAGAGTGGAATTTCTCTTCTTGAGTTTTTGCCTATGAGTTAGAGCCATTTCTTAGATACTGTCCCTGGAGCGGGATTTGATTGTCGAAGAGCGAATTCTCATTTTATGGACAGTATATAAATAATATAGTAAAAATCTCTCATATGCACAATTTTTTTCTCTCCAAACGAAATCTCTCCTACGCTCCTTGTTGTCATTTGGAGCAAGATTTCACTAACGAAAGGCAAGATCCTGCTCCAAAGACAATTCACACTGTTTTTTGAATTATTTTTACGTTATTTATTCAATTTCTACATACGTGATTCTCTTCACTGTTTAATAAATTCTTATGGCGTTTTAACTCTACTTACATTACTTTTATCATTAGAAGATCTCAATCTATAAGTACAAAATATAATGTTTAGATATTAATTTTGGAGTGAGAGTTCGCTCTTTAACAACAAGATCTGCTCCAGAAGAAGAAAAAAAAGGAGCAAGATTCTACTGTTGAGAAGCGAGACCAAGCTCATTGGCAAAAACTCATAAAGTGGGATCCTACTCTTCAAGACCGAGCTTCTGCATGATTAAATTTTAATAGACATTTAGACGACAAAAATTATTTTATTAATGAGTTATAGTTTAAGGGTGTTATCATGCAAATTTGTTAATTAGCCTATGAATTTGCCTCTCGCCATCTCTCTCTCTCTCTCTCTCTCTCTCTCTCTCTCTCTCTATATATATATATATATTATAATAATACATAATGTGACGTAGCTTTGTCTCATTCATCGTTGGACCTAGTTTCAATCTTTCGAGAGCTCTTCATTTTTATTTGTCTCTTTGGTGTTTTTGTTGGTCACCTTCGATACAACTGATTCGGAGGAGTTCAATGAGCGAACCAAATGGGGGATTATCGGCCATTGATGCTTCCTTCTCTGGTAAGCTCCGACCTTCCTTCATGCTGTCGTTGTTGGATCTCTTCTGCGTTCGGAAATTCCATTTTCGTTGTTGAATTTTATCATTTGGGTTGTTAGCTTCTTATTCCCTTTTTAGCGTCCTTTTTTTTTTTTCCTTTTAGCGATTGTTGACAATGTGTGTTGATATTATCAACTGTTTTCTCTTCCTAGTCGAGGGACCTGTCCAGACAATTGCATGATCTATTTACAGATAAGTTGCATGTGGTATTTGGTTGTGTTGATTTGCATTGATGGGCTTAGGTGTCCTTTAGTTGTTCTTTTCTTTGGCAATCTTGTCGCTTACATCAATTAAATTAGATTTCAATTAGAATTCACGAGGTTCCAAATCAATGAAGTATGCGATTAGATCATTTACAAGGCTTGTGGATGGATTATTATCTGAACTACGGGTACCCTAGGAAAGGGAAATGTTTGTTTTTGCCCTTTCTATCATAAATAGAATATTGTTTTTTGTAAATCAATTAGGGGAAATTTTCTGTCTTTAAATTTTGCGCAACAATGTCACTAGTTGCTTATAACTGTTTCTCAGTATCTGAACTTTATCTGCGGGAGACTCAGTGTACATATAATTGAAATGTGGAAAAACATATTTCAAAAATTGTTGGGGATTTTGAGAAAATTATTACAAAACTTTCTTCCAACCAAACTGTAGAGAAGAATGAAGAGGAAGTGAACGAGTTTGAAAATAAAAAATGCGAATTTTATATGTAAGTAACCTGTCTTTCAGCGCTGCTAATAATGAGGAGGAAGAAATTAAAAGTTTAGAAGAAGAGAAGAAAGGATAAACTATGAAAGTCGAAAATTTTGAGTCTTAATTTTAATGTTTGTCAAATGAGGAAGAAACCAGATGAAAGCCTTAGATGAGAGATGCTTTTGGTTGGAGATATGAACAAAAAGTTTAATTTGTCAAACTTATCTTAATTTGAGATTTGTTTTGTATGAAAAATTGGTTTAGGTTTATAGGTACTCATACCTTCTGGTTTTAAATGTACTTATTGATAATCTAAATCTTGATGTCCATGTTTTAGTATTATCTTCCTTTATTCTCAGGGTTTGTGCTTGACCCTGTAAAATGCAGTCTTCTGAACTCGGAAGAGAAAAGAAGACTAGTTCATGAGATTGCCTGGTGGTCAAAAGATGCCCCAACATTGCTTCATTCCTTTAGCCGAAGGGAGCTACTTGAAATGATCTGCATTGAAATGGGAAAAGAGAGAAAATATACTGGATTAACAAAAACTCAAATGGTTGAACATCTTTTGAAGTTAGTTTCTCAGAATTCCAAGAAAAGCAATGGCCACAAGCTTCTCACCTCTTCCCCAACCAAGTCTCAAGTTGGCATGAAAAGGCAGAGGACTATAGAACCACCCCTTAATGTGCTATCTGATTTCAATCATGACTCTTTCGAGACCCAAAAGGATCAAACTGATCTCCACATTTGCCAGAATGTGGCATGCAAAGCTCATTTACATCCGGGAGATGCCTTTTGCAAGAGATGTTCTTGCTGCATATGCCATTGCTATGATGATAACAAGGATCCAAGTCTTTGGCTGACCTGCGGTGCTGAGGCGTCTGACGAGAATGGCTCATGTGGGATGTCTTGTCATCTAGAATGTGCATTGAAGCATGAAAGAGCTGGCATTATGAAGACTAGCGCTTGCAAAAAATTAGATGGGAGCTACTATTGCATTTCATGTGGAAAGGCTAATTGCTTGATGAGGTATAGGAAATTATTATATTACATGTCTCTATAATTTTAACAATTCATAGAATGCCTGGATATTACATGTGTAGTAATAATATTTTTTATGCAACTCATTTGGATGGCTTTTTTAAAGTGTCCTACTTAAAACAATTCAATTGCTAAAAAAGTTTCAATTTGTGCTGGTTGTTTACGATTTAGCTTTCGCATTCTTTTGGATTTGCATGAAATTTTTTATAGTCAGAACAATACTCCTTTCAATAGTCAGTCAATCCAATATTTGACTTTCTGCAGAACTTGGAGAAAACAATTACTGATTGCCAAGGAGGCCAGAAGAGTGGATGTACTCTGTCTCAGGATGTCCATGGCTCACAGAATTCTCGTGGGAACAAAAAGCTACAGCGAAGTGCAGAAGATTTTGAAATTGGCTATAAACACGCTCAACAAGGAAGTTGGGCCTTTGGACCAAGTATGCCTAAAGATGGGACGGGGTATTGTCAATAGGTTATCATGTGGCATAGAAGTTCAACGATTGTGCGCATCAGCAGTGGAGGCTTTTGATTCAATTTCCTGTAGTCCTGACCAAGAATGCTCAGAAAAGAAAGAACCACCTCTAAGTAAGCATTTTAATTTTTTTCAGAATTTTGGCTGAGTACGTAATTTGATGCTCTGCTGGAAAGAATATTCGTTTTGTTACAATGACTCTATATGAAATATTGATATTTAAATTTAAATTAACTCACATACTCTTGTTCAATCCAATGCTTATAAGTAAATTATCTTTTTATGAAAGCTTGTCAGATCTTATTCGAAGAGTCCTTCCCTACCTCAGTGATGGTTGTGCTAAATTACAAGGATCGTCTGGTGAAAGATTTCACCGGTGGCAAGGTTTGGCATCGCACAGCGGCCGAGGATTACCCAGAAAAGCCCACATTCATAATATTGAAACCAGAGAAGAGATTCAAAATCAACAATCTCTTTCCTTCAACCGAGTATTCCTGTAAGGTTTCTTTATTTAGCAGCTTTGGAGTTTTGGGTGTCTGGGAAGCTAAATGGTCAACACCTACTCCACTCGGTCGGTTTGATTTAGCAACCAAAAAGCAATGCAAGACAGATAATAACACAATAAGTCGACCTGTAAAGCCTGCAAACAAGAGACTGCAATGTGGAGAAGCTCTTTCTTCGACGACCTCTATACAAGTTTCTCCTTCAACACCTTGTAAGACACTCAATGAAGTAAGTGGTCAAAGGGAAGGAAAGGAAAGCGATTATGAACATTCGGTCCGAGTGATAAAGTGGTTAGAGCACGAAGGGCATATCAGCGAAGATTTCCGGGTAAAATTTCTAACCTGGTTCAGCCTGAAAGCAAGCATGCAAGAGAGAAGGGTAGTGAGTGCTTTTGTGAATGCATTGTTTGACGATCCACCAAGCTTGGCTGGGCAGCTCATGCATACTTTCATGGATGAAATTTGCTCTGACCAGAAATCTTATTCTCCCCAAAGATTATGTACAAGGCTGTGGCATTAAGTTGCTGATGTTTCATTTTTTTCTTTTGGTTAGTTGGTAGTCTAGTTGAGGAGAGGGAAGAACATGCAGGTCCTCAATCTCTAATTTCTAATTTCTAGCAGCTAGAATAGTGAATATTTGGAAAAATTTATGACAAGTTCATTGATGTATTTCTTATGATTGACACATTTTATAAATGGTAAATCATTATTGGGTGGTGTAGATCTACACGTTTTAAAAGATTTATCATGATTGGGTTATGATTAAAAAGATTTAGATTTGCTAGCCTTGACAAAATCCTATTAATTTTTGGATAGAAATATGTGTTTTTATTTTTAATTTTTGTAAAATGTACCTTTAAAGTAGTATTGTATTGTTTTCTCCCACTACCACACTCGATAATTTTATGTTAAAATGTTACTTTTTGACCCGTCAATTATTAATATTTTATTTTAAATATTTAATATTTATCTTAATTATTACATAAATTAAAAAATAATTTGTAAATATTAATTCGAAAAATAAGATTAGAGTTTATAAATAAAGGTGAAAATCAGTGTGGTTAGAATCAAACCAAAATCTTGATTTGGTTTGATTTTGATCAATTTGAAATTGAAACCAAAATTTTTTAAAACATTTGTATTGCAAATTACAAATTACATAACTTAGCAGGTAAAAACTGGCTCAAAACTGAATTAAAACTGCAAAAAACTAACACGAAATCGAGTTTCAACCCAAAAAATTGAGAATCATAACCGAATTGAGGAAATAAAAAATATCAGTCCAATTTGGGTTCGATATTGAAGACCGATCGGTTCGGTTTCAATTTCAAAAAATTTAAAAATCGAATTGATCGGTTCGGTTTGAGTCAGGGGTGGAACATATCTGAACCGGATCGTTTCCACACCCATCAGAACCAGAGAGTAAACATACTTTTTTTGTTAAGTATTTTCGATTTAAAAAAAAAAATTAATTCGTACCCCTGTCAAAATCGTCCATCAACTCGATCGACGGCTCAGATTGACGGGTTGCTTTGGAGCCTCGACTGCAGAGTGGAGACTGGCAAGGTTTTCTGCGAAGCCGAAAAAAAATGAAGAAGATACATTAACTGCTTCGCTCCTAGTGCTCTCTAACACCTTCATTCTCCGTCCACTCACTTCGTCTGCTTTCGTGCCTCCTCCGTTATATCTGCTCTCTTCTGTCCTGTTTTACGCCGGAACTCGATAGCGACCTATTCGCGCTTTTGCCATGCCAACCCAAGATGGCTTTCAAGGTATATCTTTTTCGTCTTAGCTATTTTTTCCGTTCTTTTTTTTTTTTTTCCTATTGATTTATCACTGTTCACTTTTCAACTTGAGAGCCTTTATATCGAGAGACCGTTCGTTTTCTTTCTCTTTTTCTTTTTTGCTGTTCTGAATATGTTCATTTAGGGTAATGGGAAAGTTTAAAAGGTTATGAGGTTAGAAGTATTTTGTAGAGCTCCGTTAATTGGAATATGCTGAAGTGCTAATTTTTTACAGCTTGAAAATGTCGGAATATGTTTTGATGAGCATCCGTTTGAAGATATAAAGAGCTGTTTGATTAAAAGGCTTACATTTTCGGTTGTAAGTAAGAGTATATTGATGTGTAAAATATTCATGATGTGTGAAATATTCAAAGTAAGCTACCAGCTCAATTCCAAAAGGGAAAAAGCTTCAAACTAATCACCTCGTCCCCTGTGCAATACATATTCAGAATCTCCCAAGCTCATCTATATCAAGCTCCTCATCATGTTATTCCTCTTATTCCAAAGACACCAAAAAATATAAAAAACCAAAGGGAACTACTTTGGCCACCTCCTCCTCCTCCTTCTTCTTCTTCCCACTCCCCAACCCTCTCCATTCGACGAAAATACTGGAAATATTATTTGGCATATGCAAATAATGGCAAGCCAATCAATCCCCGAGGACTAGATGGAGAAGGCTACATCACTTTGTAGAGGAAGGGAGAGTCTTCACATCCTTCTCTTCCTCGTGGCACAAAATACATCTATTCAGAGGAGCAGAACCATCCCTCTTGAAGCTATCCATTGTGTGAATCTCCTACTGGCAAGGGGTCAAAGAAAAAATTTCCCGGACTAAGAGGAGCTTTAGATTTGCATAGTTTAATCCATATTTGAGATCTTGGCTCCATGTCTATGAGGTCATTGTAGAAGTATTTGTCAGAGAACTAACCCCTCTTCCATGAAACACCATGAATCTGGTTAATGAAGGACCAGAAATTTGATCTAACCCATTTTCCTTCTAGTGTTGAGTGAAAAAAAGATTTCAACCGAGGACGACGCCTTTAAGATCAATCACATTCGCCACCAAGGTCTCCCTAATCTAAAAAGAAGCAAAGCAGGGAAAGTCAATTTCTAAAGGAGGCCCCCCACCGGCAGTCCATCTAAAAAGAAAAATGCTCTTCATTTCCAATCTTGAAAAAGATGTGCTTTTCAAACTTCTCAAGGCCTTCAAAATGTTGAGCCAGAAACTATAAACTGCTTCCACAATTGTAGTCAATGAACCACCGTGACCTATTAACCACCCTCCCCCATAACCTTCCATGTTCATTTATGTATCTCTGTTGCCAATTACCAAAAAGTGCATATTTTGGTTCAAATTAAGCAATTAGTAAAATATGAAAGGTGATTTTCAAAGGAAAAGTTAGCATAGCTGGAATTTCAATATGTCCATAATTCAAAACAAAAATGGAATCAAGTCTAAATGCAGTGCTAAATGTGACCTATATTATGGAAACTGACTCATTGCAAGGACGCATCTTTTACTTGTAGATCGTCCTAACATACTTCCTGACTGAAAACAGATCTAAAGATATTCAGTGTGTGAAAGAAGTACATAAGTGCTTTTTAAGTATTCACCATAACATCAGCTAGTTAAATCTAAGAAAGGTATCTTTGGAAAAATGTTGTCAGAAGTCATAATGAACAATTGAAAATATGACTAACTTCACTAATGCCTCTGTAAATATACAATACTGTTTGTTATTGCATTACAAAAATCTGAATGTTCTTTATTTCTAAAATGTGGAATCAGAGATGGTTAGGTTATGCAGAAGATGTTGTTCACCTACTCTGAGTGCTCAAACTTAGTTCATTCAGACATAGTTAACTTCTGAGCTGAACAATCATATTCTCATGATTAACAAAAATATGTATTTTTGCGTAGCTTAAACAAACTTATCCAAGTTGTTCAAGGGTGGATAAAATTCCCTGTTAATTTAGCAGGTTTAAATATCGACAAAAGAGTAAGGCACTCAACAATAATGTAATAATACAATTTGAAACTTTTGAATAGAAAGTTACATGTTCTCTAAAGTTGTTTTGACTGATAATATTTTTTTTGTTAGCTTGTCGAATAAATGATGAATAGTTGAGTTGTAACATTCTATAATGTAAATCAGGGGTTTCAAATTGCTATGTCTTCAAGAGCCGGTTGCAGGAGTATTCACAGAAATTAGGGTTTCCCTCTCCTGTTTATGAAACTATTAAAGAAGGGCCATCCCATGAGCCTTCCTTTCATTCAGAAGTGATAGTAAATGGTGCAAGATATAATTCATTGCCGGGCTTTTTCAATCGTAAGGCAGCAGAGCAATCAGCTGCAGAAGTTGCTCTCCTGGAGTTGGCTAAAGATAATGATAATCAATGCTTCTATCAACCTGTTGTAAGTCTAGTATTTTTTTACCAAATTTAAAACTGATAAGTTTGTTGTTGACAAAATATATTGTTATTGTTTCAACTTTGTTGTTCAAATTGACACTATCTGAATAAAATTTTGCAATATTTACTACTGACATTTAGTTTCAGAAGCGTGTATATGAAGGAAAAAATTATTTCATAGATTACACCAAAACACAGATACTATTGAAAAATCATATAAGTGTATCCATTTGTAGTTAGGAAACGCTTGGGTAATAGACTTAAAAGTCGTTACTTGCATTTTGTCTCGAATTAATTTTCCCTTGGCTGTTTCTTAAATCTTCATCTTCCTCCTATTTCTTTCCATTTTTTTGTCTGGGCTTTCTTCCAGGATGAAACAGGATTGTGCAAGAATCTGCTACAAGAATATGCTCAAAAAATGAATTATGCAATGCCGCTGTATCACTGCCAAAAGGATGAAAGTGCAGGTCGAGCCACCCTCTACTCTTGTACTGTAGAAATTGGAGGAATTCGCTGTATTGGAGCTGTGGCAAAAACAAAGAAAGAAGCAGAGATCAAAGCTGCTAGAACAGCTCTATTAGCCATCAAGTCTAGTACCACTGAGTTGTCTTCATACAATGCTGGCTGCTCTCAGTTAACTGTAATCCCATCTAAGAAAAGAGGAATAGAGTCAGCTGCTACCAAGGAGGCTTCAGATGGGCGAAAGTCAAAGAAACCTCGATTTAAAAAGAAGAATTTCAGAAAGAAACTCAGTAAGAAGAACATTGAAAGTGCCCAAGAGTCGATTGAGGTCAATTCAGAGGTGAATACAAATGACGAGGTAACAGTAAATTTGGGAGCTTTTGAGCCCGAGTTCAAGGCGATGAGTCCCGGGCTGTTTCCTCCAGAACCTATGAATGATGCTCCAAATGAGATTCCAGCTTACTCTGAAGGTGAGAAAGAGAAACCATTTTATATGTTTGATTTTTTACCTGTTACTGTCCAGAGTAATAAAAGTCCACAATTGGGTGCTCTAATTTCCAACCAAGGCAACGGAATAAACCCAGATTCAACTGCTTTTCCTGCGGGAGATAATCGGATTTCTGGAATCGAACTTGCTTCAGCGATGATTACCACTCCTATTGGGGATTAGGTGGAGGTTTTTCACTATGTGCATGAGACAATCGAGCAAGCAAGGGGATTGTAGCGGCCATCTGCTGCTGAGATGTATGGACGTTGCTTTTAGACAGTTGTTTTGGTTGGTTTAGAGTTAGGAAGAGTTGAAATCATAGTTTGGAAAACAGTTAAGTATTGGGTGGAATAAGTCTTTGAATGTCAATTAGCACCCCACTACTTAAGGATTTCCTAAGGTTTGTATTGTTTATATTATTTAATTGAATGGTTTCTAGTCCTATTTATATAATGTCTATGCACATGGAAGGATGGTTTGGTTCAATTGCTACCAAAAAAAGAAAAATCAAACTGACCAAAGAACCGAACTGGTCTTTTTTTATGAGACAGAAGTTGATAATGCATTTGGTGAGGGTGGGAGAACAACGTTTGAATAACAGGGTCAGCAGGACGTTCCAATTTGAATTGAGTCGACGACTTCAAGTAAGAAGTCAGTGTTCTTATTAAGCCGCTACACAGCATAGAGATGCCAAAGTTCTAGTGTCGTGGCACTAAAAGAAAAGGAAAACTAGTCGGCCCACAAAATTTGGCCCGAGACAGGTTGGATTGAGATAAAATTTTTAGGTAAAGATATATTTATCTCTAAATTTATCTATTATTTTTTAATTCTTGACATGAGTTGCAGTTGGTTATTAATTGTATTAATTAGCAAATGTCGTACAAATAGACAAAAATCAAGTAAAATTAGAAGGCAGAAATTGTCCCCTGATCACCATGTATCTAAGCACGTGAAACGTCAACTTTTTGTGTTAGTCCCACCTACATAATGTTATAATTTAACGGCTTGAAACTGGCCACACATCAGATTCTCTGTACGCCCTATCTCACCTGATAATTCCCCACTTTAGGAAACGTCTCGGTCGTTTTGTAAATCTTTGGGAAAAGTTCAATTCAGACCCTATCGTATATGATCATTTGTCATTTGGCCTCTAATGTTTTTTGTTTTTTGCCCAATGGGACCCTATCATATACGTCGTTTGAAATTTAAACTTTTCCGTTCAATTTCCTGTTAAATTGATCACATACAGAGTGCGTGACCTTCTTTTTTAGATTTAAAAATTCTAAAATTCAAAATTACCCTTCTCTCTTCCCTCTTCTCAGATCACTCGTGCCGGATTGCAAGATGTCGAAGACAGTTCACAAGGAACTTCACACATTCGTCTCGCTAGGTCGTTCTAGATTTGCCAACGTTTACTGTCGAAATGAGTCATACTGTCGAAGACAAATTATAAGCCCTAGACCCAAACATAAATCGTCATTTCAGGTATGTTCTGTCAAATATTGAACTTTGTTTTTCCATTTTCAAAATGGAAAAACATTGTTCATGTTCTATTAAATATTGGTCATTGTTTTCCCAATCAATTTTTCCCTATTTAGAAAATGACAATCGATTGCTTCTGTTGGTAACATTGTTTAAAATTGTTGATATTGGAATTGTTGCTAGTGAACTCTCTGTTTTGTTTTCAATATACTAGTTGACTTCTTGTTGATATTGAACTTTCAGTTCTGTTTTGTTGATTTGCTATTTCTTTTCAATAATGCGGTAAAAGATATGGATGACTTTAGTATAGAATTTAATTTTGAAGGAAAATTCATATATAAGGAGAGGTTCATGTACAATTGTGAAAAATAGGAAATTGTTTCCAAGTGCGAGGGGGATCGAATGTCCATGTTGGTAATTGAAGACATGGTAACGGAGTTTGGAGTCACATGGAAGACTCTTTCTTATGAGATTCTTAAACTTAGTTTCCAGAAGAGATTGAGACGTTTGAAAACTGACAAGGATGTGATGAGTTCCTCAAAATCAATCCACTACTATCATCTTTAACCATAGTATGTAAATCTTGAAATTCTTGTCATAGTTCTTATCAATCCTATCAGTCATGATACTCATTTCCTTTCTTTTTTCTTATACTGTCTTATCACCAAATAAACAACTTAACCTCTTCATAACCAATCGACAACTTTACACATTTTCAACATATACACACGTAACTTCAAAACTTAATCATCCACCTTCTGGTTAGTAGACTCGATGAAAAGCGCTACATTAAGATTTATGTGGAGTAGGAAGATAATTGTACAATACGTTATTTAAGTGATGGGGATGAATTAATTGATGATAATGACGAATCGAGGGGGAATGGGGATGAGTTAGATGCTGATGGGGATGAACCAGTGGGAATACAGATGCATTAAATGTTGATGGGGATGAACACAGTGGGAATGCAGATGTGTTACGTGCTAATGAGGATGAACACAGTGAGAATATGGACGATGTAAATGTGAATGCGAATGAAGAGAGCAATAATGAGGATGCAATGATAATGTTGATTCAGTGGCGAATGATAATGATATAGCCATAGATTTTGTTTCACAACGTATGGATGAGGATGAATTAAACTCCGTAACGAAATCAGATAATGTTATGAGAGAGAGCAATGTTAGAGCATCAATACTCGCCACGAGCTTCAGTTGGGAAAGACTTTTGATTTGATACATGCCATTAAGGACGCAGTAAAAAAGTATGCAGTGGAGAATGGATATGATATTAGGTTCGAGAAAAGTGAAAAAAGCAAACTACAAGCAGGATGCAAACGTGGATGTCCATGTGGACTATATGCATCAAAGATGCAGGCCGAGGTCACCTACAAGATTAAAACATTGAAAGGTTTGCACTCATGCGCACGAACAATGGAGAGTCGTCATGCATCAGCTAAATGGGTAGCATCTGAGTACCTTCGTAGGTTTAGAAGTCAACCACAATGGGAGATTACGTCTATAATTGAAACAGTAAGACAAGACTACAATGTGAATATCTCAAAGACCCTAGCATATAGGGTAATGAGGAAAGCTCAAATAATGGCGGATGGAAGTTCAAATGAGCAATATAAAAAATTGTGGTAATATGCAAAAGAAATTAATAAGTCAAATCCAAGGAGCATGCATCGTGAATGTGGATCCAACAGAAAGTGAGGAGAATAAAGTTTTCAAGAGACTATATGTGTTTCAATGCATGCAAGATATGATTTATAGCTTGTTGTCGACTTGTCATTAATTTGGACGGTTGTCATTTAAAAGGACAATGTCACAGACAACTTTTGACGGCAATTGGAGTTGATGGGAATGATGGAATATTTCACATTTCCATTGCTGTTGTTGAGGGTGAAACAAAATAATCTTGGACGTGGTTTTTGAGGTTAGTGTTGAGGGACCTAAACAATTGCAATGGTCGCGGATTGACTTTTATTTCAGACCAGCAAATAGTAAGTCTTCTTCTTCATGTACTTTTGTTTCCAAATGCATAGATATATCACTTATCAATTTCTAAACTACTTGCAATGCAGGGTTTGGTTCTAACATTTAGAGGATGTAGAATCCAAAGCTAAAGTTTGGTATTGTGTACAACACTTGTATGCAAATTTCAAAAAAGATTTTCGGAAAAATGTCTACAAAGAGGCAATGTGGAATACATCGTTGGCTACAACAGGAGCTTTCTTTAAGAAGAAGATGGACAAGTTGGTTGCTTTGAATAGAGCGGCATACATGGCATTGCGAGAGATTCCTCCGTAGTTCTGGTCCCGACATGCATTCAGTCAACAATCAAAGTGCGAGCTTACTTTGAACAACCTCAGCGAGTCATTTAACTCCTTAATACTCCCAGCAAGAGATAAGTCAATCTTGACAATGCTCGAAATGATTAGAAGGACTTTGATGGCTAGAATTGCGAAGAAGTATAGCAAAATGGAAGAATGTAATGACTTGCTATGTCCTGAAGTTCGAAAGAAAGTTGAGAAATTGTATAATATTGCAAGCCATTGGTTTCAAACGCCTGTGGGAGGAGAAATATTTGAGGTTACTAATCATTTCTAACAATTTGATGTCGACTTACACAATCAACGATGTAGTTGATACATGTGGGAGCTGACTGGTATACCTTGTGTGCACGCGATTCGTTGTCTTTCATTCATGAGAAGGAATATCGAGGACTACATTCACTTATACTGACATATATCCGGTTGTACTCTCATTTCATTAAACCACTTAACGGTGCTAATATGTGGCCTTCTAGAAGTACGCCCATCATACTGTGATCTTTTATGAAACGACAACTTGGCAGGCCAAAGAAGAAGAGAACTAATGACATCGATGAACTACAAAGCCAGACATCAATTTCTAGAAAAAATATGATTATGACATGTGAAAAATGTGGTGGGCCTAATCGTAATTCAAGAACTTGCAAATGAGTCTTAAATGCAACACGACTAAGTAAAGATTACGATGACAACATGTTTTCTATGCTCAATAAATGTCTCTTATAATTTCTATACTCGTTCTTTCAGGCTTTCTTGGCAGGAAGAAGCTCCCAAAGCAAGTCTAATTTGCCCATGGGTTTTAGGTAACGACAACATGTGATAAGTGATCTTTTTTTGTTAGAAACTATATTTTGTACTATGTTTTTAGAAGCAAGCAAGCATCATACTGCTTGTTGTTTTTTGTTACAAGTTGTAATTTTAGAAGTAGAATAATGATTGCTTCTTGTTAACTCTTTGGGATGCAGTTTCATGTATAATATTTATAGTGCTCATCATCAACAATTTTCATAAAAAGACAATTATCATAAACATCAAATACTAAATAAATTTTCAACTTCTAATCATAATTATTAGTCTCATAATACATTTTGTAGCACACACAAACAACTACAATTGTGATAATACTTAATCGCAAACTTACATTTTGCTGCATACATAAAGAGCATCTACAACTGTTGTGACAATTCACAAAAACTTATATAATAGTAGCATTGTTTGCAACTTCTCCTTCTTTGCTTTTACTTCCCTAAATCGCGAATGTAATAGATTCAGTACTTTCTTCTCTGTCTCCTTCGTTGGTGCATCGTACCATGTGAAAAAATCACATCCTCTTGTGCCTCGCTATGAGAAAATGAATAATGTAAGTGTGTTCGAACTAAAATAAAGTTAATAATCCACACAATTTCATTGCATTTACCTCATATCTTTCACATGCAAGAAACCTTCGTCCTGGATTGTCTCGTGTCCATGATGTGCGCATCGTAGCTCTTTCATGACAAAAACAAACAATGAGAGATACTTCTTCACGAACAACTGCAATTGAAAAGTCAATATATGAATGACTAAATTTAAATTAAACATACTTCTCCTAATTGGAAAAATCAACAACAACGTGAAGAACTAAGTTTCAATTGTCAATATGTGAATTCAATAATATGATAGTACCAAAAATACAATTATTTGTCTAAATCAAAACTGACAGCATAACAACTAAATCCGAACAGAAGACTTGAAAAAGTAAATATAAAGTAAATTTTCAATTTAAAAAAGTAAAGTACAACATACACGTAGTTGAAGAACTGCCATTATCCATCTCATGTAAAATTCCAATTTGATCTGTATGCAATTACAAACAGAAGACTTGACCGAAATAAAACAAAGCAATCGATTGTCATTTTCTAAATAGGGAAAAATTGATTGGGAAAACAATGACCAATGTTTGACAGAACATGAACAATGTTTTCCCATTTTAAAAATGGAAAAACAAACTTCAATGTTTGACAGAACATACCTGAAATGACGATTCATGTTTGGGTCCGAGGCTCACAATTTGTCTTCGATAGTAGGGCTTGTTTCGATAGTAAACATTGGCAAATCTGGCACGCCCTAATGAGGCGAATGTGTGAAGTTCCTTGGGCACTGTCTTCAACATCTCGTAATCCGGCACGAGCGATTTGAGAAGAGGGAAAATGAAGAGGGAAGAGGGAAGAGGGAATGGTAATTTGGGATTTTAAAATTTTAAAATCTAAAAAAGAAGGTCACGCGCTCTGCACGTGATCAATTTTACGAGAAATTGAACGAAAATATTTGAATTACAAACGACGTATACGATAAGGTCTGATTGGGTAAAAAAAAACGTTAGATACCAAACGATAAATGACCACATACAATAAGGTTTGAATCAAACTTTTCCCTAAATCTTTTTAACTATTTTAAGGTGTCATTCTCTCTTCTCTCTCAAACTTCTTCGAGCTCGCAGTTTAGACTTGAGTAAGGTTTGGAATTTTTTGTAATTGGTGACGATACTTATGGTTTTCTGTCGGAGTTAGGTCAGAGCCTAGCCTTGGATTTTGGTATTTTCCTTTCATTTTCTACGGCAGTTGCGCATCCTCAGCCTCTGCTGAACAGTCCCTTCGATGACAATGTAGTCTTGTAACGATTGGAGAGGAGGAAGATGTCTGGATGCGGTGATTCTCTCGATGATGTCCAAGAGGCTCATATGGATTCCCCTAGTGTCGCGAACCATGTCAGAGTGCTGGTCGCGTCAAGGACTGGCGAACTTACGCTCTCTTTTGAAGTTGAGGTTTATGCGTTTCCCTCCGTAAAGCCTAAAGAGGTACGCATTGTATTCTTTTATTTTTATTATAGTTGTAAAATCCGTTAAAATTTAATAAATATAAATTTGCGATTAAATTTTTTGCGAATTTTAAAGTGAAAATTTAAGCTCAAATGCGCAAATTTTTGGAAAATTATGACGTACGAATTTTTAGTCACTTATAACCCGTACGAAAAAATTAAGGAACTAAATAAATTAAAACTTTAAGTGACGTTCGCGCGTTTCAAATAAATTAAATTCACGGAAGAAGAACGTTGAAATTTATTGAAGGAAAATTATTTGTGAAAAATTTAAATAAAAAAACCAAAAACCATTCAATGGTTTAATATAAAAATAAATTAATTAATTAAAAATAATAAAACATAAAAATTTAAAACGATAAGGTTTTCAGAAACCTTATCGTTTTATTGAAAAGAGAACGAGAGAGAGAGAGAGAGAGAGAGAGAGAGAGAGAGAGGAAAAACCGACGCCAGAAACGACCACTGTTCGGCCCAATTTAAGTGTCAATCTCTTTGTTTCAAAGGGTAGATGAACGTTGGTAAAAAAAGTTTTTTGAAGGTAACCTCTCAAACTCTCGATTTTTTCCCGAGAAGTTTTGGGTTTTTGAGTTTTTGTAGATTTGCGATTTGGGTTGATTTTTTTGGTGTTTTTGGCAGGATTCGACAATAAAGAAGGTGAGAAATGTATAGGAAACTAGTTTTAGCAAAAAAACACGTTGGAAAAACACGTTTTTTGACCTCGAAAGATCGCCGGCCCTCAGCCATCGACGGCTGAGTCAACTCGGGCGTGGGCTGAGTTGGGCCTAGGTCAGGTCTGACCCTGACTCAACTGGGGTTTGCCGGGTTTGACCCGAGCTCAGTTTGGGGCGGGTTTGTCTGGGCTGAGTCAGATCGACTCGACCCGGACTAGAAAAAGTCAAGTCAAATCAACGAGCAACGTTGACCGTTCTTTTAATCAAAAGTCAACTCGAGCCGTTTAGACCCGTTTTCGCCTCAACTTTCCATTTATATCGTTTCTAACCCCTATTAGATTTTAACGTGTTTCCTCCTTTGTTTTGATTTCCAGAGTCGGAGGATTTTCTTGAATTCGAAACGATTCCCGATGAACCAGTAGTTGTCGAGGTTAGGAGGACTCGCCACGGGGTATAAGTTATTATACTTGTTACGTTATACCTAGTTTTGCATGCACGTATGGTGGAATACCACCAGTATTGACGTCAGTATTTTACTAGCATGTGCATTCTACATTATTTAGTCATGTACACGTTTTGCTTGATTTACTCGCCCTAGCAGACAGACTCTATTTGAGATATATCGTAGGATTTACTCGCCCTACTTAATGTGCACTTCAAATTAAGAACTGTCGTCTGATTGTCAGCTAGTCCTTTTTTAGTCTTGATATTGTGCTCTATTACCTAGATTATAACAAATACTTGACCTGATTTTTCACAAACAGAAAGGTGTTGCAAAAGAAATATAAGAAATTTGGCTTTGGACTCTATGAGAATCACTTAAAATGCGCGCTTTTATATGCAGGAACCATTGGGTGAACTCGCTAACTACAAAGATACAGAGTTAGATTAGGCTGCAAACTTTGTTTAGAAGGTAAAAGTTTAGCTTTTCACATTATCAAAATCTAATACATTTCAGGCTATGATTATGCCAATATTATACTCGACCATAACATGTAAAGCAATTGGAATGGTCTTGCTGTAAGTGATGCCTACCGCCGGACTCAGCTGAAGTTAGTTTACCTGATGAGGCTTGGGAATGTGGCTGAATTATTCCATCAGTAAATATTCATCTGATGGGGGCTTGTGCTGATTTAAGTTTCATTATTCTGCGTCCATCGCTGACATTTTTATTTAAGAAGTGAAGTAAAGTTATTATAAATTCCAGTAAGAAAGTAACCTTATTGATCAAATTCATATGAACTCTTTTTGAACTTCACCCATACATCTTCGAAACACTTTCATAGAACGACACGAAAAAGAAATGCTCCAATAATCTGACTCGAAATCCAAGCTAGTACCCAGGAAGCTGAAAAACAACATTAAAAAGGTATGTTACCAAGAGCTAATTACCGGCCTGATCTCAAGACCCAGTTGAGAACGAGTGAAAAGTTTTGCAGACGAGGACAACATGAAAGAGATGAGACTCAAATTAGGACAATATAGAAGAGACATGAGACTTAGAGAGAGCTGACAATCATGATTGAATTTTAATTAGTATGTTTTATTTTTTCGATGATATTTCATATTTTATTTCAGTTGAAATCTCGAATAAATTATGTTGACTTTGTTGTTAATAAAGTTTTTATGAATTATTTAAATTCTGCATTTATTTTAATTTTGATCAAATTATTTAATATTTGAACTTTTTTTTAAAAACTTTCGCGTATTTAATGATTTCATTCAAGGTTTTTCAAATTTTAGAAATTAAAATTATAATACTCAAAATTAAATCTTATTTGTAAAATGAAATTAGGATTTTAAAATTGAATGGATCTCAGCTTCTAGTTTTAAGAACCTTAATCTTTTAGAAACTTCGGACTAATTTTCAAAACTCGTGTTTTTGCCTCAATTGCAAGACCAATTCCAAGGAGGCGAAAAAGCCCTCTCACACAACTATATCTCTACTATCTCACACATAATGCCACAAGCTCTCATCCATTACGGGCAAACTTGGTCATCAGCACGGAATTTAATTTTTTTGGAGAAAGATATTTCACCAGTTTTAATAACAATTATCAGAAATAATTTATTGGGAGTATCGACTCCTACTCTTGGGGGAGGCATTTTGCAGCAAATTTACAATAATGACCAAAAACCGCTCATAGTGACAGGATAACAAAAACACCGCACAAGTATCACATTTTCTACTCCATTACTAGATAGAAAGGGCGAAGAAAGCAAAATTGCCAAATTAGTCAGGGGTGGGGTCTTTTAATAGAAAAATCCATAGGATTTCATAAGAAGGTATTAAATGAACTAAGTTTAAAGTGTAGGGTTCGTTTTGCTATCTAAGGTCTACTACCTTGTGGAAATTCGGGTTATTACCAAAAACGTTCAAACAGTGTCATTTCATGAAACTAAATCTTCATTGTATAGAACAACAGATGATACAACAATGCACAGTATGCAGAATATACAGAACGAGAAAGAAATGGAACAATGGTAAATCCTGGCGAGATGTGAAGTTTATCAATTCAGGAGCTCTGTTTGACAGACTGGGGAATGTAGTAAAGAATCAGACCCAAAATCAGAATTGCACTGCCACTGATAAAAGTGGGACTCAAGCTAATGGCGTCGGGAAGATATGGCAGTGGAAGGGAAAGAATATAAATTGAAATTGGCACTGCAAATAAGCAAGAAAATCATTAGCTTAACAACAAAGTTTTCATACATTTAGAAGCTTGTAAAGTATGTCATGAGGCATTATATGCACTTAGAAACTACATGAAGCTAGCAAGTATAGAGAGAGAGAGAGAGAGAGAGAACCTGAGAGCATCACAGCAAGGGAGGCAACAAGTGCAGAAGAAAGTTTGACTACGTTGAGCAGGAAAATATTAAAAGCTAGATTTGTGCTTATGTAAAGCAGAGGAAGCAAGGGAGCTCCACCGCAACCTGGATCAAATGCAGATGAAGATTTATGATGAAAATAAACTTTTCACGGGGGATCAATGAGCAGACGAACAAATTCTTCTTTTTATTAGAAATAAAAATAAATGTAATAATAGTGCGCGATATATGTGGGAGAACAATATAGCTCCTCACTCCAAGAGGCTTCACAAAGAACAAATTTGCATCTATTAACTTAGTTTCAAGTCATAACAGTTAGACGGCAGAAAAGCAACACTGTAAATTATCAAGGCCAAACCTTCTACCTTTACTAAAATAATGCTTTGGCATTTTTGTACGTGAATACTAGATAATTCACTATGCTGACACTGAACCAGAAATTACAAGTATGCAAGTTTCTGTGAATTATAATGTGTTGCACACTGATATTTTGTGATTTTGTCTTCAAATGTTGTACTGCTATAAGCTGTTTTTATTTAAATTTTGATATTTTGTAAATAGATTGAAGGGATATGATTTTCAATCATTAGATCCTCAAATTGGAACCGCATTATTTTTCACTAATTTCTTAGGAACTCTGTGAGGAAGATTCTCTTTCCCTCCTATCACTTCTTATTTTAAAAAAAAAAAAATCAGATAGTATATTCAAATTAATGGATTGATCCAAGGCGTTTAAGTTTCAAGTCATTGATAATTAAGATCTTTTCTGAGATGTATAATTACCAAGATGACTTTGGTTAAACAATCAGATCAAAAGTTCTCATCTGATGCATTTTTATTCTCTTTCCATTTAATATCACAAATACTACAATCTTATGTTAGAAGGTTTTCATGTATATAAAAACTAGCTTTGCATGTCATTAGACACAAGGAACAAAGTAAGAAAATAGATCCCATCAGTTCATCAATTAAATTCAAAGTTTACCTGGATTATTGGCTCCAATATTAAAAAAGCAGCCAGCACCACTCTTCAAATAAGAGGGAAGTTCTGTGAAAGGTACGCCTTTCAAGTTTGAAAGGAAAGGTAGAAAGAGTAAAACGAAAAGAGCCTGCATGTAAATGGGAAAGTTTAAGAATCAACAAAAGCAATAATATCATTTACAGTCATTGGATTAGATTAAATCATCACAATTCAATTAGAAATCATATGTTGTTATAAGAATTTCCATGAAGAGGGGAGATAGATAAAATGGAGTTGAAAAATGACATGATGGAGACTATCTTCCAATTAAGAGGTTTTGTCCTGGCTATCGATGCAAGGAATTAAAAGCTAAATGTATTCACGGTGAGACTCATAGCATTACCTGAAATCCAGATCCCATAGAATTGACCACAAATATGTCAAGTGACTTTCCCTACAAGAAAGTTTGAGGATATTAAGAATGCTTAATGCACAGAAGCTTACACAATGAAAATGCACGAAATCACAAATTGATTAAAAATGAATCAACATACCTTGAAGCGATTTGCTGCGTCAATGAAAATGAATTCCTTTTAGCAACACAAGAACAAGGTCAATTAAGTTTGTAAGCTAAGGAAATTATAGGGCATTCATACAACTATTCATAGTTAATCTTGTAACCTTGACAATGGATGCACCAGCTTGGAAAGCACTAGAAGCTATCATCAGTGCTGGCCATAAAATTTCAACTTCAGATAGCATCTGACCAGCATTGGACTTGGTTCCACTGCATTAAACAAGGAACATCATCTATTAGAAGCCCAGAACCCACCATGGAAAAGAATCAAGATTAATAAATATACAAGCATGAAAAAAATTTCACAATATCAACCAAATTTCACGACGCTGACCAACAACAAGCATAAGAGAATATAGACAATGCTCCCATTAAATGGCATGACTATGAGGAAAATGAAATAACATCCATTCCAGAAGCATTGAAGACGATCAATTAATGCGCGAAATGGCTTGTAGGAAGTAAGTGTTGCTCATAACAAAAAAAAATTCAAGCACTAGTCTGTAAAAACTTACAAGAAGATAATCATGTACTTCATCCATAATTAACATGGTCAATCGAACTTGAAATAATGCTATCATATTTCAAGAAACTAGAGAATATGATTCTAACAGTAAGGATTGACAAAGTTGTGCATAATTGATGGACATCAGTATGGATCTTAGAAATAAACAAGAACCAAGACAGACACCATTTCTTAAAAAAATTTTCTAATGCAAATTTTTTCAGTCAAATAATTCTCATCAACAAAAAGGGTACAAGGAATACCTACAATATCGATCAACCACCCAAGTACACATAACCAACCAATTTTTTTTTTTTTCTATTACGCTAAACTCCCATGTTGCTACAACTGATTGTGCACCTGTATGACGTACAAAATCCTAGGTAGCTACTAAGACAACCTACTTACATGACATTAGAGAAACTTAATTATAGTAATTGAAGGAAACAAATTTATGTATGCCCTTAAAACTAGTTTACCAAGAGGCATGCAATCACTTCTTAGGACGTCAAAGTGTCCGGTTAAAATAATATTTAGAGGTACAAGATAGATAATTCTTTCCAGTTCTACTTTCCATATATTGAGATTTGTTGTAACTTTTTTTTTAAGTCGCATCAATACAACTAGTGAACGAATATTTCGAAGACAAATCTCACCAATCACTATAGAATTTATAAATTATATTTCTTTAATGTAGGAAAGAGTACTATACCCTGCAACTGCCACCACTACACCAGCAGTCACAACCAAGCAACCGGCGATCTGGTTGAATGAATATCTTCTTCGTAAAAGAATGGCAGAAAAGACCAGCTGCCACACCAAAAAAGTCTGCAGGAAAGAAAAAAACATATTACTGGAAGACTGTGATAGGGTACTTAACCTACATTAGTATGTGCAGTATACAAGGTCTGATAGAGCTCAATAATGCATACAAGGACTGACAGGTTTGCCTATAAAAAACATTGAATGAACTTTACTTTAAATCAATTTCAGAAAAGAAACGAAGCTCTTTCAAAACTGTTAAGCAATTGGAAAGGTGCTAAAGAGCTAGCTTGGGAAGAATAAATCCTCGTGATCGATCATCCTTAAAAGAAGCGTCTTTTCACAAAGATATGCAGAAAACTAATCATTTACAAGAACGAATATTCAAAGATAGACAGCAAATCTTTTTCTCTTTGATTATTACGTAATTTGTCTGTAGAGTTGGTACCTGACTCAGTATTGGTATGGCCGGTCCAGGAAGCATGGCTGTGAAAAATATGCAGCATTTAGTATAAAAACCATTTCTTTTCATCAGTAATGAATAAGTATAAACACCAAAATTACATCAAATTCATTGCGAATTGATCATGAAAAAGGAAAAATGAAATCGGCGAGCAGAGTTTTGAGCTCCTCATACCTCCTGATGTCATTCCGAGCACAACTCCAAGCGCCTCTAGAACGCCTATGGCTATGAACCAAGATTTAGGAAGCGCTAACATTTCGTCTGTCACAATACCTACCTTGTACCTTAAAAATAATATAGTGAAGTATATAACTACATACCTGCATCAAATTCACAATTAAAACACGTGATTCAACGAATTCTTAAAGAAACTTTGAGAAAGCAGGACAGATAGTTGAGCTTGCCCGAAGGTCGTGAACTGAGCTAAAAAGAAGGGGTATTCCTTCATTGGAACGAGTGCGAGCTTGTAGAGGACGCGATTGGCGACAGCGAGCGTTGCGGCAATCGCAGCGCTGAATACGGCGAGCTTGGCGCGAGAAGGGACTCCAAAGTCGCCGTTTGAGGCTCGGACTCTGAAATTGGAGAGCTTCGAGGAGTTAGACCGAACATAGCCATTTCTGTGCGCGATTTCAGTATTTGCAGTAGAAGGCGGCGAGGAGAAGCTCGGAAAACGTCGCCTGTCAATCAGAGAATCAGAGAAAGACATTGAGAAAAAGGACCGGAAATTTGGGTCATGGATGGCGTAGATTCGAGGCCGTAGAGTTGGCAGTTGGGACGAAATCGGCATACACGGCGCTGTGAAATGACAATGCATGGAGGAAATAGCATTCGCAACGACGGGGAAATGTCGCTGCCGTAGAAGTTCGAACTTTCGTCCTTCCAGTTCTAGAGAACCCACGCTACTACATGGCCCTATCAACAAACAACACGTGCAAGAAACTCCAGTCATGGCTCTTTCTTCTTCACTTCCCAAAGAAGCTTCTTGCTTTCAAAAACTGTTTCCAGAAATAGCGGTAAGATCTATTAACAATGGGTTTGTGGTATGTGGAGTAAGTGTTAGCATGCATCAGTTTATTATATTACCATAATTTATATTTAATTACTTTTCTTAATTAATTTTATCTTCCTTTGTATAAATAGACATGTGCAATGTAATAAAATAAGAAAGAGGTTACAATTAGAAAATTCCTTCTCTGTTGTCTCTCTCTCCTCCTTATTCTCTTTACCTCGTTGACTTTCTTCTCCCTTATATTTGGTGTTCACAAAATCTAACTTGGTATAAGGGCAATGGCTTCTTCAAGTTCCACCATTCCAAACCCTCCTTTGGTCGCCTCCTTTCTTTCTTTTCCTTCAATGAATCAAACTTTAACAATCAAATTAGACTCTACGAATTACCTTGTTTGGAAAGCACAACTTCTAAACATTGTCATAGCAAACGGAATTGACAACATCTTTAATTGCTCTTATCCTCTACCTCCACAATTTCTTGATTTAACCTCAAACCAATTGAACCCAAATTTTATAATTTAGCAGAGCTATAACTAGCTCATCATGAGTTGGATTTTTTCCTTTGTTAGAAGAAATCTTTCTCCAAATAGTTAGCTTGAACACAACAAAAGAAATCTGGCTAGTGTTCGGCCAAATGTTCGCCTCAGCTTCTTTAGCCAGGATAACTGACCTCCGTAGTCAGCTTCATAGCTTATCGAAGGACGGTCTTTCAGCTGCTGCCTACATACAAAAGCTCAACAATCTGCAATACCTTGTCAGCCATAGGTGAGTTTGTTTTCTACCGGGACCATTTGATATATTTTTTTGGTGGTTTGTGCAGTGACTATAATCTGTTTGTTACCTCAATCACAAATCACGTCGACGAACCGCCTCTTGAGAAGATCCATAGCCTTTTTCAGAGCTATGATTTCCTTCTAGAGAAGCAAAATTCATCCACCCAGATCCCAATGTCGAGCTCCCTTCAAGCCAATGTTGTTCACCAGCCACCTTTTCACCCTCCTCGTCCGTCGTTCAACCAGTCTACAAGTTTTCGACATAATTTTACGCCCCCGCCGTTGAACAATTAGATAGGGCGTGGTTTGGGTTCTGGCTCGTTTTGGCACTCGCCTCGACCAGGGTCCAATAAGCTCAAGTGCCAGATCTGTTTTAAAGTAGGCCTCACGACAACAATCTGTTATCATAGACTTAATGGGTCTTATCGGCCCACTGGCCCTTACTCGAATCAGAACAACCCAAACCCACCAAATTACCCAACCCTAAATTACCCGAACCCACACCCATATTACCTGAATTCTTCCTCTTCTTCAGTTGAGGCGAACTCAGGCGGTCTCTTACCCCTCCCATCTTCATCTACATCGTCAGCACAGTGGATGCTGGACTCCAGCGCCACTCACCATTTTACGCCAAATCCCTCCATGCTGCAAAACCTTACACCTTACAGTGGATCTACTCATGTATTGACTGCTGACGGTAACCCTCTATCTATCTCTAATGTTGGTTCTGCTGAGATTAATTCTGGTACTCGTCCCTTATTATTGAAAAATGTATTCCATGCTCCACTTTTATCTCGCAGCCTTCTTAGTATCCATCAGCTCTGTATTGACAATTTCATTTACGTTGAATTTCACTCCGATTATTTTTTGATTAAGGATCGGAGTTCCAACCAAACACTTTTTTAGGGTTCACTCAATAATGGACTTTACAAAACTCCTCTGCCTTCTCGTGTTGTGTCTTTGACAACCAGCCCTAATTCAGAATTGTGGCATTCTCGTCTCGGGCATCCATTATTTTAAATTATGCTTTCAGTCTTTGTAATGTCCCCTTTATTAAATCTAGTTCCTTCAAATTTTGTATGGTTTTTCAAATGAGCAAGAACCATCGTTTGCCTTTTTCAATGTCTATTTCTCATGCTTTGTCTCCTTTTGAACTAGTGCATATGAATGTTCCCTTATTAAATATGTTACTGGTGATCGTTACTTTCTGCTATGTGTTGATGATTACCCTCGCTTTACGTGCCTATTCTGTTTAAAATTAAAGAATGATGTTCATCAATCTTTTCTGACTTTTCATAAATTTGTTCAAACTCAATTTGGTGTCTCTATTAAAAATGTTCAATCCAATTGGGGTAGAGAATTCCAATCTTTAGTCTCTGTTTTTAGATCACTTGGCATTCATCATCCCATCTCTTGCCGTTACACGCCAAATCAAAATGGCTGTGTTGAACACAAATATCGTCATGTTATTGAAACTGTCTTAACTTTACTTTTCACTCATCTGTGCCCCAAAATTTTTGGACCTATGCTTTTAACACTGCCACTATACTCATTAATTTTTTACCCACTCTAGTTTATCAGAGTTTGTACCCAACCGTAAATGTGGCCAACGAGGACGTTGGGCCCCAAGGAGGGTGATTGTGATGACCCGAATATGTACGTATAAGGATGACTGTGGGGCAAACCTCGGGACGTAAACCGAGTGTTGGCGAATCTCAAACTCGAGTATAGGCAAATCTCGGGTCTTAGAAAGGGGGTCGTCACAATCCCACATCGATTGGGGAGATGGAAATGAAACATATGTAAGGAAATCCTCTCAATATAGTAATACGTGTTTTGGAGCACAATTGGCAACGGATCCCATAAGAACTCCGAAGTTAAAAATGCTCCGGTGAGAGCAGTATCTGGCTGGGTGACCGACTGAGAAATCCTCGCCAAACAAATCCGTGAGGGGAGGATATTGGGTTACGATTCAATTCCCATAGCGGACAATATCTTACTGGGAAAATGAGTTGTTACAGTTTTTATGCAACAACCTCCGAGATTTATTGATACTTCTCACTCTTCTGCAGTTTGCTTATTACGAAAGGCTCTGTATGGTATCAAACAATCCCTTAGAGCCTGGTACACTAAGTTATATGCTGCCTTACTTGTTTGGGGTTTCTCAGCATCGAAATTTGATGCATCTCTCTTTATTTGTCGGAAGAACTCTCTCTCTTACTTATGTTAGTATATGTGGACGATATTATTCTTACCGGTGATTCCACCACTTTAATGGACTAGTTTCTCAGTTATTTGCTCCATCAATTTGTAATTCGTGATCTGGGTCCTCTAACATATTTTCTTGGTATTTCTGTTTCTCGTACTTCCTCTGGTATGCATTGCTCTCAATCCTGGTACATCACTGAATTACTTCATAGATCTAAGATGGTTTCTTGCAATCCTATTCCTACCCCAATGGTAGCATGTCTATACACTGTGGTGCTCCCTTAGTTGATGGTTACTTTTATCGTAACATTGTTGGTGGCTTCCAATATTGCTGTCTTACTATACCTGGTATACCTTTTGCGGTGAACAAGGTTTGCATGCTCCATCAGATATTCAGTGGCAATTTGTTAAACGCATTCTACGGTATCTTCAAGGCACATTATCACTTGGTATAACATTCTCTCTTTCATCATGTTTTAACTTGACATTTTATACTGATACTAATTGGGATTCTTGTCCGGATGACCGTAAAAGTACAAGTGGTTACTATATCTTTTTGAGATCAAATCTTATTTCATGGTCTTCGGTTAAACAAAAAATTATTTCCCGCTCAAAGCACCAAATCTGAATACAGAAGCATAGCAAATGGTACCGGAGAAATTCTTTGGTTGCAATCTCTACTACATGAAATTGGTATTCTATCTTCTGCTATCCCTGTTATATTTTGCGATAATTTGAGTGCAACAAATCTGGCATCAAACTCAGTCTTGTACTCAAAATCTAAACATGTAAAAATTGACTTTCATTTTGTTAGAAAAAAAGTGCAAAAGAAGACTTAGATTGTCAAGTTTATATACCTTCTGAATATCAACTCGTAGATGCTCTTACCAAGCCTTTGTCGCCGTCCAATTTTTCTGCATTCACATTCAAGTTCTTTGGTCCACGAGCTTGCTCTTGAGGGGGGATGTTAGCATATATCAATTTATTATATTACCATAATTTATGTTTAATTACTTTCTGCAATTAACTTTGTCCTCCTTTGTATAAAGGACATATGTGCAATGTAATGAAATAGGAAATAGTAGATATATCACAGTACACACCAAAAATATCATAGTACACATGGTCGAAAGTTCAAAACATGTCAAGTAAGTCCTAAGAGAAACAAAGATCGCATGACCTTTTATAAATTTAAGGAAGCATCTAGCTTTTTATTAATCTTTTGTTTTCATCATATTTATTTGTAAAGTTTATATATCACATTCGTTGGGACCCATTCTTAATATTTCATACTGTGTCAATGGAAACCAATGATAATTCAACTCCAGCATTGAATTTTAATGCTCCACACACTCTCTTCTTTAATTTGTATTTTTATACTTGGTGTTCTTCACTTCCTCTTCTCTCTCTTCTTCAATTTCTTTTTTTCCTCTTTAAATTTTAATAAATGAGGAAAGTTGATATTGGGAAAAGTAAACTACGTGAATTTCCTTTAGGTTTTTTTTTTTTAATTTAAACATTAAAATATAAATTTTTTTTAAACTAAATATTAAACTATCAACAATAATAATTTAAATCTTAATTTATTTAAAATTTAACAAATCAAAATCTTGACAGACGACTGTTTAACGTCCGTTTCTCGAGAACGGACGATCGACGTAAAAAATACAGGCGCCCGTTCTAGACACGTAACACGTCGGCCGCACAAATAAATGGTGGAGATCGTCTGTTCCTCGTGCGATGCACGGGAAGTAGAATGGAAGACCATTCTCGGACGAACGACAGTCTGTTCAACAAAATAATTGAATCACTGGACGGACTATATGGAAGAACGAACGATCGTGCTGGTGTAACGGCCGTTCGTTTCACCAAATAATTGATTCACAGGCCGAACTGTATGAAAAAATGAACGGTCTCGAACAACCGTTCTACCAAATAATTGAGTCACGGGCTGGACTGTAGGGAATAACGTCCGTTCTCCCACAGAACGACTGTTCGTTCCTCTAAATAAAAGATTACGGACAGACTGTATGGGAGAACAGACGATCATCTCCCATACTATAAATAATGATGATTTTTAATGTTGAACTCACAAATTTCAAAAATTCTAAAACCTCTAGCGATATCGTATTTCTAGCGACGCTTTCTTTTTCTCTTTATTAACAATGGGCTGATAAATTCTTATTCAAGTAGAAGAGTTGATTTTGACGAAGCAACGAATCCATATGCCAACATAGACTGATATTCAGACGATACGCGCGAGTATGGTGATATTCGAACATTCGATCACTCTTAAATTTCTAATAATTATTACAAATGCCTCAGTATAATCACTTTTAGAATTTACAAAAATTCGTTGGGATGCAGTGATTTATTTTGTACGTTGATATTATGTACATATATATATGTATACATGTACATATACATATATATATACATGTACGTGTATATATATACATGCGTGTTCATACAAATGTATTGATGTATTAAAGATCTACAATTTAATTTTTACGATTACGTTCGACTTAAATTTCACTCTATCAAGTTTGACTAATACTTCAAGTGAATATTTACCGTCATTTCAATTTATATATTGTCGCATAAAAAAGTTGAACAAAATTACATTTTCTCTTAATTTATATTAATGGTACCGTCTCATAAGTAGTGTTTTTTAAAAAATTAATCCCATGGATATTAATATTAATGGTCTTACAACAATTGGACAAATAATGGAAAAAATCGCTAAATACTTTTATTATTCTCCAAAAAAACAAATAAGTAAATACATATATATAATTTGTCTAGAATTTTCTGGTAAGTTCTAGCAGGAGGTCTAGTCTTCCAGATGTCTCCCCTTGCTCAGCAAAAGGACTTCCTACTCCGCCATTCCCCTTCATTCTTGTCGACGAACGCAAATTTGAAAACTTTTCTCGATTGCTGCGAAATTGTGAAGATCAATTATTTAGTGGTCGTAACAAAGGTATGCGAGATTTTCTTTCTTCGGCATGTTTCTTACGATCTCTGTTTCTGTTTTGTGTCTTTGATTTCCTATGGATTGTGTTGTTTTTTAAAGGAGAATAAGTTCTGAATGAGATTTGAGCTTTTCCGCTCTGACGTAATTTTGTTTCAAATTGTGAATTTCGATTGTTTTTCGTTATTTGATTTTAGTGTGGAGGGTTTTATTTGAATTCGCTTGAGCTGCGAAAATATGTTAGACTCGTAGGGTTCGTACTTTGAATTCTTTGCTTTAGCTCTTCTCTGTTTTGGAGACTATACGAATTGTGGAAACTATACTTATTTTTCCATTGTAATTTTTTTTGTTGTCTCAATGTAGACTGAAATACAGAGATGAATCCCGATAAATTTACTCATAAGACCAATGAGATGATAGTTGGGGCTCATGAACTCGCTATGACTGCTGGTCATTCGCAATTCACTCCCCTTCATCTCGCAGTTTCTTTAATTAGTGATCCAAGTGGAATCTTTAGGCAAGCAATTTGCAACGCTAGAGGTGAAAACGCCCCTAAGGAAGTGGAGACGGTCTTAAATCGGGCTTTAAAGAAACTCCCATCTCAAACCCCTCCTCCGGATGAGATTCCAGCGAGTTCTTCTCTGATCAAAGTAATTAGAAGGGCTCAAGCGGCACAAAAAACAAAGGGGGACACCCATTTAGCTGTAGATCAGCTGATTCTCGGTCTTCTTGAGGATTCTCAGATTGGAGACTTGTTGAAAGAAGCAGGTGTTGCTTCTGCATCAGTGAAGTCCGAGGTTCAAAAGCTTCGTGGAAAAGAAGGGAAGAAAGTAGAGAGTGCTTCTGGAGATACTACATTTCAAGCTTTGAAGACTTATGGTCGAGATCTCGTTGAACAAGCTGGAAAGCTAGACCCAGTCATCGGGCGGGATGAGGAAATTAGAAGGGTGGTAAGAATTCTGTCAAGGAGAACCAAGAACAATCCTGTGCTTATCGGAGAGCCTGGCGTGGGTAAAACTGCAGTGGTTGAAGGATTGGCTCAAAGAATTGTGCGAGGAGACATCCCAAGTAATCTAGCTGATGTGAGGCTCATTGCACTGGACATGGGTGCTTTAGTCGCTGGAGCTAAATATAGAGGGGAGTTCGAGGAGCGACTGAAGGCCGTTTTGAAAGAAGTAGAAGAAGCAGATGGAAAAGTAATCTTGTTCATTGATGAAATTCACTTAGTCTTGGGTGCTGGCCGCACAGAGGGCTCTATGGATGCTGCTAATCTCTTCAAGCCAATGCTTGCTAGAGGTCAGCTTCGTTGTATTGGAGCAACTACACTAGAAGAATACAGAAAATATGTGGAGAAAGATGCAGCATTTGAGAGACGATTTCAACAGGTGTATGTGGCTGAACCCAGCGTCCCAGATACAATCAGTATCCTTCGAGGGTTGAAAGAGAGATATGAAGGTCATCATGGTGTTAGAATACAAGATCGAGCTCTTATCGTTGCAGCTCAGCTTTCTGGTCGATACATTTCAGGTATGTGTATCTAATTGAAGTACAGAATGTGGCAAGCGTTCATGCTGGAAGTTACTGACCTGAGTTTTGTGGTGTAAATAGGTCGTCATCTTCCTGATAAGGCGATTGATTTAGTTGACGAAGCCTGTGCAAATGTCAGAGTCCAGCTTGACAGTCAGCCAGAAGAAATTGATAATTTGGAAAGGAAGAGAATGCAACTTGAAATTGAGCTTCATGCTCTTGAGAAGGAGAAGGACAAAGCTAGCAAAGCTCGTCTTGTTGAAGTATGTTACTTATATTTTTCATTTTTATGATTAAAACTAGAATTGTTGTAAGAATTTGGTTTAATATGGAATAATTTTTGTAGGTGAGGAAAGAGCTCGATGATTTGAGAGATAAGCTTCAGCCTCTATTAATGAAATATAAAAAGGAGAAAGAAAGGATTGATGAGATTCGAAGATTAAAACAGAAAAGGGAAGAGCTTCAGATTGCACTACAAGAGGCTGAAAGAAGATATGATTTAGCCAGGGCTGCAGATTTGCGATATGGTGCAATCCAAGATGTGGAAACAGCCATTGCACAAATTGAAGGTAACACAGATGAAAACTTAATGTTGACAGAGACTGTTGGACCTGAAAACATAGCAGAGGTTGTGAGCCGTTGGACTGGTATTCCTGTCACTCGACTTGGCCAAAATGAGAAAGAAAGATTGATTGGACTTGCTGAGAGGCTGCACAAGAGAGTGGTAGGTCAAGATCAAGCTGTCGAAGCAGTTGCAGAGGCAGTCTTAAGGTCGAGGGCGGGTTTAGGAAGGCCGCAACAGCCAACTGGCTCCTTTCTCTTTTTGGGTCCTACTGGTGTTGGCAAGACTGAGCTTGCAAAGGCCTTGGCAGAGCAACTCTTTGATGACGAAAATCTACTTGTACGAATTGACATGTCAGAGTATATGGAGCAACACTCTGTTTCTCGACTGATTGGTGCTCCTCCTGGGTAATTGTCATTTAAATTAATCTATCAAAAACCTTAATGGGGTGAAATTTGAGATTGATGACAAAAATTAATCCTGTTTTACAGTTATGTTGGACATGAAGAAGGTGGTCAGCTTACAGAGGCAGTGAGGAGAAGACCTTACAGTGTTGTGCTTTTTGATGAAGTGGAGAAAGCTCACATTTCTGTCTTCAACACTCTTCTTCAAGTTTTAGATGATGGAAGATTGACAGATGGTCAAGGTCGAACTGTTGATTTTAGAAACACAGTAATTATTATGACTTCAAACCTTGGAGCCGATCATCTTCTATCAGGTCTATTGGGTAAATTCAGCATGCAAGTAGCTCGAGAGCGGGTTTTGCAAGAGGTATCAAAATTTAGTTCTTATTCATGTGATATTTGAGCTCTTCTGGTGGCTTGGGTAGTTTTTTAAACTTGAATTTGTGTTTGTTATCAGGTGAGAAGACACTTCAAGCCGGAGTTGCTCAATCGACTTGATGAAATAGTAGTCTTTGATCCTCTTTTACATGACCAACTGAGGAAGGTGGCTCGATTACAAATGAAAGAGGTTGCCAGCCGCCTTGCCGAGCGCGGTGTTGCCTTGGCCGTGACAGATGCAGCCTTGGACTCTGTTTTGTCCGAGAGTTACGACCCAGTAAGTGACTTCTCCCCACAATGGCTGTACTAAAAGATCATAATTTCATCACAAATTGAGTTTCTAACTCTCGTATTTCATTGATTTTTAGATTTATGGTGCCAGACCAATCAGGAGATGGCTTGAGAAACATGTTGTGACAGAGTTGTCGAAAATGCTGATAAGAGAAGAAATCGATGAGAATTCAACAGTGTACATAGATGCAGGACCAACGGGGAGCAAGTTGATGTACAGGGTGGAGAAGAATGGAGGATTTGTGAATGCAGAAACAGGGAAGAAATCAGATGTTTTGATACAAATTCCAAATGGACCAAGAATTGATGCTGCACAGGCCGTGAAGAAGATGAAGATTAAGGAAATAGATGGTGATGAGGACATGGATGAACTGTGATATAAAGTGGGGAAATCCATGTAATAATTCCTTCAAGAAAATACCTAATGTGGAATTTGCTTAGTAAAGATTGTAATTTCTGCTGTGAAATGATTTCTCTTTTTCGAGTTCATTTCCCAATTTTTTTCTATTATTAATCTCCAGTTTGGAAGAGATGTTGCTGAAGAAATTCTAATACTTGTATATTTATATAAATAAGAGGACGGAAAGGTGTCGAAAACGGAAAGGTGTTCAAGATTTGTTGAAATTCGACCGCGGTTTAATTGCTGGGAATAACGGCAAGAGAACATAATTGTTTTTTCATTAGGGGGTTTTTTTTGGGTTAAATTTTTATCTTTTACATATATATTTTAACGTTGCACAATTTAAAATAAGGTTTGTTTTTTTTTTTTTTAATTTAAACTTTAAAGGTAGAAATTTTTCTTAAATTATCACCTATAACAATTCAAACTCTAAACTATCTAAAATTTAACAAATCAAACCATGATACATTGTCGTTGATAGAAAACGGACAACCGATGTGAAAAGCACGGTCATCCGTTCTAGACACGTTGAATCAGCCGCAAGAATAAAATGTGGAGACCGTCCGTTCCCTGTGCAGTGTACGGGACATGTTCTCCGACGAACAGAGATTTACGAGAACGGACGGTCGTGTTCTTACAACGACCGCTCATTTCATTATTAGGGAATAGAACAGATGGCCGTTATAAGAACACGATCATCCGTTCCTCAGAGATTTACGAGAACGGATGACCGTGTTCTTACAACGGCCGCTCATTTCATCATTAGGGAATAAAATGGACGACCGTTATAATAAGAACATGACCGTTCGTTCTCGTAGAACTGACGTCCGTTGGAAGAATTCGGTCGTCCGTTTTATTAAATCTCCGTGGAAAGGAAGGTCATTTATCCGAGAACGGCTGTCCATGGGTCACAAGCCCGACAACGGACGACTGTTGTAGGAAAACGGACGGTCACTACCCCAACAACGACCGTCCATTCCTCGATAGTATATAAAAAAAAAAAAGCCACCATTTTGCCAAAAAAACTTCAGAAATTCGCAAATCCTCTTGGCTGATTTTTTATTTTTTTCCCAAAATCAACCGATTGATGCCCCACCTCGTTCATTTATTCATTTCCATTCGTTTCGTTTGATTTTTGGTCAAAACCCCAAAAATCCGAGCCTTTTTTGGTAGAAATTTCAAAATCTCCAAAATCTCTTACGAAATGGCTCAGAGATTAATGATTAGGTGAAAGGTTAGGGCAATGGACGTCAGGGACCATCAACGGCACATCGGAGGTCCAGCGACCTCGAGTTGGGGTGTTGTCGTTCGAGTTTCGCAACTAAATATGTCGAGAGCAGTTTGACTAAAATCTTGTACACCGATCGGTGATGCATTCGAAGATCGTCGATTTCACAGGTTGGGAGTCTGTTAAGATCTAAGAGATGTTCGACAGAATCGGCCTGCCCGAGGTCTACAGTGTGTAGGGCAATAGCTGTGACTAGATAGTTCGCCTATTTTATGCCAACTTGAGGTTTACCTGAAGGACGGGAACTATCAAGACGTACATTCTGAGTATGGAGATCGAGATTATCCTAGAGACAGTCAATGGATTGATCGGGTTCGCCGGAGAAGGAATAGAGAGATGCTACCACAGCTTCCGAGACTGTCTTTTTTTCAGCTCGGTCGAAGAAGTGGAGTTCATTCGGTAAATCCATCGTAACGCTGACATTATCGAATTCGTGAAGCTCAGAACCCGAGATCTAAATGTTAGAGCTTGAGTCGTAAACAATATGGTGTCACACACCCTTCTACTGCGATACGAACATATAGATCTTGTTATATCTCGTGATGGAGGTGAACATTCTGGTATTAGTCCTCAAATGGCACCATCATGGTTTGATCAGTATGGAAGTAATAGGAATGGCCAAATGTTCATTTTGCCTGGACAAAATGATTCTACTATCAATTTAATGAATCAGTCTTTGCCTTTCGGAAAACCTTCAGATTGTTTGCGTCTGCTGCATTCCGTAAATCAACCTAATTCTTCGGTTGATAATAGTTTGCTTGATTTGACCCCAAAAAGTTCCCCGCTTCTATTGAAAGAATTTGGTCAAGGTGCTAGTGATTTACTGTCTTCTGTTGTCGGAAATCAAAGTTCAGGTGTAAGATCACAGAAGCGTAAAACTTCAACATCTGAACTTCTATCATGGCATAAAGAACTAGCTCTTGATTCTCAAAGGCTTCAGAACATAAGGTGGCTGAGATGCGTCAGCCATGACTCATGAGATCCTGGTCTTCGTTTGATGTTCACAGTAATGTCCAGAGAAGAATTTTCATCTGTACATTATTTTATTTAAAGTTGCTGTTAGACGCACAGGCTGTTGTTCCATATGCATAAAACTTAATTTGACATCTCACTGCCGGTTTTTCTGCATTTGACCAACGATGTATTTTTACCACGCTTTATAGACTCTTGACAACTTTTTTTACTTACAGCTTGGCTGATGTAGAATGGGCTCAAGCAACAAATCGACTGATTGAGATGGTCAGCTAAATGTCAAACTAATGCATATAAATATGCTTCTTCGGTTAACTACGTGCTTGTTTATCACACAAATTGTTGTAATATTATTCTTAATGCGGCGACAGAGGGAAATGATTGATGATGGACAGTTATTTTGGCCAATGAAAAGGCACACGTTGACAACACAGCTTATGCAGCAGCAACTCCTTCGCCCTCCTGTAGCAACATTTCTTTCTGCTGGTGCAAACTTATAGTATGCGAGTGTGGTTTACCTTGTGGCTAGATTTGCATCTGGCGATGCATGCAGTGCAATCTCCACCACTGGGATTGAGACTTTCACCTTTTGACTGCAAAAACAATATCATAATTGTTTTCCAGTTTGCTTGGTGCTTTTCCAAATAGGGAACATAATTTTTACTTAACAAAAATGTTTGCGAAAAAGATGGGGTTTCTCCATATTAATCAGGAAGTAGCTTTTCCTTTACAGTTGCAACTAAGTACCCAAACGAGATATATGTGAAAATATTTGAAGAAGTAACCACTTTCGTGCAATAAAAATAAGTTGTAATCCCATACTTGTGTACGTACAATCATGGGATTCATTGTGTTTTGTATTGTATTTTTCTCTCTCAGAGAAGCTCAAAACCTCAGCTAAAATTGTGGGATCAGGTACACAAACTTATGGAGGATTTTATTAGTATTGCAAAGAAGCTTGAAAAGGATTCTCTGAGGTAGCCTTCAATCAAGTCTGCTGTTAATATTATTATTTGATTGAGCTACAATGAAACAGTTTCTGCTTGCTTGACTGGATTTCTATATTTTTTGTTCATGTCTTCCGTAGTTTGACGATGTTGCCATCCTCTCTCATACCAAAAAATTGAATTTTATGTGGAGGAAAATAAGGCTCATTTTTCCTAACAGTTCTAACTCGTATCTGTGATTTAGAATGGACAAAGGAGTTGGATGTCAAGATCTGCAGAAGTTTTCAGTCATAAATCGTTTTGCCAAATTTCATAGCCGCGGGCAGATAGATGGTAGGGAGGCGTCATCTTCTGATGCAACAACTGCAAATTCTCTTCAAATCTGCCCGCAGAGATATGCTACTGCAGTTCCGATGCCTAGAAATCTTCCAGACAGGGTACAATGTCTTTCACTTTGATCAGTGATTTATTGGTTTTTCTTCCTCCCGGCCATATTATCTCTGCACCCCTCACATATCTGTGGTCAGTTCTACATTTTTTAAAATGGCACGTGGTTCGACAAATGGAACCATGCAACAGAGAATGTCAGTGACGAGTGGTGGTTATCTTCTTAAAAGCAACGGAGAATGTTAGTATATGCCATTTAAGGCTTTAATATTTTATTGAAAAACGTGCATTGATCCCCTCCCCTCCCCTCCTTTTAGTAGGGAACTCTGGGAAGACCTGCCTCGCCCCATCAATTTTTTCAGTAGCGGGGGTGCCGGCTTCTCTGCTATAACTATCCTGCCAGTGTAGACCCAAACCTACTTTCTATTTTTCATGATTGGAGTATAGGTTAATATTTGATGAAGTAGAAATCGATCGTTACCTCCTTTATTTCGGAGGTATACAAGTGCTGGCTGTGGGACTGAGGAGGCTGTGTGGGGAACGGGACCCAAAGTTCTATGCATGACAGCTTTGCGGGAGATTGGTAATTTGGTAATCGGACTTTACATTACAGTTTCTTGATTATTTGTTCTGCTGCCAAATGTACATCTCTTGCCCCAATTTTAGCTGAAATGAGGAAATCTTCAAAAAGTAGCCAAATTTTCTGCTCTGTGTCATGTTTGAAATATCCCATCAGAATCTCATTGTCATTAGGCTCCTAATTCACAGTTGTTCTGAGCATGAATAGGTCCTAAAAATGTCACAGTATCTCGCCTTGATGTGATTCCATTTCAAAAGAGTTCATTGCGTTCTTGCATGGACTGGAGATGCTCCTTAAATTTCTTTGGACAATATCTTGACAGTGGGTGTGCAAATTTGTGCAACTTTTTCTTTCTTTGCTCCAAATGCAGAGTATTAGTGTTGTGAACCATTTGATACTCACATCATAAACATCCCAATGCTCCCGCACAAATAAGATGCCCCTATTGCGTCCCTTGAAATTTCAAATTGTTCGTCTGATTTGCTAGTTACTTTTGATTCTTCTCTGCATAAGTAGATAGCAGCATGGGGCGATGTAAAGGTAGTTTGGCACCTTCAATGCCGATTTCTGTACAATTGTTTCTGTTTTATTGAATTTAGCACAATACATGGACGCTGTTAGTGAACGAAGATTCAAGCCTATTTGATCTTAGCTAAAGAGGCTTTTATTTATTTTAAAGTAATTATATTACATGATACTATTGAGAAATAATAATTATTCGGAACAATTATAATGTTATCGTTGTAAAACGTGAAAAATACTAATTAATATAATTTATAAGAAATAATTTTTTGACAGTTTCGTTAAACATAATTATCTTTTTAAGTAAATTTTTAGAAAAGATTGCAGGGTTACAAACAGTCAACTTAAATTCCAGTCTTTATATACAGAACTTACTTACACAGTACAATTACTATACTAACCAAGTGGTATGAAAAATGATAGAAGATGCGATTCAAAAAATACCAGTAATAATTTCCCACAGCGTAATATTACAACGATCAATAAGTAAGAGAAATAATGACTAAAACAAACACTAATAATTTTACATTGAAACCCAAATCAAGAAAAACCACGGAAATCGAGTCCAGAAAGATCTCACTATTAAAAATAAGATTTTACAATATTTTTCTAGAAATTGAATAATCTATAAAATATTCACTAAAAGAAATTCACCACTCTTAGAACTCACAATGTGCACAAAAGTACCTTACCTATTCTTCCCTCACATTCTTTCTTTTTTTCCCTCCAAAAACCTCACTAATTTCTTTACTCTTCTCAGAAAAGTTATCTTTCTTCTCTTTTCTTCGGATGCTAGAAGCAACGAAAGCTTCTCTATTTATAGGGAAATGGCGCCGAATTCTGAAGAAAGAAGAAACTTCTTCGGAAAAGAAGAAAGAAGAAGTTTCTTCTTTCTTCATTTTCAACTTTTAAATTAATTGTGATGAGTCTCTCATCATAATAGAGGGACCCCACAAATCTCCCTCTCCCAACTTATGATGAGATATCTCCAATAAGTTCGCTCTTCACTAACAAGCTTCGAGCTTCTCTTTTGGCAAAGTCTTTATCAATATATCTGAAACGTTGTCATTAGTGTGTACTTTCGCCAATTGCAATTGCTTTGTTTTGAGCAAGTCTCGAACTTAATGATATTTCACATCAATATACTTGGACCTCGAATGACATGACGAATTCTTAGAGAGATGGATAACGCTATAACTATCGCTGAACACAACATATTTCTCTTGGTGCAAGTCCAATTCTTTAAGGAATCTCCTCATCCACAAGACCTCCTTGCAACCCTCAGTAATTGCAATGTACTCGGTTTCTGTGGTGGACAACGCAACACACTTTTGTAACTTTGATTGCCAAAAGACAGCTGCCCTTAAAAACGTCATCAAGAATCCTGAAACGGACTTCCAGAAATCAACGTCACCGGCCATATCTAAATTGGTATAACCAACTAGCATAAAATCACCACTATCGAAACACAAACACAACTTGGAAATACCTCGGAGATATTTAGATATCCATTTCACCGCTTCCCAGTGTTCTTTGCCAGAACTGGAGAGAAAAAGGCTAACTACTCCAACTAAATGAGCAATATCAAGTCGAGTGCACACCATGGCGTACATCAAACTGCCAACTGCAGACGAATAAGGAACTCGACTCATTTCTTCCTTATCTTTCTCACTTGTAAGACATTACTCCGAATTGAGCTTGAAGTGATCTATAAGTGCAGAACACACAGTTTTGACCTTACTCATGTTGAATATTTCAAGTATTTTCTCGATGTAGTCTTCCTGAGACAACTACAATTACTCATTCTTCCTATCACGAGAGATCTTCATACCAAGTATCTTCTTTGCCGCACCCAGGTCTTTCATAACAAAAGACTAGCTCAACTCTCCTTTTAACTTAACAGTCTTGTTAGTGTCACGGCCTATGATCAATATATCATCAACATACAAGAGGAGAATAATGAAGTCATTCTCAGAATACCTCTTGATGACCACACAATGATCCGACGATGTTCGATTGTGCCCGTGACTCACCATGAAAGATGTACCACAGTCATGGAACTTGTTTGAGGTCATACAAGCTTTCTTCAACTTGGACACAAGTTGGTCTTTTCCTCTAACTTTGAATCTCTTAGGCTGCTCCATGTAAATTTCTTCCTCTAAATCACCATGAAAAAATGCAATTTTTACATCAAGTTGCTCGATCTTCAAGTTCAACTGTGCCGCTAAACCAAGAGCAACTCGGATCGAGGACATCTTCACCACAGGTGAGAATATTTTTTCAAAGTCGATTCCCTTCTTCTGACCGTATCCTTTCATAATCAACCGAGCTTTGTACCTTGGCTGTGAGCTTGTATTTTCGATCGTTAATCTGTAGACTCATCTGTTCTTGAGAGCTCTCTTCCCTTCTGGTAACTTCACCAAGTCATAAGTGTGGTTCTCGTGAAGAGATTGCATCTCCTCTTCCATGGCTTTCAACCATTCTTTCTTCTTATCAACGGAAGTTGCCTCTTGATGAATATCTGGCTCTCCGGCATCTGTGAGCATCACATACTCATCCGAAGTGTATTTCGTCGAAGGGCGTCTCTTTCTAGTGGACTTCTCAAAAGAGGTTCATCTGGAAATTCTTGAATCTCTTTTTCGACTTGTTCAGTCGGTTCAACATTATCAGTGATAGAGACTTCGCCATTAGTGGGACCAGTATCATGTTCTGGTTCCGCTATCTCTTGATTGAAATGCTCTACAAGTGTGGAGATTTGATCCAAATCAATCAGATCATTATTGCACTTCTCTACGATTTCTGCCTTATCGATGTTTTTGATGACTTGGTTTTCTATAAACACTGCATCTCTACTTCTAACTAGCTTTTTCTGCACCAGATCGTAAAACTTGTAGTCAAACTCATCAATACCATAACCAATGAACACACGCGGCGTCGTTTTCACATCGAGCTTTGACCGCTCGTCTTTTGGAATGTGAACAAAGACTTTACACCTAAACACACGCAAATAACTATAAGAAACTTCTTTTCCTGACCACATCTTGTATGGAACTTCGAAATCTAATAGAACACTCGGCGTAAGATTCAAAATATGAACCACTGTACTCAAGGCTTCAACCCAAAAAGATCTTGGTAACTGTGATTGCGAAAGCAAATATTATATTCTCTCAACTAGTGTTCAATTCATTCTTTCAGCTAACCCGTTCAACTAAAGAGTTTTAGGAGGTGTCTTTTGATGTCGAATACTTTTTTCTCTGCAATATTCATCAAAAGAATTGCAGTGCTCACGTCCATTATTTGTCCGGATGCTTTTGAATTTCACACATGTTTCTCTTTCCACACGAGCATTAAACTAATTGAAGACGTCTAGCACTTAAAATATAAAATTAAAATATAAATCTAATATTACCCTTAAATAACTAAATAATAGACAATGACAAGAATTATGATTGTTACACTTCTACGCTGAAAATGGAGGAGAGAAACAGCCTCTAAACCAATGATGAGCAAATCGAGCTACAGAGTATCTGCGCTCAGCTGGCTCATTAACAAATTTACCTGGGACAATCTAGAACAAGGAGATCTCCACGGCTAGGTTAGATCAGCTCGTGCATTTCAGCGACTGTCAAATCATGTATAATAGGCAAGAAGAGACACTAATTTATCAGCTCAAATGTACAAAGTGAACTATCTTAGATGTTACTCCACCCGCTATTGAGTATTGTCGAGGCTTTAGTGTCAAACATTGGCGACCAGTCATAGTAAAGTCAATCTAATATTAATAATTTGCTTGACATGAGCAGAGTTGGGTAGGGTAGGATGTCATTGTTTTAAAGTCTAGACATAGTTTCAGATTTCATTTGCATTCTTATATTTATCGTTTATAAAATGAGTACATTGACTCGTAGCGATTTTGATATGAATATTACTTTTATTTTCTGCTCTTAAAGTGCTAATATTTTTTCTGACAAATATATATACATAAAAATAATAATAATAATATATTTACTCTATAATCTTTGACATGTCAAATATTAATTCATCGTCTAAAAGTAAAAATACGAATAAAAAATATAAATAGAAAACAAACATAAGAATTGAGCTATCATCTTAATAGTTTGACTAATTCATAATTTGCTCACATTTTTACACAAAATTAACCAAATCAACTTAACCCTTTTCAAAAGAATCCAAAGACAGGCTATGCAACAAAGACACTACACTAGGGTTTGGGAATTTTAATTCACGACTACAATAAACTACAAAGCTGCGAAATGATGAACACAATTCAGTCAATTTGATATGCAAAATAAAATACATGTCTATGGTTTAATGGTACCTGTCCGTAGAACTGTCAAAGGCAATGTATTTCATCAAAAGATTAATCAGTTTTACCATTCTACAATTCATGCTTCCCCAAAGGTCAATATGCGCATGCGCAATGATCTTCAGCATGGGCATGACAATAAAATGCTGCTATTGGGTTAGTAACTTCGAATCGCATGCCACTATTTTGACTCGGCCGACATTCTCTTGGCAATCTTCATTCTTAAACAATGCATCCTGCAAGATAAAAGTCCACACATTGTCGCAGAATCGGTAGGTGTGAAGATGCCCCTGTGGCAGTAGAAGAACAATGAAATGAGATTTCACAAGAATGTCAACCTCAAACGAAAATGGTTATTTGACCAACATGCATATCATAAAATCCCCGGTAAAAACTTGACAGACCAGCATCTACACTTTTAACATTCAATATCAAATGACAGCAATTATATGTCAGATTTCTTCCAAGGCCACACAATCCAATTTCTCACAAACATTGAGCTATACAAGTCGTATTTTACATAAGAATAACATTTCCGCCACAAATGGAGCCAAGTGAAAAACAAAGTAAGATCTCCAATTTTACTAATGTATGAATGTGATTTCAAGCACTTCCTTCCTCTTTTTGATGAGGCTCACAGTAATAAAAATATTAAAACGCTAGGAAGGACTAAAAAAATATATCAATAATAACTGGACATTTGTCATCTAAGCATTAACAGAAGAATCAATCTCACAAATAAGGCTGTTCTCCCAAATTTCTATATTCAATTACCTCATCTAAATATTTTATGCAATCATAGAGAATAAGTGGTAAATGATTAAGCTTGTAAAGAACGTTCAAGTCAATCAGTTCAAACAAAACATTTAAGCAATATCAATAATGATTAAGCTTGTAATTGTTGACCACTTAAGGAAAAAAAATCAGAATAAAATAAACTGGCTCTTTATTGTTTCCCATTATCGTCAATTTTCCTTTAATTCAAAATAATGGATCTTCAAACAAACTAGTGCCGTATAACAATCCAAAGACTGAAAAATCAACTGGAGAACTACTCCAAATCCCATTCATTGGTAAGTGTTATGGAGAAAGTGATATGCATCTGACCACATGGGAGCGTTTACTTAGCATTAGATAATAGATTGGATTACCTTTCCTAACTATTAGGTGACCAATGAGCTAATTACTCTCTTACACCCTAAAATTCAATTAGTTCTTGGATTCAACAGAAAGCATAAAACCGGGCATCAAACAAATTCAAGCTTTAAACATTAGATGTCTTTCAAGTATATTTGCTAAAATATTTTTTTTTTCCATTAGATGTGACAGTTTATATACCTTTTTGTTTGAAACAACTACATATCTGTAAAATGTAGACAATATTTCAAACATACAATCATTAAAGAAGAAACTATTTCCCAAGGCATGATCGAAACTATTTCCCAAGGCATGATCGAGTCGTGGGAAGTCATACTAATGAACAATTTACATACATATTGAGTAATATGACAGTTTGCAGTGTAGAATCTAGCGCTCTAATTGGATGGATGACTGGTAACATGCAAATACTTAAACTAAAGCTATCGAGCAATGAGGAAATGATTCTCTTAAAAAGCCTATCCCAAATGCATTGTTGTTCTGAATTTTATAACCATATAAAAAAGCAAACTACTCTGAGCCATTCTGCAATTAGAATAGAACTAAGAGTGAATATTTTTCACTCTCTAAAAAGTAGACTGAAAATAGAAAATATGTAAATAAGAAGAATTTGACTATCCTGTCCATGCTAAAGTCGGATCTATGTCAAAAGCTGAATTGAAAGCACAAGTTTATTTCACAGAATTACTCATCCTATGAATAAGAATAGATTTTCATCAAGCAACATGAAATATGTAGCTACACACTTATTCTCTTCATCTTACAGAAATAAATCCAGCTTCTCAGCCAGTTATTATAATAGAATGGTAGCAGTAAAACAGTCTTACCTTAATGGAGACCTTGCTCTTTACTTGGGTTTCAAGAGCTTCAGTCATAGACTAATTAAAACCAATGGAAACCATTAGAAAAAATATTATGAATAAACGCAACTTCGTCAGTAAGCAATCGCATCGGCATACAGATAACGAGAGAAAACCAAAAAGCGACACACCTTGTCGAACTGAACAAGAACCTGGAACGCGAGCTCTGGACTGAGAGTACCGTTCTGAACCATTTCGTCCAAAGTCTCAGTCAGGCACATTCCGATCGTTGACCTCCGATATAGTTCAAACGTTGTCATTCTTCCTCAACGAAGAGCGATATGCTAAAATTACAACCTCTTTCTATTACAGTTTGGAAGATAGGCGACAAAAACTAAGAACTAGGACAAAATTGACGAAACAAATTACATGAATCTGCCAAAATCAGTACGATTGACGAAATAATTCTAAGTAACAAAGTTCGTGAGAGAACTTCACGTGGCTCTACAGATTCTCGCTTCTGCTTCGTCTCCTTCAACGTAGCTCGATAGTCTGAAGGCGAGCGGAGAAAAATGGAAGCCCCTTTTATACCCTAGATTAGGTGGCGGGAGTTTATATAGTGGAGCTGGAGCAGCAGACTGCGATTAGTCAGGAAACACGAAATGACGAATTTAGCCTTCTGTTAAATTCAATTGGGCTTTGATAATTCCTACATCCCAATCCAAGTTGGCCCAAAAGCTTTATTTTAGAATAAAATATTTACCTATGATATTTATTTTTACTCTATATTTTTATTTTTATTTTTTTTACAAATAAAGAAAAAAAAAACCCAAATAAAAAAAAAAAAAAGAAAAACTTAAAGAACTCAAATTACTATTGGCTATTCTCAAGAAGTAGCTTCCTAGAATCAAAAACAACAACATTTGCACGGGACAAGAAAGTTGCTTGAATTCAATCACCCCGACATCTATATCAAATGTTTTTGTTACAAGTTAATCGGCAGGGCTCTGTTGATTTCTTTAAAAATATATTGAATTATTCAGAAGATATATGCACTCTTGAACTAAATTTTGTAATGAATTTTGACAACCATTGTGTAAAGTTAAGAGTCAATTATTAGATTAATTTTTCAAATTCTCAATTTTCAAATTAATTTTTTGAAATCTCTCTAGTTTTATTTTGATGAACACTTATGAAGTTAAGAATTTTGACGGAAGAATAAATGACAAAGATAATATTATAGTTTACAGATTAATTCAAGTGATTTCTAAATTTTAATTATTTATTTTATATAATTACTAAGGAATCATTTAGAATATTACAATATTATTAAAGGCGTGACGTGTTTGTAAGGAAAGGACGCGTAGAGATGAATCGAACCAAACGTGGTGGAAGGGAGAGAGAGTTCCAGAAAAGGAATACAGGCAGCAAAGAGTATGGCGTTTAATCATATATTATTTGAACAGCTTATGCCAATTACCCAGAAAGGAGAAGACTGAAAATGGAAGAGATAAGAGCGTCGTCGACACCGCCGGTGGCCGGTGGAACGGCCGACCGAAGTCCGGAGACGAAACGAGAAGAGTCTGCGAATATTGGTGGGATCAAGAAAGCTTGCCTCTCTTTTGCTGCCTCTCTCCAAGAGGGCCTTGCCTATATCAAAGCCTTCTTCGTCGGTCAGGTACGCAACTGAGCCGGTCTCTTTACTCGTCAGAAACTCATGGGAAATTGCAGGGATTTGAGTTGTAGACCAAGAAAATCACAAAAAAAAAACCCTCATACCAGTCAATTATTATTTTTTAAATAAATTTGTCCATTTTTCTAGAAATTTCTGAAAAACAAAAAGAAGGGAGATGTATGAATAAATCATAAAATTAATCGGGAAAAAATGATTTTAGGGAAAGAAGATGACAGCAAAGAACGAGAGGGAAGCTTCAGAAGCTGATTTGCAGGCTTCCAAGATCCAAGTTGAAGCTACAGATGCTGCGGAAGATACTAAGCAAGAACTTGACAAGACAAGAGCATAGCGCTCTCTCTCTCTCTCTCTCTCTCTCTCTCTCTCTCTCTCTACTGTGTGTATAGTTCTCTCTCCTAAAGTTTATTATGTTAAAGTATTTTGTTATAAACGTGTTATGTACATAATAAATCTTCCTTTTGTCATGTCTCCGTTAACAATCATCTAAAACTGGGAGAATGAAACAAAAACATTGATTAATTTCAACGTATAAACTCTAAGAAACTGAAGAAAATGGATCGATCACTCGAATGTCGGTCGGTTGATGTGAAGAAGAACTGGGAAGATTAGGAGGGCCTTCTAAACGAATATAATCATACATAATACCTTGAAAAGGGCTTACGTTGGAAGAGGCCTGTGTAAGAAAAATAGTATTATCTCCTACCACTAGCCTTGTCCCCGAAATTTCTGCAGAAAATAGCCTGTAAAGCCCGTGAATTCCATGTCTCGCAATCGTATTGTCTTTACCTATCACTCCAGTTGAAAACAATGGAGGCTCTTCTTTCTCATCGTTCACTCTCACCTAAATTGTTAAAACAGAAAACTCATCAAGCTACCGTTAACGGGTGATCCATTGGTTTAGTTTTTTTTTATTTCACGATAAAAACTACAAAAATTAATGAGGTTTTGCTTGATTTGCCATACCTGCAACTCTGAAGCATGAACAGTGGCAAGTGCCAAGCGTAACACAAAGGTTCCATTGACGAATCCATCTTCAAGTTGGAACTTAATCTGCCAAGTAGTTCCTTGATATGCGTTGTTTTCTGTCTCTCTGCAATCAGAAAACAGATGAGGCTTATGTAACATGCATAGATCAAACGATATTTGGTTTTAAAACCTTATAAAATATTGGCTAAAAGTTCATACTAACCTTAACCTTAACTCAAGAGGTGAAAAACAAGTAGTTTTTTGTTATTTAGAGATGACTTTATGAACTTAGAGATATTATTAGCAATTTTGTTTTTGTAGTTAAGAAAATCATGTATTTTTCATGTAAATAGTAGTTTAATTTTTTTAAAATTGTGAAATTAGTCTGGATCATTTTATCGAAAGTTATTTTTATATGGAAATCAAACAAAAAAAGATCGCGTGATCAAAACGTAGTTTGTTTGAAGGCACTATCCCTGAGGTCAATAGGGTTATTTGCCTAAAAAATAAACACAAAAATACCTACTTATTTTACTAGTATATAATTTTACCTAAAACTAAAACCATATCCCGGAATAAACAAAAAAAAAAGGCGGAAAGAGAGTAAAACCTGTTAACTTGAGCGAAGAACCAATCCACTGAATAATCACTAACTCCAACAGTGTAGATCAAGTCTTGGCTAGGATATAAATCTGCATATTTTTTCCACAATCCATACTGTCTATACCTAAAATCCCAACCACAAAAAACGACAAGACAGGTGAGCAAAGCTAGTTTAACGAAGATTAAGGAGATGATTATGCATAAAGCGAGGGCTATACTTTTGAGTGGTATTAACGTAAAGCTTGTTGGTCAGATTAGGATAAGGATCAGGGACGTAGAATTCTGCCGCAGTTCGATCAGGAACGCCTATTTCCCACAAGGTGGTACCATCTCTCGGAGGCTCATAGATCAGATCACCCAGATCAATCCCCTTCAGAACTGTTTCAGATCATTTCAACGATCGGGAAAAAAAGAAAAGAAAAGTAGGAATGCAAAAAGAAAGATGAAAAATGGTGTGTTTTTACCAGAGGATGAAGCTATGGAGATGGGACGACGATAAAGGAAATCGCCGATGAAGCCAGGAACAGACGCATAGAGATTATATTGACCAAACCGAATGTTCTTGATCGAGAAATAACCTTCTTCATCGGCGCTTGTCCAGAACTGGTAAGCCTGTAAATAAGAATTAAAACATGTTGATTAATCAAGATTAAGAACAGTGCTATACAGTTAATCTTGGATAATAAAAAAATCATGAAGAAATATATATTACCTTACATTCTGTCTGCCACGATCCGGCTTCGCCGGGAGGAGCCATTCCGACCAAGGCTCCTTTCGCCGGCATGAGTTCCCCGCTAACATACCTGAAAATAAGTTGTATTTCCTTTATAAAAATTTTATGGATATTAAGACTAAACCAAGAAAAGGAAGTCGTACGAATCAGAAATCAGTAATCTCCCGCTTAAGCTTCCCCGTTGATCAGACTTAGGGAAGTCTTCCGACGCCGGGAAATCATACGGCCAACTATTAATTTCCTTGGTCAGCTGCAAAATATTAATTATAAGATCAAAATAATAATTATAGTGTGATCTATTATAGGATTTTAAAACTTAATTACCTGATTTTTCGCATCCTCCCATAGCGAGAGAGAATTGCTCCGATTGGACAAAGAATTAACGTACAAGAAAATGGGGCCGTATAGTTTCTTCCACGCCTCGTTTGCTCCGATTCGGATAATCATATCGGCCCCGGCATAATGGGCGCTATGAAACACCTGAAAATTCAATCAACTGCTATTTATACAAAATTCTTTGCATCTAAATTTGCGCTCCAGTTTCTTTCTGACGACATAACGTTTATGCGTCGTTTATCAATAAATCTAATAATTAAAATAAATTGACAGAAAAAATTGGACATAATATCATATTAGAAAGAAAATTTAGTATAAATAAAATAAAAAATAGATTAGAGAACTCACTGAGAGAGTTGTAGGCCCCACGTGAGAGTTGAGGATTTGCTTAAGAGGCCCACCAGAGCGGAACTCGTCACTGGCGGAGATTTGCCAAAATCCGGTGGGTGGGTCCTCAGAGATCCAGCCGTGGACACGAGCATCTCTGGTTTCGCTGGAGTACTGATATTTATCGTCGACCTATAACGCACAAACGATGAAGATTCAACTCATAAAAACCGAGTAAAGCCAGCAACTCAGCATACTACCTCGCCTCTGAACTCGGGTTCGATGGGGTCGACGAGCCGGACGGCTTCGGGATAGGCCAGGACATGGCCTCTGGGCGGCTCCCTGTCATCAGGAACTGGCATGTATCTTTGTCTCTTATCCCCAATTGCCATGAACTTGAACCTGTTTTTCATATCTTATGCTCACTTCCGCCCTAAATTTCGTCAAATATTTCACATTTTGCGTTTACAAAATCTTAAACTAGGGTGGTTATCTAATTAGTTTAATTTTACAAACATGCTCAATGTGACATTGGATTTCAAAGAGTAGAAGACAATCTAACTAAGACGTGCCTTCAAAATCAAGTACGAAATTGATTATGCGCCAGAAAAGAGCGAATCAATCAATATAACAAGCAATAGTCACTTTGCTCAAAAAAGTTACGTAGTACATTAGTTGTGATTGAGTAGAGAAGTTATATTACGCCTAGCCAAAATTTTTACTTAAAGAAATAGGCAAGGAAATACTTGTCTTTTCTGAGCTTGAAGGCAACCCTGGTATTATCAATGTCAACAGCAGGCCATTCCTTCAAGTGATCGTAAATGGCGTAGGTGTAGAAGCCTGAGGAGCCTTGAAGCAGCACAAACCTAAAACATCATTATTCTCATCAAGTCCACCCTCTTATACAAACCCATTACAAATTATAATTATAATACCAATAACTACTAAGAAAATTAGGTCATCTTACTTAGGGTTTGTAGGAAGTGGTCTGGTTTTTAAGCTTGTGGGTTTGGTTCGGTTTTTGGACAGTTTTTATCAAAGAAACTGCCCACTCACGCACATATTCTTCTCTATATATCTTGTCGACGGAAGAAGATATAAACATTCAAGAAAGAGAAGAAACTCAGAGAGAAAGAGGTCCCCTAAGCCTTGTATCACGTTCAGTAATATACACTATCGCATAGAGATTAGAAAAGTTCAGAAGAGACTCTCCTAAGAGAAAAACAGAAGTTTCTATTTTCATACATCAATAACGATAAGTAAATTTGATTTTGTTCTGAATTGATCTTAATGTTTTAATTATGATTTTTGAAGCATGTTTAAATCTTAGAAAGATTCTAACCGGACTACCTCTTGTCAACGTTAAGTGGAACTGCACTGCCTTCCTGGGAGAAATTCCAGGTTCTGGTGAAAGACAGCTCCACCTGCTCTTCTTTTTCTACTATTACTTTGAAATCTGTTCCCTCCATTCTGGATACACAAACACAGACAGTGTTTTTCTATCTTATTTTCATCAACAAATAATTATTTATAATCAAGAACATAATATAGTAATTAATAGATCTTCTGATAATTACGTGTTTCCTATCGAACTTGAGGAATGTTCTTGTCCACTCCATACCTGTCAAACACTCCCTTAGTTTTTTGAGTTCCTGCTATGTTCCAAACAAGGTCCCAGTACCTGCATTGTATATAGTAGAAAATTAATGAAATTGATTTACAGCTACGTTGAAACTTAGAATTAGTTTCTAATGGATATTCAACAAATGGGTCGAAGAAAAAAGGTTCAAACTTCAAACCCTAATACATGTAATATGTTAAAGGTTACCCTCTGTTATTTTCTTGGTCAAGAACTTCAAGCAAATTGTCGACGCCATTGAAGTTTATTCCTACGACGTATCCTCCTGGATTTGATATCGTCACTTCAACAATACCATTACCTATTATCACCTGCAATTTATATTAATCAAACACTATTTTAATGGATTCAAAACCTCGATTTCAACAACGAAAACACAAAAATGAAGGCTGGATCCGCGAATACAGATTTTCGGACGCTTGTCGATCTGGGTCTTGAGTCAAAAGTTCTTACAAATTGGTTCTGAATATTCAGTTTAACCGGCGGGCAAAACGTGGCGTTGCAAAGGGATCGTGGGGCAGTCTTCTGCAACTTTGCGAGCAGTTCCGGTTGAGATACACATCCGACGTTTATCTGAAAGTGAAAGAAACTGTAGAACATAACAGCCCATATCGCTTGTGCGAAGAGAATCTTGTTCATCTTTCTCTCTATTTTTTAATTATCTTCGATAAATTCCAGCCTGAGGAAAATTCTCAAGCTTTTCTGTGTCTCTCGATCACCTTCTTTGGCCGTTAGCTAAACGGAGTAGACCTGCAGACTCTCTCTCTCTCTCTCTCTCTCTCTCTCTCTCTCTCTCTCTCTCTCTATCTTTGGTGATATCTTTGCTTTTTTGTCGCCCTCTGTTTGGTGCATCACAAGGAGAGAGATGGTGTTTATGTTGAAGAATGATTAACACAAAAACTCTCTCTCTCTCTCTCTCTCTCTCTTGCTGAGTTTTTAGAAGCAGATATGGTGGGAAGACCAGATTAGGAAAGCTGATGATCGATATGTCAGAATATAAGGATACTCAAACGATTTATTCGGAGAATATAAGGAAATTAGCAGTAAATAAATATATTTTTTCCCGATCAATACTGTCCTCAATTACTAAATTTACTTTCTATATATAACGGGAATGACGATTCGTCTCTTGCTTGGTTTTTCCCTCGAACAAATCTCCGACATGATCGTAACAGTTGACATAATCGTATGAACATCTCGAGAATCTGGTCAAGGCTTGATTGAGTTAAATCAGTTGTTGAAATGTGGAAGTTATTCTCCGCCTCTTTTTAGATCAGACACGCAGTATCGAAGGAACGTGTTGGTGGCAGTTCATGCACGTCAAGTAACCCCCAATAAAAGTAGGTGCATGCTTGAATTCACGCCTAGTTCAGCCGGACTCGGTAAGGTTGCGCCAGGATACCACGTCATAAATTTCATTTATTTTTTAAAAATGTAACCTGGAGATTAGAAAACTTTTTATTTAAGACCAATGTAGCTCTGATTAAATTTTGCGTTCAAGGTCTGGGTCACGCTGGTCATAAACTATTGGGCCGACTTGTAGCTTCCCACTTATGTAATAATTATTTAATCTAACAATGCTAAATTTTAGGCGCAACATTCATCTATGTAATTTTATGTATTTAGTTACTTTCATTTGATCAAATTTTTATTATGAATCTAAGTATTGTCACATAAATTGCACTTACCATATAAATAATGCTCAAATTGTGATAAATGTTGATGATGCTAACATAAATGTTGTGATGTAGCATTAAACATTAATCCGTCATACTCGATTTGTGATGTTGTGCGTTACAATCAATCAGGTACCAAGGGTGTGAATCTAGACATTAAAATTACACCCAATCATAATCCGACATCTGTTCGCGCAAATTTTGAACTCTTCATTTCGTCATTTCCTTTTGTTGTTCTCATTTGTCGCGATCCCTTTCTCCGAGAACAAGGCGTTTCTTCTGGATCTATCCGTCGCCGCCTGAGAGAATTCTATTTCCCGGCTCAAATCCAAGCAGTTTATTGAAGGTATGAGTGGGAATCAACCCTCCGATCATTCCGAAAAAGTTTCGTCTCACTCCCCCGACTACGCGCCTTACCCTAAGCTTGATCCTAACGACGTAGTTCCGCCTCCGTCGGAGAATTGGACCAGTAACCAAGCTCGTGCTCCGAATTCCGGTCAATCCTCCGCCAACATGCCGTTTGAGTCTAATCCTTACGTTTCTCCGTCTCCAGCTTCTGCGCCAGGGTCCGCTGTCAAGAGTGAGTGTGATTTTTGCTGCCATTTTCTAGTGTTTTAATTTGGAATTATGCAGTTTTTGATGTGGTCCTCTTGATGATGTGTGTTATGGTTAGATAAAATGGATTCAGTGAGAGACGCTCTTGGGAAATGGGGGAAGAGGGCTGCCGAGACAACGAAGAAGGCGGAAGATCTGGCCGGGAATATGTGGCAGCATTGTAAGCCAACTTCGTTTATTCTTTTCAAACATTGATGTATATATTTCTTCCATAAATTTGAAAATTGTCTTAATTAAAAATTGATTGATTTAATTGTTATACTATCTGCATATATGAGTACTTGAAGCTATGTGCTTGTTTTGGCAAGGTCTCCATTGTTCTTGTTCATTGATCTGATGAGATAGACTTTAACTATCCTCCCATTTACTTGTTTCAACCTGTTATGCAAGTAACTTACCTTTGTTTCGAGCCTCATTTTGCCATTATATACCAAGTTTTCATTACTCAAGCCTCTGCTGAATCATTTGCTATGGCTATTTTCTGTTTTACTTGTTTATGTTTATATTGTCCTTGAACCAGTAAAAACGGGTCCAAGCCTTGGGGATGCCGCAGTGGGAAGGATTGCTCAGGGAGCTAAAGTTCTCGCTGAGGGTGGTTATGAGAAGATCTTCCAACAGAATTTTGAAACTACACCCGATGAAAAACTTTTGAAGACCTTTGCCTGTTATCTGTCCACTTCTGCTGGCCCAGTGATGGGAACTTTGTACTTATCTTCCGCAAAACTTGCATTTTGTAGTGACAACCCACTTTCTTACAAAGTTGGGGAGGAGACTCAATGGAGCCTCTATAAGGTATGTTTATTTGTTTATTATTTATTATTTGAATCCTTGTGACCTGAATTTTTGTCGCCAGCTATTTTTGTCCCTCTTAAATATTTAAATCCCGTGAGACTAACTTGATTATTTCTAACTTTTATGCTGTTATTTTCTTTTAATCATTACTGATCATGTTTTGCCACAAATGAAAAACTGGAGATGATATTCTCCAAGAAAGGACTTCTGAGATTTTTAGTTTTTGGTACTAATGGACAAGAATCTTCTGGGGGAAGATCAATTTGATTGTTGAATTAGTGTTTGATCCTCCACACAATGATGTTGTTTCTCATTCAAGTTAGTATTATATTTGGAGGTTGAATGCCAGAATCACGTAATTGATCCTTTGTCATGGTTTAAAATTTTAATTTTTCTAAAGAAGCTATAAAAATACCTACATGGTAATCAATTGTTGTTTTGAAACCTTTTCAATTTATGCTAATTCGAACCAAGTGTACATATGTTTTTTTATTGATCGATAGCATTTGTTCAATGATTAATAACATGAACTTGGTTTTTTCTCATGTATTAGGTGATCATTCCTCTACATCAGCTGAAAGCAGTCAACCCATCGACAAGCAAAGTCAATACAGCTGAAAAATATATTCAGGCAATCTCTGTTGACAATCATGAATTCTGGTTTATGGGATTTGTGTATTATGATAATGCTGTGAAAAGTCTTCAAGAAGTCTTGCGACCCGACGTCGTTTGAGGCTGTGATATGCATCAACCTTTAGAGCAGCCTCGCTGACATCAAAAGGTCAGTGTAGTAGATACATATGATATCTACTATCTGAATAGAAAATGCACAATTCTTCCTTTTTTTTTTTTTTTTTTTGTTTTTTTGATTTGTGGCTTTTCCGTTGAGAGCTTTGTATGAAGTTATTGTATATTATACACAGTATTGTTGATTTATTGGAATCAACTTTTATTCTTTTCAAGTGTCCAATAGTTTCTACATTGTTTCATTTGATAAACTTGATTTCTATGTGATTTGGGTTTTTCTTTTGGTAGCTTGCATAAAGATAATTTAGGTCAATATTTCTGCATCTGGAAGCCTGTATCAATTAGTACCTGTGTGTTTTTCACTCTTCATGCTCTGTCCAGTTTAGCCAGCTACCCTACTGTCTGGTGAGAAAAAAAATACAAGATCTATAATACATTTGCATTGTGGGTATTGCTTGTGAGGACAAATGTAATTTAGATCTTTGAAGTTATTTACGAAGTAGGATTAAACAATTTTTTTTATAACAAATTAAATCTTCATCTTTCTGTTATCATAGATATTTTTAGTAATTTATATGTTAAATTCAAAAAAAAAAAAAAAATTTAAATTGTTTTAAGCTGATTTCTAAGCTCCTCATCTATTTCTAAGTAGATTTCGAAACTCGTCGATCTCACATCTGATGAGTTCGACGATAAAATTTAAAATTTGGTTAAAAATAATCAGAGTTGATAGAAATCGTGCTAAAATATGTTTTTAAATAAAAAACAAAGTATATACGTGAGTCTAATTTATAAATGATCTTAGATGTTATGATCAAAATTGTAGTTTATCTTAGTATTTTAAACTAATAGAAAATAGTTATCTATTTAGACACCCACGATTAATCCTTGATTTCAATAAATATTTTATTTATTAAACTTAGTTAGGGCAATGATGTGTGGAAAATTTAGTGGATTAATAAAATCTTGTAATTAAGAGAATAATCAACAATTTAATTGGTAATTCTGTGACAGTTTAAATCGACGAACACACAATCCAAATCTTCAATTTTAATGCTGATGAGAAGAAATCAATGGCTCCTCGAGAAATTTCCTCTCTGATTTCTCGTACGTCTTTCTCTCTCGACCTTTTCTTTCATGGCCGAACTGCACAATTCTACTGCTACTCTCCGAAACGCCCATGGACTTCGACTTCATCAATTTCACCGCTCCGGCTTTCATTGTAATTCCTTGCTCTCTCCTTCCTAGATTCCATGCGGAATCCTTTTTTGTGGCGATTGCAGAGCCCACTGATCGTGATCTGACCAACCGATCGCCTTCCCTTCCACTCCTCTCTGCTCCCCCAACATTTGATACCTTCCTGTTCCTTCTACTTCCAAGCTTCACGATTGTCAACACCTTCTCACTCCCAGGCATTTTAGTTTCCTCCGTAGCTTTCCGCTTAAATAATGGCGGTGATTTATCTGCCCGTCGCCGGATTTTGTTCCAGATCCTCTGTTCGCGTACCTTCTTTCTAGCCATCTCAAGCCACTCCACCACCTCCGACATCGCCGGTCGCTTCTCTGCCTTCGATCTGACGCACATTGAGGCTAGAGTCGCTACATTTCTGATCAAGGCCATGGATCCGGGTAATTGGACTCGGCGATCACAAATTCCAGCAAAATTCCCGCGTTTAATCATTGGGATCGCCCAGTCAACAACAGACGTTGGGCTATAATTGAGGTCGATAGGGTTCCGGCCACTAATGATCTCCAATAACAAGATTCCGAAACTGAATACGTCGCTTTTAGCGCTCAGATCTCCCGGAGAAAGGTAGCCAGGATCGAGGTAACCCAAAGTCCCGGCAGGAGGCGTTCTCTTTACTTTAACGTCCTCCACATGACCTCTCAGAGCAAGCCCAAAATCTCCGAGGCGAGCGTTAAAGTCTCCGTCGATCAAAACGTTTGACGATTTAATGTCTCTATGGATAACCGGCGGAGACGATGAGTGCAATGCTTGAACGGCCATAGCGATTTGTAAAGCGAAACGCAACCGGCGGCGCCAACCAGGCGGCCTGAAGCTCGAGTGAAGCAGATCGTAGAGCGAGCCATTAGGCATGAACTCAACTACGATCACTTTGTCCTCCTTTTTCGAACAGAACCCGATTAGATTCACGAGCCTCTGGTTTTGGATTCGAGAGAGAATCTCAATTTCATTCTCCACCGGACTGGTAGTGCACTGGCAGTAACTCATTGGTTGAATTGAGATTTTAGTCTTTTTGACGGCGGCAATGAGCTTTCCGTCGTCCAAAGTTGCTTTGTAGACACTTCCATGGCTACCTTTTCCCAAGAAATTCTCCGCAGAAAATCCATCAGTGGCCGAGACGAGGTCCGAATAGGAAAATTCCCTGATCTTCAAAGGTTTATAAGGTTTTGGTCTTCCTGTTTTAGCATTGTTTTTAAGATCCCAGTAACGAGGATCACAGGTGGCTATGGCGGACTCTGCACTACATGAGAAGTAACCCATGGCAAAACAGAAGAAAGAGAATCAAAGACTTGTTAACTCCGAGAAACAGACAGATCGCAAGAAAGAGGAGAAGAAGCTTCAAAGGGTTAAAAAAAACAGGAAGCTGAAACTCAGAGAGAGAAGAGAGAGAGATAGGAGGGAAAGAGATTCAAAGAGACGATGGTGGGATTGGGACACGAGAACGTTAAAAGCTGTTGAAGAGGAATTAAGGTATGCTCCATAATCTTCCTAATTTTCCCTCATTTTTCTTATTCACACCTTCCAAAGTGAGAAAGAATCATTGAACATGAAACCCATCCCAAAAAACAAAACCTATAATCATGCATGTGAAAAAGATGAAATTCTCAATTGACTCTAAGCAACAACATTTCAAGTCCAACAATTTCATATAAAACTGTTCAACAACCTAAACTTGAATCTTGAACCACCATCACAAGTAACCTTAGTAGACTACCAACAAAACACAAGACAATAATTGCACCTCTAAAAGAATATGAAGGGTGCTCTTGTTTGACACTTTAACCAAAGCTGCATCTAAACCCGTGCATCTTCTTTCTTTGAGTGGGAATTTTATTTTTTTCACTTTCTTGGTGGGGGGAAGTCTCCTTTCTTAAAGAGGTAGCCCCACCCCCCCTCTTTCTTATGTTTTATTTCAATTATTTAGTCATCACCCATCTCCATTTTTCTACTAATGCTGTTCCCAACTTTCCACGAGCTCCCAAATTTTCAAACTTTTATTAATTATTAAACTTTGAATTGAGCATTCCTCAACTTTACACCTTGAATTAATTACCCACAAATACATTAATAATATCTTCAATTTCAAGAAACTATGTATCCCTTCTTTTATGATTTGAAAATATTGAGAGTTTATATGCCATGAAATGTGGGGTAAAGGCTTGAAAATCTCAATAGATAGTAGAAGAGGAATAATTGGACTCAATGTGGTATTATGTTGAGTAAACCACTGTTGGTTAATAAGCATCGAACAATGGGTATAAATGTGATCGTTTAGTGATATTCCTCTTCAAACTCTCTCGAACATGGACTATAACTTAAGTAACACTATTTTTACTATCTTATCTCAACGTTTATGTATCATTCGTTCTTTTTTACTTTTATAATGGTACTATATACATATTTAAAATACTAGAACGAGTAAATCTATGGTCAAATAGCGAGCGTCTGTATAATTCTTAGTGACACAAGAATACCATGGTATTTGGAAGGGTTGAATATTGTAGGGGTGGAGACAAAACGCCATTAAATTTTGGCCTCCAAAAGATTAGAAAAAAGAGGGTTCGGTCTTTGCTAGCTTCCAAAACGTGCTTTCAATAATTTTCTCGTTTCAATTTTTGATGACGTGTCCCCTAACTTTGTCATTTTGACACAAACATTAAAAACTTAGGAGCAATGCAAACACATTTTGTCAAATCCATTCGCCACCAACTCCTCCCCAACAAACTCAAATCCTCAAATTCAGGAAGTTTACCTAATCTCTGAGATTAGACAATCTCACTGATCAACTTTAATTAACCAATTTAGTTATAATAGGTTATTTTTATTATAGTCTTTAAATATATTCACTGATATGTCAAATAATAATTGATCTAGTTAATGTAATGATCAATACACTGATAATTGTTTGACATGTTTATTAGTATGTTTAAAGAATAAACAATAAAATAAATGTGACGTTACTCTCGCCTTATTATAGATCATTATATCGATGAATAAATTATTCTGTTGAAATATTTGTTATTATTATAATTATTTGTAGGATTTTTGTTGATGGGTTAGAAACAAAGAGAAATAGATGGATCACTCAACCACCCAATTCATGGTCCACTTTTCTTAACTTGCATTTTAATTGTACAATTATTATTTAACACGTCAACTAATATAAAAAATAAAAGAGTAAACATAGTATTATTCTTTTTCAAAAATCTCTCCCCACTCCGATCTTAGTTAGGACAAAAAAGAACAATTCTTGCCAAACAAAGCAATACTAATCTTAGAGCCATGGCTTTGAGCTTCTCAAAGATTCAAGTATTGAATAGACTCATCAATCATCAAAACAGCTCCCTTCCCATGGCTGCAAGGCACTATACCCTGCAAAATCCCTATAATCTCCTCAGCCCTCTCCTTTCTCATCTTCTTACACCCATCTTTGGGACGCATCTCTTCCAACTCATCATCCCTTCTTCCAACCCCACACCAAGATTCAGCATCATCCTCCCCGTAGTTCGGTGGCGATGATACATCAATATCATGCATATTGACAGCTTTCCGCTTTCTGATTGGCCTGTACGAACTAGCCACTTCTTCCGTGCATTCCTTGTCGTACGATGTCATAATTGTGCTCGGAGAATGGCCCGTGCTAGTGACTTCATCTTCCTCATTGGACTCTCTTTCTTCTTCCTCATCGTCCGAGTATAGCAAGGCATTGAGTTCTTCAGAATCTTCCTCCATCACGCCTTCTGCATCTGTTTTCTCCTTTCCATCAAAATCGTTAATCCATCTCCTTTCGGCTATTTTGGAATTCATGTTGTTAATTCCGTCAACCTTAGGTCTCCAAGAACCTAAGCATTGAAGAGAACTGAAGATCAGAGTTGTTCGATCCAGAGATTGATCGACAACAAGAAACTGCCTCTCTCTCCCTCTACAATTTTCACTTTTTCCGGCCGCTTCATCTTTGATAATTGTGTTCAAATCCGGCATTGTAGCCTGCCTCAAGCCAGGCAAACAGTAAAACCATCCCTGAGGTTCATCCACTCCGGTAGTCTGCTGCCATTGAGGGAGGAGGAGGTCGGAAGAAGTATCGACAGGAAAGGCCTCATTGGCAAGAACCACGTTAGAATTACGATGGATAAAAGAAGACAAACCAATCTTCTGCTCCAGAGTAACAGGATTCAGGAGGAATGGGGAGAAATCCAAATGCAGATTAGGAATCTGAGGCCGACCCAGATCTTCTCCCATCTAGATAAACCAAATTCTATAGATTTCTAAACCTTTCTTTCAAGGACAAGATAATCGAAAATCTTCAGCTTAAGGCGAACGCAAAAAACCTCAAACTTTATCTACGTAACAGGTTTCAACAAATGACGAAAATATTCAGCCTGTAAAACCGAAACAACGCAAGGAATTTTTAAATCGAACTAATCGAATAAAGACAGAAAACAGCGTATTAAAAGTCGGGAATCAGATTCCTCAAGTCATACCTGGCAATCTTGGAAAGGTTGGAAGCATGCTATTTCTCTAACAACAATGGTGGCAATTCCAGCAGTCCCGTTCGCTAATTGGCAAACCATTACTACTTTTCTAAAACTTCAAAATCGGGGAAATCGAAAACACAACCTTCCCAGAGATCGAAAAACTGAGATCTAGGTAAAATGGACGCCTATCTGTGTGAAATTGAACGGCAAATTAGAGGCTTTTTTGCAGGGTAAAGATGAGAAGGAAGTCAGCAAAGAAAGGTAGACGACATTCAGCTTATTTGACGGACATAACACGGAATTACGACAAAGAAACTGGAACCCATCGAAGAAGGAAATGGAGTTGGATTTGAGAGAGAAATTACAGAACAACTCTGCAGTACAAGTTCAAGGAAGCGGCCTTGTGGAATGAATCAACAGAGAGGCCAAGCCGCGGCCGCCGCGGCCACATGCTGTTCGTCGTTTGACCAAACCAACACACACACGCACTCACTCCAATTCTTGGCTAAAGCTTCTTAGAGATCCTGCAACTGTTAGAGATTTCACAATTTAAAAACAGTTTAGGGCAAGCAATCAAAGTAAAATGGACCCAGAATGCAATTTTCGCGTTGCTCTTCAAACATAGAAACTCACAGAGAAGAAGTCCAAAAGTGGGAGAAGGAAACTCTGCAAATCAAGCTTCAATGGCCTGCACGACCGTCGGAGAAGAAGGAAGCGAAACAAAGAGCTAAGGCATTCATTCTAGAGTCAGATTATATACAACTCCATAAGAAGCCGCGTCAAAAAAGAAAAGAAAAAGCGCAAACGTGCGGGCAGAGTGCGCTCAAGGCGGTAGGTGCACCATGATTAAGAACCGGTGTGTGTCAATATCATCAATTCCCTCTCTAGATTAACCTCTCTCTCTCTCTCTCTCTCTCCTTCTCCTTGTCGGTGGAGCCAGACTTGACGACTAACTGGGGACAGGGTTGGTGTGGTTCGGACCGTGATGAACCATCGACCCACCGTTTCAAAGCCACCCGCTTTGGTTAACTGGATTCTTGTGGACGGACATAGCTGCTTCGTATTCTTCAGTTATCACATGGATATCTAAATTTCGTATTTAGACAAAAATAATAAAAAATTATTATTAATAGACGTGAACACATGACAACATATTACATACCATTAACATTATAAAGCAAGACATGCTTTCGGCCCTTAAATAATATTAAAAGAAGTGATTACTTTCACCTGAACTAGGGCTTACTCACACACACAAATAAACAATGATAGTGTAAAAAATGATAATTAATCTCAAATTAATTATGCATTAATCAATACCCTTTTGCTATCCCAGAAGGAAACAAGGGCCAGTCCCGTCCCCCCCCCCCCCCCCCAAATACTCAATACACATAATTATCATTCTATATTATTTAAAAACGTTTTTTTTTAAAAAATAAAAAAATAAAAAAATCGAAAGAGAAATGAAGATAGTAGAGACTGGGGAGTGGTGGAGCCATTTGGTTGGTGGATTCTCCAACAAATATACATGCACGCTTAGAAAGCTAGAAACAGCAAGCCACCATTTCCACCAGCTTCCACAATAACAATAAACTCATTATTAATATAATATTTAATAATTTACTTTTCTTTCCAAAAAGATAAAATAACTTTTTAATTATATATATTTGAGACTTTTAAATTCACATCATCAACAGCACGTGTGAAGAGCGTGCTAATGATTTTTAATGGTTGTGTGCATGGGTTGGAATTACTGCTGTTTATCTTTTGTTAAAAATAAAATGCACAAGATTATGATATTAATATTACTATTTTTGTAGGTTTTTAATGTATAACCAGTTCTTGGTGCGTGCAAAGCACACACATGCTTCAAATTTTTTGGTTTCTAAGTTGCGTGGCCGCGGAGAGATGTTCCAAAGAAAACGAATTCTAGCATAGGTAAACTCATTGCTCACGGGGAGTATAAATAAACACTACACAAGTAAAATACTCATAATATTGGAAAGAAAGCAAACAACTATACCGGAAAAATACACCTGTCACCGTTAAATTATCAAAGAGACTCCCTTATTCTACCTGTAAAATCCGTCAAATTTTTCTCCGCCCAAATTTCGTGTAAATTTTTCGCGAATTTTATATGAAAATTTTTTTAAAAAATAAAAGTGCAGCATATAAATTTTTAGGCACGCGTAGCACGTTCTTGTAACTTAAGGAAATTAATTAAAATTTGTTGTTGGTGATCGATAAATATAAGTAAATTAATGCTCGGGTAAAAGACGTTAAACTTTAACGAGAGAATTATTCGGAAAAAAGTTTAAGAAACGAAAAATCAAAAATTCATTAAGCAAAATTTATATAAATAAAATAAATTAAAATAAAAGTTTTATTTAAAACAATAGGTTTTCTTTTCAGAAAACCTATTGTCTGTTTTTCTTCTTCTCGGCAGAAGAGAGAGAGAGAGAGAGAACGGCAGAGAGGGAGGGAGAAATATCGACGCCGGCCAAACGACGTCCGGTCGGAGCGATCTTGGTGTCAAACTCTTCGTCTTGAAGAGTAGAGCAACGTTAGTGAAGGACAAATTCGAAGGTAAGCCCTCGTTCGCTCTAGATCGAAGTTTGAACTTTTGAGTTTTC
>CM039518.1:14914783-14985262 GCA_022433055.1 Begonia peltatifolia | reverse complement strand
GTGGGCCGAGTCGACTCGGTCCCTGGACCGAGTTAATTTAAGCCCAAAGCCGAGATGGGCCAGGCCGGGTCTGACCCGGATCCCAATTGGGTTCTTCTGGGTCCGACCCGAGCCCAAGGGCGACTTGCCAGGCCCGACCCGATTCCGGTTGAGTTCAGTTGTTTGCCCCGAGATCAAGCTGGGCCTGGGCTGGGTTGGGACCCAACTCATTTTTGGTTGAGCCCGACCCGGATCCAACTGGTTCGAGTCTGACCCGAACGAAATGGGTTCGGTCCGACTCGATCCAGACCCAGTTAGTTCGGGTCTGGCCCGACCCGAAACGAGTCGGTTTGGGGCGACCCGAACCGGTCCGACAGACCCGGGTCCGACCCGACCCGGATTGAAGTTAAAGTCAACGTTGACCGTTGACTTTGACTAGGAAGTCAACGGCGTTGACTTTTACAAAAAGTCAACCTGGACCGTTTTAAGCCCGTTTTCGCACTGGTTCGCACGTTTATATCGTTTCGGACCCCGTTTGGGCTGTAACGGGTCCCGTTGACTTTCGTCTGAAAAGTCAACTTGAGCCGTTTGAGTTTGTTTCTGTCCCGGTTTCCCATGTATATCGTTTATGACCCTATTAGACTTTGACGGGATTCCTCCTTTGTGTTAACTTTCCAGATTTGGAGGATTTTGCTGAGTTTGAGGCGATTCCCGGGGAGCCACCGGCTGCCGAGACTAAAAGGACTTGCCACAGGGGTATGAGTTCTTATACTTATTACGTTATACCTAGCCTGACATGCACGTATATTATTTTTGGTGGGATACCACTAGTATTGACATCGACATTTTACGAGCATGTTCATTTTACATTGTTGAGGCATGTTCATGTTTTGTTGGATCTCTACTACTTATTTGAGTTTGGATACCTTGTTTTACTCACCTTTGCCGACAGACTCGAATTGAGATTTATCGTGAGATTGTTATATTGCGATGCATATGTGTTTTATTCATGCATTGGTTCCTCACGTACTCATTGTTTTTTTATGTGCATTGGAGTTTGGTTCTGGAGATAATCGTCTGGCACTCTCAGCATATGGGCCCGGCTGAGAGTATCAGGAGATTTTGCCCAGACGCACCCATGTTTGAGGGTTGCCGTGGTACTCCCCATACTTGTTTGGATACAGCCCAGGGCTGAGTGGTTGCGTCCCTCCTGGATTATTGATTATTGTGCGGTACTCCCCGCTGAAGGAGTGATGGGCTCTGAGCTTTGCTAGCCCCGTTAACTGACCTGGCCAGTGACTGTTCGTTGCTACCCCGGTTTATAAGTCCATTGTGCGGTCCCGTTGGGGCCCAGGGTTGAGTGGTTGTGTCCCTCCTGGTGTGCTCCTGTGCGTGTATCCGCAATGGCCCAAGGCTGAGTGGTTTCGTCCCTCCTGGTTGGTTGACCCTTTTCTCTTCTCCCTATGAGGCCCTGCCGGTGTTATCGCGGCCTTTCTTTGTGGTATGATTCGGAGGATCCTTGAGCGACCTCCCTTTTCACTGTTCATTTGTTTTTTTTTTATTTGTATGATTGATGAGAGTCTATTTTACTATACGCACCGTATTTTCGAAACTAGCCCTATCAATCGTTTTGAAAATGAAAAGATAATTTGATTATATTAAAACACGTGCATTGATTTTAACCGGGCATGCATAATGAGTTATGTGGTAGGTATAACATTCTATACTGAGTTTGTCACTCACCCCAACGACTCCCCCTCAACAGGTAGAGGAAAGAAGAGCAGGAACCGAGGTTGATCGGCTTCCGAGTTTGTGGACATCTCTAGAGATTTTTTTTATTCGATATTTATTTCATGTAAGAATTTATTTGTTATTGTACTGATCATTAGCATGTATTATTTTAATTCTGGTATTTCTACTATTGCTCTTAATCTCATGTTTGTTATTTCGAGGAGTTCTGGGATTGCTCTTAAAATCTTCCGCAACTAGCCTTAGGTTAGGCAGTGGACCTCTCTGAGGTTGATCGTCTAATCTGGCGTTTCTGTTAGGGCCTCTTCCGGGTTGTGACACTACCAACCGGATGTTGATGGATTAAAAGTTTGGAAAGAGTCGAACGTAAAAAAGATGCTTTCATTGACACTCCCCTCTCACATGCGTAAAACTATTATGAATTAATAATGTATATTTCTTTAACTTGGTATCTGAAATTAAGAAGCTCGTTTATAAATTATTTTTATTATTATTTAATAAAAATATTTAAAACATAAAACATCAATTATACGAAGAAAATAATATATATTCTATATATTAAAAATTTACATAAAAATCAAAGTACTAGCGCAAAAATTACTACAAAAGTAAGTCATTACATGTGACATTTCAAAAAGATTTATACAAAAGAAAACCAAACATCTCATCAAAACAAAAAAAAAACTATCTATTTTGATGGTTCACCTATACTTCTTCACAAACATTATATTACCTTATGTTTTCTTTCTCGGCGAACGTTCTCGATATCTGAAAATATAAATTATCTACATAATAAGTTTTTAACCCAATAAATAAATATAATATATAGAATAACTAATCCAACTTTATTAACATCATATAAGATCAATCACCATCTTCCACTACAACAATTCTTTAAGAATCATATAAATCATGTTCTTTTGAAAGTCATGCAATTGCTATAAAAATATGTATGCTCGATAATTTGGAATCACTCAACCATTGTTTGAAATTATTTTTATCAAATAAATCCAATGCAAATAAAATGAACTTTGCATGATTAAAACTTTCTTTTTAAGAAAACTCCAATGCATCTTTTAACAACCAAAAGTTTATGTTAAAAATGCAATACACTCTAATCCCAACATGTATAAACATCACACAATCCTGCACGTTCCCAAGCTTTCTCTGGCAGAACTGTAAGACCATATACATTACTTCTTTTCGAGGTTTAAGAATTTTCAACCCAATGAAGACATTAAGTTGATCTCCTTCTCATTTTCATAGTCATACACATCGCACACAAAAAGATAAGTCCAACCATTGAATTCATGTGTTACCAAGATTGTCAACTTTTTTTTTTCTCAAATGTATGTTTTAACACATTTTATAAAACCAATGCTAATCAGATTTAAAACCATGCAACTCACCCATGCAAATCATTTTGAAAGTCAACATATCACATAGATTTAAAATAATATTTTTAAAACATTCATTTTTAACATCACAATACAATTTCAAAACATAAATTTTCATAAAATATCATTCATTTTACATCAAAACAACATTCATTTAATCACTTCAATATACAATCAAAATTCTAAGCATAACAACAACCAATGACATAATTCAAATATATCCCTACATAAACAATTCAATAAAATTTAAATTAAGTATTTTAAATGTAGGATTTACTTACCTATTGAAGTTTCTTTTTTTCTCACAAAATTTTCACCTAATGAATTGATTTCTAATCTTCTCCAAAAGCTTATTAACTTTCCTTTGATGAGCAAGTCTAAAATTTCATTTTTTCTCTCATTTTTTCTTTCTTTTTTTTCTTCTCTCTCTCTTCTCAATCTGAATCCCACAAAAATAGCTATTTGTTCCACCTTTGTCCCTCATTTCTAAATGATTATTGGATAAACTTTCTTTTTTAACTCAATTTTTTCATGTCTTTGTATAAAATTGTCATTCTTTCTATGAATATTCTCAAATATACTATAATTATTTATGTTTAAGTATACTTAGTTTAAACTAATAAATTTTGATTAATCTTAAATTAATAAATGTGATTAGCATAATTAATCGAGATTAATTAATTTTAATCATATTTAATAAACTTATTTAATTATTTAAGCAAACAACTTACCAAACATATGCTGATTGACACGTCCTAACTCTTGGTTTTCCAAAAACTATTGCATAAATACATCCTACAAAGTGTTGAAAATATTTTCCTTTCTTTAACTTTTTCCAAATTCTCACTCTAAGATGTAGTTTAAAGTCATTTACTAAAATAGTGAAGTTTAAAAACGTAAACTGCATTAATCAAATTAAAAAATAAATAACTTTTGTTACATACATCTAACTTTTTTCATTCCAAAATCATTATTTTATTTCACATGTCTAGTTTAAGGCTGTTAATTTCATAGAAATCCAATTAATACAACGAAAGTTATTATACTTATTATCAAGTCAGTTCCTACAAAACAGCTTTATTTTTGGCCATCACAATAACTTTGTAATATTTCATTAATACAACTTCCATAATTTATATTCATATATAATTAATAATAAATATTTACAATACATTATTGACAATAAAGTATTGAAGGTTCAAACCATTACACTCCACGTAGCATGATAGGGAAGAATATCCTACCTCGTTTGAAAAAGTACGAGGAATAAGTAGGAAACCATCATATGCAATGTAAATTTTAGGTCTATTACAATGGGTATATAGAGTAGTAAACAATTGAATTGACCAATGCACATTATAATTTAAAATAACATAATACATTACAACGAAGATGAGTAGTTTAAACGGTAACATGATTGACAGGAAAAAAACATATTTCATACATAACAGGATTAAACAACATATATTAATTACCAGAATCTCTCCAATGATAAATGAGCGCTGAAATTATCCAACAAAAAAAAGCAGAATATAAATGCACAGAGAGGTGGGTTGATATAATTACAAGTCAAAAGTCCACACATTGATTTGAAGGAGAAAATCATAAAAGCTTACCAAACTTGAACAAAAGACCAAAATACAGAGGCACACAGTAGCTTCCTTCGTACCGGAGAAATATTTAACAAGCGAAAAAAATTTGGAAGGACTAAAAAAACATAAATTAACCTGTGAAGAAAGGAAGTGAAGCAAGTCAGAGGCAGTCATGTTAAATGAACCGGCCGCGCCGAGTCGAGCCTAACGAGCCGACTCAAAAAAATTTTCAACCGGAACCGACTCGCGAGCCACGAGCTCAACGAGCCGATCTGAGCCGAGCTCAACTAGCAGAAATTATATAAATAAAATTATTTTATATAAATATATTATATATTTTGTTAATTTCTAACCGAAATAAATCATAAATTTATTCAAAATTTAAATAATAGACGCATTTAAGAATTTAGTCCTACCAAATACAACAAAATATAGCGAAAATAGGTGAAAAATAACATACCTCACGTCGCAGGCCGATCATTGTCATCACCCTCTCGTGGATCACCCTCTCGTTGAGCTTCACATGATCTCAATAGATGGTCCGAAAAGATTGGTAATGCTGGATTCAAATTGTCATAATGATTATTTACAGCTCTCACATATCGCGCAAAGAAGGCTGTCTGCTCAACCGAATGATTTTGCATATTCCTCAACCAATGTTCGATGCGATTCTGTTCACGTGATAACTGTGATTGTTGATTGGAAATATTTTCTAACCTTTGTCTTACATCGTCTTCGAAATTGGTTTGTTGAGCAGTCAGATTGGTAAACATTCGATTTTGTTCGATAGTGAGATTTTCCAGCATCCGTCCTATATCTTTGGTTGAATAAGAGCGAGGTGGCACGGCAGATGAAGAAGCGCCTTGATCAGCTGACATGGTTGATTGACTTTCGTATCGCCGTTTTCAACGAGCCTCGGCACGTTCTCTTTTTGTCTGCACTAGGCTACTTTGCGCACCTGTCATAGTACCATCTTTGCTGCGTCGGATACGAGGCAACGGCATTAGTTGAGCAGGAATCTCAACATTAGCATCATGCTCAATAAATCCCAGTCCATTGTGTCTATCGATGCCATACAGCCACTTAGCAATTCTTGAAATATTTGTGGAGCTATAAATTTTTTGCTATATCCAAGTCTCATCAGTTGATCTCATAGGTATATTTTGTGCAGCGCATAGATGTGTGATGAGTACAGGGTGAATATACCCAACAGTAGTGGAACCCTTGTTATATGCACTGATATTATTGTGAATAATTCGGCCGACGTTTATGGATCGACCAGTGAGAATGCAATATAAGAGCACTGTCCGCTCTTTGGTTAGCTCAGAATTTTGAGACGTAGACATTAAGTTTCCTCTTATGAACTTACACCAAACTTGAGCATAACAATTAAGACAATTTATAATCAAATGTAAAGATTGAGTTGCATTGACTACCGAGTAAACCCATTGTGAACCTCGGTGTCCCATTTCTTGTATAATCATTTCATAATCGGGACCATCTTCCATCATTGTATGATAATCGTCTTCATTTAAGTTTTCCAAACCAAACTTGGCATTAATGATCTCCGCTTAAAACTCTACCATCTTGTTACGAACTTGAACGGTATCATCTGAATTTGATGCCCTCAAGTTTGCATAGAATTCCCGAACAATATTCACATTCGCATCACCACCTAATACAACAACATTTTCTCATTTTCTTTGCTTGACAATATCTAAAATATCTTCATCTGACTCAGAAGGTTGAAATTGAATTTCACATATAATAAGTTTATTCTTTGCCATGAAATCCATAAAGTATTTCCTTGCTTCAGAGTTGACGAAGGAGTGATCGATTTATCTTTCTGAAGCTGAGCTTGAAGAAGCTTTTAAACGTTTTGGCGGCATTTTCAGTCTGTAAGCCATAATATACAACTGACAGTTTAGAATTGAGCCATAAAAATCAAACAATGCTTTTTAGAATTCAGCCAATTCAATAATTCCACAACAATGCAATAATTCCACAAAATCATTCAATTAAGTGTAACACCTATAATTCAAACCAACCTCAAGATACAAGTCAATTCAATCAAACCAATTCAGCAATAAAAATCACACAATTGAAATCAAAATTCAGCAATAAAAATCAAATAATGCATTCAGCACAAAACAAATTCATCAACATGCGTAGAGCCGAACGATCGCATCCTCTAGGGTGCCAGTCGACTAGGGCACTCGGTTGTCATCGATCAGCCGATCGATCGTGCCTTGGCGTGCGATCGATCGGCTCCCCCCTCCCGCGTACATAGCAGGCCAGTGTGCGTGTCGCCGCGCCCTACCGAGCGAGTGGTGCGCGACCTAAGAGGAATTGGCGCGCGACCTAGCGGGAATTCACTAGCCCGAGTGCCCGACAACCGAACTAAAAAAATTTCAAATTGTGGAATAAAATAAAAATATATAACCTGTGGCTCTGCTCTGTGGTCGAAAGGATCGTCTGAGGGTGTACTCGATACTCGGGAACAATTTGAGGTTTTCAGATTTGGGGATCGTCTGAGGGCATTTATCTAAAATTTTAGATAACCGATCACTCGCCCCTTAAGGCGATTGATCGGCTATCATTCTGTTAAATTATAGAACGAGAGTGAGTGAGAGTGGACCGACTGATCACGTAATGAGACGATGTATCGGCTCACTCTCCATGAAGGTCGAATGATCGATTGTCACTACCGAGTGACAGCCGATCCATCGCCCCGTCAGGGCGAGTGATCGGCTGTTGTAATGAAAAAAACACTCTAAAAAATACAGACTGAGAGCCGATCACTCGCCCCGCGGCGTAATGAGACGATGTATCGGCTCACTCTCCATGAAAGTCGAATGGTCGATTGTCACTACCGAGTGACAGCCGATCCATCGCCCCGTCAGGGCGAGTGATCGACTGTTATAATGAAAAAAACACTCCAAAAAATACAGACTGAGAGACGATCACTCGCCCCGTTGGGGCGAGTGATCGGCTCTCAGTCTGTATTTTTTTCAGAGTGACAGCCGATCCATCGCCCCAACTTTTTACTAAATAAATTTATAAAAAACATAATATATCATTTATTATAAATTTTACATTTACAAATTTTCAATCATTTAAACAACGATAAAAATAATAATTGAAAAAATATTTCAAAATATAATTTACTATCCTACTCTTCCTTTTCTAACTCCAAATTTTTAAAATCTTCAAGTATTTCATCTTTGCGTTGTTGGTTTCTCGTAACGGCATCATTTCAATTCTTCATGCAAATAAGCGCCTCCACAAGATCAAGTGCAAGTCGTCCTCAACGGTAATCATACACACGTCCACTTGCAGTAAAAGCAGATTCCGATGCTACTGTAGAGACCGGAGGAGTTAGTAGATCTCGTGCTATTATTGAAAGAATATGATATGTGGTAGAAAACATTTTCCACCAATCTAAAATATCAAAATGTTCTTCAGGAGAAAATTGATATCGAGTGCCAAAATAAATATCTAATTCATTTCGCATAGAATTAGAATAAACATCCGTATCTAATTGACTCCAAATATCATAAATACCAAATTGTGAAGTTACTATATTTCTACTACTGCTGCTTGAACTATCATGCGAAGAAACATGTAAACGACTTACATTAGAATATTTAGATTCATAAGAAGAATATAAACTAGCAATTCTGTTACATATTTGTTCTGTAGAAACTAAAGAAATAGTATTTACATTACTAGAAATTTTATTAATCATCAAACATACTCCTCTTAATTTATACCGAGGATCCATTATACATGCATCACAAAAAATAAGAGGAATATCTAGCCAATATTTTTTAAATTTTATTTTCATTTTGTTAAATATATCTCTAAATTCATCTATTTGTCGATATTGTACAAAATTACTTGTTAAGTTTATAAAAATTGGGAGTACAAGATGAGAAGTGAGATAATAAATTCTCAAACATTCATTGGTAGCATCGTAAAATGGTTTTAAAAAATCAAAAAATATATTAGCTACATCACAACTAGATTTATCAAGATTAATACTTTGTGTTTTCTCATTAATAAAACTACAAATAACTTGCCAATATGGCCTAACATTCTTTAACATTAAATAAGTAGAATTCCACCTATTATCTACATCAGTTTTTAATTTTCGTGGTTTGAGTTGTGCAGCTCTACAAAACTCTTTATATTCTTGTTGCCTTGAATTAGATCCAATTATATAAGAAATTGCAAATCTAATTAATTCAATATGAGGCAAAATATATGTCATACCATCTTTAACAATTAAATTTAAAATATAACAAATACATCTCATATGAAAAAGAAAATCATGAGTAGTATCTAATTGAAAATAATTTTTAAAATGAGAAATAGCAACATCGTTAGCACTAGCATTATCAAGTGTTATGCTAAATATTCTATCTCGAATAGAATATTCTTGTAATATTGTTACAATATATCTATAAATCGTAATACCAGTGTGAGAATATTCACAATTACGAAATTCTAAAATTCTTTTATTTAACTGCCAAGATTCATTAATAAAATGAAAAGTAACAACAACATACCCTACAGAATTACGTGCACTCCATAAATCAGAAGTAATACAAATAGACATAAAATGGACATTTAAAAAAAAATGAAATTAGTTCATTTTTCATATTATTAAACATTTTAATAATATCATTTCTGGTAGTACTTCGAGGAACACGTTTAAAATTAGAAGTAACATATTCTTTCATAAATTTTTCAAATTCATCACTATCGGTAAATGCTAAAGGCAACTCACATTGTGCTACAAATTTTGCTATTCCTTCCCGCATTTTATTTTGTGAATATAAAAAAGTACCACTACCACTAACATTTAATAATATTTGTGTAGGGTCTCTAACTTGCTCATTTAAGTGACATTTTTTATAATGCCTACCGAGTGTGCTAGTTGAGCTACCAGAAATATATGCATAATTTTTAATACAATAATTACATTGAGCTCTATATTCTAATTTACCCCCAATTTTAATTTCTTTCATTATAAAATGTTTCCATACTTCAGACGTTTTATTTCTTTTTTTTTAGGTGATGACGTGGATGCTTGTGCAGATGAAGAAGATTGTCCTATTGAAAATACTGGATTTATTTCTCTAATTTCCTCAACATCTTCATCGACAATATTATAATTACGTTCATCCATACTATTAAAAATATATAAATTTCAAAAAAATTGATACCACGCAAATGATGTTGGAGACTGGAGTTCAACAAAATTTGTATCCGGTGAATTGACTACACGGAAAAAACCTACACAAAAAAATTCAGGTAAATATAAAAAATATATTATATTTACAAATATAATTAAAAATATAAAAAATAAATTATATTTTACCTTATTGAACAAATTGAAGATGAAGAAGAATAGATTGAGTATCGAGGGAGAGAGAGCGCGAAAAATAGATTGAGAGCAGATTGGTTAGAGAGATTTGGAAAAATTGGTGAAAAAAAACGATAAGGGTGGAAGAGAATTTATAGGTTGGAGTTGCATTGTTGCCCTTGCATTGTCATCAAGAGCAACGATCACAATATTACAAGAGCAACGGTCATAATACCGTTAGATTGCAAGTTAAGGGCATTTGCAACGGTAATAGTGCAACGGTCATAATACCGTTGCCCAAATCGCAATGCAACTTTCATATGCAAGTGTGCAATGCAAAATATCGTGTCAATGGATCGCTCCGTAGAACAACGGAGTGAGACGAAGAGCGGGGCGATCAATCGACCCCTGCGGCGATGCCTCATGCATCGCCCCAGAGAGCGGGATGATCGATCGCCCTCAAGGGCGGGGCGATGCCTAGTGGGGCGATCGATCGCCCCCTGGGGCGATGCGTCGCCCAGAGGGCGAGCGATCTATCGCCCAGAGGGCAGGAAATCTATCGCCCTTGGAGCGATGCGTTGCCCAGGGAGCGAGGCGATCAATCGCCCCCTGGGTGATGCGTTGCCCAGGGAGTGGGGCGATTAATTGCCCCACTCCACAGAAATAATAATATTAATAATATAAATTAAAAAAAATAACACAACAAAGCTATAAAATTAATTATAAAAAATTTAATATATTATATTATTAAGTTAAAAAGTAAAAAAAAAAAAAGAAAAAATCAGAACGAATTCCTGGTTCTGTTCTGTATATTTGAGAAGCGAGAGGGAGACGGACACGGACAGACACAGACCGACAAAGTGGTGAGATAGTGAGATTAGGGGTGAGCCGTGAGGTGAGTGAAACACTGAAACTTGAGAAATTTTCTCCCAGTTTTCAATAAAACCAGTTTCATCGAGTTTTTCTCAACATCTTCTATCTTTATTTTTTATCGTCAGAAAATATCGAAGAAAAGGTCGAAGGTCAGAGGTTAGTTGATTATTGATTATTTTCTCTCATTTCCAGTCAATTGTTCAGGAATTTTTAGTATTTTTTATTGTCTGAATTTTTGAGGGTGATTAACTGGGTACGGCATCCTGAGGCTGAGGATGGACGGACAGACGAGCCATCAGCGAGCTGCTGCCGAGCCAGCACGTTGGGCAGCGCGATTGGCTCGGTCCTTGGTGGGCTTGCAAGCTCGATTCTTGAACTCGGCTCGACTCGTCTCATCTCAGGAGAACGGGTTAGGCTCGGCCTGCTACAGTAACGAGTCGAGCCAAACTCGACGAGAAAAAGTGACAAAGAACAACGAAATTCATAAGAGTTTACCAAACTTGAACAAAAGACCAAGAACCTGTGGCAAGCCAAGATTCCTTTGCCCTGGAGAAACCTATAACAAGCGAAATAAGAAATTAAAATAAAATAGTCAACTACCCAAGCCAAATATAGAAAAGATGCCCCAAAACAGAGCTTCTAATGAAGAAAAGGAAAAACTCAACAAAAGGACAATACAGCAGAAAATAATTGAACGGAGAAAAAAACATAAGAGATGCAAAGCAAATAAGAGAAAAATAGAACGATGCCCAGTACCTCTCACCAACGAGTCGACAGAATAGGAAGAGAGAAAAGAGGAAACAATAGAACAATGCCCTGGACCTCTCACCAGCAAGTCGACAGAGTAGCGACAGAGAAAAGAGGAAACGAAGAAGGAAAAAAAAAAAAACAGAACGATGGCCTAGACCTCTCACCGGCGATTCGACAGAATAGGAAGAGAACAAAGGATAGAATAAGAAGAAGAAGAAGAAAATCAACAAGCTGAGGCGAGAGATTTAGGTGACGGTGGGGATGGCTTCCTCGGCGGAGTAAAACATCACCGGTGAGTCGACAGAATAGGGAGAGAGAAAAGAGGAGACGAAGAGGAAGAAAATCTGAAGCTGAAATGAGAAGGAAACGGAAGGATGATGACAAGACGAGTCTGGATTTTTTGTTCCCCACGCAGAAATGATGAAATGGAAGGCTCAAATACTATTAAAAATTCATTAGACAATCATAGCCCTTCATTTTCTTTATTTTTCAATCCAATGGTAGGTGCATGAGCCAGTTCGGTTTGGTTCTGCATTGGAATCGAGACGCAAATGTTGGAAACAAAACACTATACCATGAAACACCGTAATGGAACCGAACCTCACAATTTTGGTTCCAATTTAGTTCCTTTTTTTTTTATAAAAAATAAATAAATGACCGAAAAATTAATATTTGAAATACAATTTAATCCTAAACTTTATTACCCAACGGCTAACACTACGAGTGAGAAGACGACGAGCAAGTGAAACAAGTGGCCAAAATGTGGAACGATTGCTCGTTGTTGAAGCCAAATAGAGTAACGTAGACAAAAGGAAGAAGGAGCCTTCGCAAAGCTGAAACAAGTGATGAATGATCTACGACTACAAGTTGAGGATTCGATGAAGAGAAAAGGCAGTGTGAGTAAAATAAAATTATTGGCAAAGAAGGATTTGTAAGCCAAAGGGACACTAGAGAAAGATTCGGAAGCACGAGGGATACAAGTCATGCTCGGAGTGATACCTCCTTTGGTTGGAACGTTGGTTTTGCCGATTCAGAAGACTCCCTCTCTCTATGCAACGAAGAACTAGGGTTAGATAAGCTGAGTTAGATTAGGTCGTGTTTTAGGTAGAATTAGGGGCGTTGGGTTGGGTCGGGGTAAAGTCACTAAATTTAGGTTGGATAATATTTGTTTTGAGCCAGGTTAAATAAGTTTTTACCCGGTTGATCCATGGTTTGATTTTTTCTACATTTCAAAACAGTTTTTACACTCAGAATGTTAAAATTAACCATATTGATCTAACATGATTTTAGAACAAAAATTGAAGCATTTAGACCAAAGTGCAAAAATTTGAAATACTTCCGCCCAATGACGACAAACAGGGACAACTATTTTCTTTTAGTGAAGAATCACTTCTAAACCTTTATTTTCTCTAGTGATGGTGTATATTCAGTTTTTCTGAATGAAAAAAATAGGCTTAAGAGACCTTCAACAATCAACCCTTATTTATAAACTCTTCCCATCAAAGAGTTACAATAGAGGGTTGCAAATGGCGGTTGCCTTGATAGTGACTATTTAGAAAGACACCAGACCACACCCATTGGAATTGTGACTATTGCCAATATTCTCTTATTTGGTCTGTGTTTTTTTATTATTTATGTAGTAAGTAAACATAACACATAAATTATGGCGACAAGGTTCTCATAATAAAATCAAGTATTACCTTTCATGTATCACAATACATAACCATAATGAATAAACTCTATATTCATTCTAGGTCCAAACTTTTTTGATGTTTCTCAATATAAACATGAACATATATTAAAAATAAATATAAGAAAACATCACAAAATTTTATTAAATATTTGTTCTTACTACGAAATTACATAGAGGATCAAAGTCTCATGCTTTGTAATTGTAGATGATCCTTAAATTTAGACGATGATATGCCTTTTGTCAAATGATTAACTAACATCAACTTAGTGCTAATGCACTAAATAATCATTGATTTATCTTTAACATATTCTCTTATAGCTAAATACTTTATGTCGATGTGCTTGCTTTGATTACTACTTTTATTATTCTTAGTCACAAAAACAGCAGCTGAGATGTTACATTATAATTTTAATGACTTAGTAATTGAATTCACAATTCTAAGCTCAGCAATAAAACTCTTCATCCATACTCCATGCAAGGTAGACTCGAGACATGAAACAAACTCTACTTCCATAATGGAAATAGCAGTCAATGATTGCTTTGTACTCTTTCATTATACAACTCCACCTGCAAACATAAATATGTATCCATATGTTGATTTAAGGGAATCAATAAAGCCAGTAAAGTCTTAATCAGAATAACCAATCACTTCTAAATTATTAGTTTATTTGTATATAACCATGTAGTTCTTAGTCCCCTGAAAGTACTTCATCACGTTATTTGCAGCTATCTAGTGGTCTATACTTTGATTACTTTGATATCTACCTAATATTCCAACAATGAATGCAATGTCATGTTTAGTGTAAACCTGAGCATAAATAAGGTTTCCAACAACTTAAGCATATGAAATGTTTTCCATTCGTTTCTTCTCAAGATTGTTCCTCAAGTACTAGTTCGAATTGAAGCTGCCACCTTTCACAATGCTACACTAGGTGAACAATCATTTACTCTGAATCTCTTTAAAACTCTGCTGATATAGGTTTTCTAAGACAAATCAAAAATATCTTGAAACTTGTCACGATGCATCACCCACATCCTTTGTCTCAAAGTTTTGAGACAGAAATTGTTTCACCTCATATAATAATTTTTTTATCATTAGTAGCAAGCAGATTATCATCCACGTATAAAATTAATAAACAAATCTTAGCTCCACTGACCTTGAGGTATATATATTGATCTACAATGTTCTCTACAAAACCAAATGAAGAAATAACATTATGAAATTTTAAATATCATTGGCGAGAAGCTTGTTTCAGTTCGTATATGAATTTTTTGAGCTTGCAAACTAAACGCTCACCTTAATTAGAGGAAAATTTTTCAGGTTGTTTCATATAAATTTTTTCCTCTAAATCTTCATTTAGAAATGTCATTTTCACATCCATTTGTTGTAACTCAAAGTCGAAATGTACAACTAATGATAGAATAATATGAAAAGAATCTTTATTAGATACATGAAAAAAGGTCTCCTTGTAGTTGATTCATTCCTTTTGAGTGAATTCTTTATTTACTAATCTAACAATGTTGCCTAACGAGTCTTTTTAAGTTTTAAAAATTCATTGTTGTAACACCTAAGAACTCCAGTAAAATTTAACCTCGTATTCAAAGATAAATTTGTGTTTTACATTACTATTATGATGATTATGAAGTATATGAGAAAAATAATATAATCTACATGAGGTTTAAATGATGTAATAAGTGGATAAATTAATTGAATTAAGAGAAATTTTCTTTATTGCATGAACAATCAATTTATAAGGCTTGAAAAGCTCTGTTGTGAGCAACTGCGCTACTATTCAATCAAACATTATTCAAGTATGGGTAAAGATTTGTTAAAAGAAAATGATGCATTTGAAAGTATAAGAGTTTTTTGAGTAAACATTTATAAATAGAAGCCAAAAAGACGTTGGAAGTGCACTTGTAAACTAACCAAGTAAAAAACATGAAGTAGTGTATGTAGCAAGGTATTGGGAGCACTATAGGCACAAAAAAGGGCACAAGAGGCCCATGGGGGTGCTGGGCATGCATAGGAGCGCGCAGCGGTGCGCAAGAGTAGCCAGCGCTGCACAAATGCCGTGCGGTCACCGCAGACCTCCACCCCATGTCAGGCCCCGATTCCTTCCAGAAACGGATCCCGACGGGTGTTTTGGATTCCCGATGAGAGAAACTCCTCAAACAACCTACTCAAAACATATATTTTGTAAGTGGGAACTTCTAAACGACATATATCCTGCATTTCATACGTGACATCTTAAATTAAGATATTTCCAATACCATCCAAACAATATACACGACAACCAAAGTGTATTTCATAATTTGAAATATATTACATCATCTACATCATCAAATTCTTTATATCAGTCCATCAAAGTACTCAAACGGAAGCGAATAAAAATATAAATACATATAAGTCACGACATTTGACTTTCAATAACCCAAAAGACTATTAACCATGATCTTTCACCTATGCCTCTTTGCAAACTTTACCTTGCCTTGGATTTTTCTGTCTTGGTGGACGTCTTTGATATCTGAAAAATAGAGATATTCCACATAATGAACTTTACGCTCAGCAAATAAGTCTAACCAGTAAAATAACTAGCTCAAACTCTATCCAGACCCAAACACTATCATTTACCTAATCATTGATTATTTTGAAATCAATTATGTTTTAATTTAAAATCCATGTTATTTATATAAAATTGCATGTAGATAATTCGAACCATTTAAAATCCAACGATCACGGTTTAAAACTCATTTCAATGATTAAATCAATATAATGCAATTTCAAAGAAAATATGCATTATTTAAATACACGGTTTAAAATCATTCTGCACAAATAGATAAATTCAATGCATTATAGTAAATATACACGATTTAAAGCCGTATTTTCTCAAAACACCAAATGCGATTTTTAACATTCAAATTGAAATGTAAAAATGCAATCCACTCTAACTTGACTCATATGACCATCACATACCTACACGTTTTCGAGCTTTCATCGATAAGACTGTATGACCCTACAGATTGGTTCTCCACGAAGTTTAGGGGCTTTTAACCCAAGGAGGACCTACCGTTAATCTTCTTCTCACTTTCATAATCATATTTATCACACACGAAGAGACGAGTCCATCCCAATGGGTTCTTATATTACCACGACTTTCATACTCCATCATTCTTAAATACATGCTTTAAAACGGTTATAAAGAAATAATATGCATGTTTAAAGCGATGCAACTCAACTCACCCGTGCAATTGATAATCGAAATCAATATGCTTAATTTAATAAAAATTGTCGTTTTCAAAATTTTTCGTCTCAATATTTCTTAAAAATCAGAAATATACAATTCTATGTTCAACTTCGTAAAAACATCTGATACGTTCAATTATTAAAAACAATATCAAATCTTCACTTCAACTTCCAATCAAATGTATCATATCCAGATCCAAGACAATAATTAAAACTATATCCACATATCAAAGTAATAAAGTCCAAACGAATTATTCTAATCGTTAGAAATATTTACCGTACGTCGGTGCCTCCACTTTACTCGAGCTTTTCCACTGAACTTATTGATTTCTACACCAAAATGTTCCTCTTACTGAGCTAAACAATGTTGCCTAAAAGATGTATTGATGAATCTCACACGTCCCCTTCCTTTTCTTCACTTTTTCTCCTCCCCCCTCTCTATCTCTCTAGCCACCTTTACCCTCTCTTTAGCCACCTTTATCTTTTAGCACAATATTTTTTGTTAATTTACATAAAAATCATGTTTATTCTTAGCAAATGACCATTTTGCGCTCTCCTTATTGATTATTTACTAAATAACCAATTTTAGTTAACCCTAAATCATAATTAATTTTTATTTAATCATAATTAAATTAAGCTTAATTAAATTTTATCTTTTTTAAACTATCATTTCTTTAATACACTTTTTTTCCAATTTTATTATCACATAACATTTATATATGTACATTCAAAATTATATATTATTCACATATATAAATATTTACCCTTACATCATTGACCAAAAAAAATAATTAAAAATTCAAACTGATACAGTAATAAAGGTTTGAACCATTGCACCCCAAAATTTCCAAAACACATTTTTTGTGTGTGTTTGTTTTTAACATTTTAAGATTTTCAAATTTCATATTTTCAAACTTATTAGGGTCTCATATATTTTTAGGGATATTTTGGGTTATTTACCTCTATTTTTATGATTTATTTGATCTTATTTAAACACCTCATTTGTACCAATTTGTATACGTTAAACATAACCCTTATTTTGTCAAGAACTCGCAAGCTGCCTCCTCATTTTTTGTAGTATCTCCAAGGTAAGTCTAAACTTAATAGACTTCAACCCTCAAACAAGTAAACACAAATATTTATATGCTTGAGGGAGATAATTAGGATTTTCAAGGTTTTCCCATTGAAATTCCTTGATTATGATTTTTCTTCTCACCTTCTTTCACTAATACACGACAAGTCTATTGGTAGATTAATTCAAAGGTAAAGGATACCTATCGTGAGCAAGAGTATACGTATTAAAGATCGAGATTAATGATGTTTTATGCGTTTATCCGTCGGTCTGTATCACAAAGTGCTAGGTTAAATAGTTTCGTTACGATAAGACTTTGGAAACTTGTTTGTTATATAATAGTATGACATTAATGACTTGAGGATTTGTTTAATCATTATGATAAGATGAAATTTACGATTGATGTTATGTTTTATTATTATATTAATGATGAGGACGCTCGAGAATATGTTATAGTATAAAATTTTGATTATGATATTAGACTATTTGATTATATTGATGATCATATCGTTTGAGGATGTGTTATAGTATAGACATTTGATTGTGATGTTTTTTCGGATGATATGTTTATATTGACGAAAATATCGCTCGAGAATATGTTTTGTTTGATGGTTTGATAGATGTAGAAATATTAATGCTTTTATGATATGTAGTAAGATTTGATTGAATAGAAAAAATAGACGAATTGACTCAATGATATGCTATGTTTATGTATGACTCATGCATCATGAAAAAAAATTTATGTTAATAAAGATTTAAAGAAAACAAAGAAACAAAGAAATACTAACAAAAAAGATTGACATAAAGCCGAAAATATTAGAGAATGATTGAAAACACATAAATTTTGTTGTTAGATAGAATTACGAGTTGGTTGTCCTATAAAATGAGATCATAAGTTGTCGTCTCGCTTCCCTAGACTGGATTATCTCTGACAAATAGATTGTATATCAAAATTAAAGCAATAATAAAAAGACCCAGTGAGAAAGAACTGCGATAAGACTGTTTTTATGAAAAGTTTGCATCTGTATACATGTTCATGATCGTTTATGCATCTCTTACTAAGCGATAGATTCATACTTTGAACTTTGTGATATAAGTGAGAAACTTTAGAATGTATACGATGAAAGAAACAATAAAAGATGCAGTTGAAGATGGCTCTCAAGGTAATGTTACATGGTGTCAATGCAAATAACGATTCAAAGGCTATGAAGAGAAAAACTTCGTTTTATTTCTATTTAAGGTAAAAGAAATTTTATAACACTTGTTATTTCATTACATTTATGGATGAATTTATTAAATATTATTTTCAAATTACCATATGAGATCGTTCAATTTATTTTAATAAACACTTTTTAAATTTCAACACTTCTGTTGTACGTTTTCAATGAAATAATTTCAATGAACTCTTTTAAAGTAAAAGTAAATTAAAAACAATGTGCTACAGGACATTACATTTTTACTTTTAGTTTTTTACGCAACTCGATGGGATCCCAAACTTTATTAGAATTCATCTCATCTTTCATAACATCATACTATATGTTTGATTCCTTAAACTTTTATCTTGTGAAAATGTTTTGAGATCATTTTTAGCTCAAATGTTATAATCCGATTCTTATAATACACAACATGATCAGTAGAAACTGCTAATTTATTTTCTTTGATTGAGTCACATGCAAACTACACTCTTTGATTCCTCTCATTACAACTAACGAGGCTTTTGCTGAGCTCTCATTTATTATCAGTAAATTTACTCTTGTAACCAGATTCATCAAAAACACTGACTGATATTAGATTTAGTGTAATATCTAGAACCTATCTAACATCTTTAAGCAACAACTCACATCTTGTGTTGGTATGAATACATATATATATTTTTTTCAATTATTATGGAAACGTGACTATTCCTTATTTTAACAATGTCAAAATCACCGATAGTGTAAGATGAAAAATAATCCACTTTTAAAGTAACATGATAAGATGCTCTAGAGTCACACACCCAATGCGATTCATTCATCGTAAAGTTGACAATATCTTTGGATATAATGATATCTTCACCCTCAGAGGCAGTTGCAGTCACACTCTTTGTTTCTCCTTTAGCACTTTTTGTGTCTTATTCTTTCTTCAACTTCCTGCAATCTTTTTTTCATATGGTCAAGCTTATCACAATGATAGCACTTAATGTCATTTTTACTTTTTGATTTTGATCTTCTTGACTCCAGAGGCCACACGTTACTTTGATCTCTTTTTCATTACTGATAAAGCCTCCACGAAAGAGTGCTCCTATTTCTTTCGCCTACTTTGTTAATCAAGAACCATAGTTGCAATATCATTGAATATCAATGTTGTTTTGCAGTACTGTTTGATAAATTTATAATGACGTGATCATATGAATCTGACAAACTTTGAAGTAAAAGTTCAGCTCTTTCATTTTCGTTGATTTTGTACTCCATTGTTGTAAATTGAGAAAAATAATGAGTATTAATGTGGTCAGTCATTGTTGTCGATTCTGACATCCGAAGAGTATATAATTTTTTTTAAGAAAATTTTATTATACCGTGACTTCTTTTCATATAGTTTTGTTACCGTATTCCAGATTTGTTTGACAGTTACCATTTTTGAGATATTTGACAAAATTTCATCTACTTGAGTAAGATGCAAAATGACTATAGCATCATCATCTGCTTTGTTCCATTTATCATCTTCAACGTTCATCAGTCTGTCACCAATGGCCATAACACAACCATCTCTCCGTAAGAGCGCCTTTATTTTTAATTTTTACAGTAAGAAATTATTTCCGTTGAATTTTTTAATTTCAATCTTTTCTGTCATAATCACAAGACTCTGATACCACTTGTTGGGAAATAAAATAAAATTAGTGGGAACAATAATAATGTTGCCGCTGTAAAACATGGAGAGTACTTATCAAGATAATTCTCAGAAAATATTTTTCTTGATAGTTTCTTTAAACAGAATTAACTTTTCAATTAAGTTTCTAGGAAAGACTAGAGGGATTACAATGGTTCCGCTTAAAATTCAGTCTCCTAGACAAAACTCACTTACACAGTACAATTACACCACTAAATAAGCAGTACGAGAAACAATTGCAGATATGACCCGAAAAATACCAGGAATATTTTTCCCACGCTGTTAAATATATCGACCAAGAAGTGATACAAATAATGGCTAAAGTGAACATCAAGAATTTTTACGTGAAACTCAAATTGGAAAAAAATCACTGGGACCAAGTCCAGAAAAATCTCACTATTTAAAATAGAATTTACAATATTTTTCTACATATTGAATATTCTAGAAAATATTCTCACTGTACTCAAAAGTACCTCACATATTTTCCTTCATCTTCTGTTTTTTTCTCTCTCTAAAAAAATCCTCTCTATTTTCTCTCTATCTTCTCACATTCTCTTTGCTTCAGTGACTTAGAATCTCTCTTCAAGCCTCTAGGTACATTCCTCAAATTGGGGAACGAAGAATGCATTCTTGTAGCAAATAGAGACTTTTAAAAGTCTTCATTCACACACAAGGAGGGACCTTATAGAAAATGATACGAAGAAAAATATTATAAAGGTATAGTGAAAATGAAAAATACACTTCCTCTCCCTCTGTATCGTCTCTCTTCACAAACTTATGCTGATGAGGGAGGCTTAAAGAGAGAGAGGGACAAACACTACAACCCAAAAGAGACAATTGGGTAGAAGAAGGCTATGGTCAATTGCCATGGACAGTAGAGAATATCAACAATCTTTATTAATTTTAGGATAAAGTTTAAAAAAATCGTAAACTATATGGATACAATCAATAAGATGTTTTGTGCAGTTTTTATGGTTTCAGTACAATATTATCTGCTTTAAATCAAAAATCGCACGATTTTATTCTTGATTTATGTTCAAAACGCGTTATATTAAGTAAGAAAGGGAACTCAACTTATAAATTTAGTTAATCTCCACTCTCGAATGATGTGAAATTTGACATCTCTACTGTTTTCATAGAATGAGTTACCACATGGTTAAGTTATTTTTATAATAAATTAATTTTTAAATTATTTATCGTCTATGAAATCATCTTTCCCCTTTAATTTTTTCGTTGAAATTGAGGACAGTGCTTGGAGCGAACTTTTGGAGTCTAAGACTAACGTTTGAAAATGAATTTTGGTTCCAAAAATGCAATGGAGCGAACAATCTCTAGGAGCTAGCAAGCAATTTGGCAGACATCTGCTCTTATTTATAGGCACGTCCTCTCAATTTTAATAAAAAAATGAACAAAAAGAGCAAGTTTGTTGACAAAGAATAATGTAAATGTTAGTTTGTTAACAAAATTATCGTAAAAGCCAATTTGTCACTATTTCTATAGATTAAGAATTTTTTTAGAATTTAAACCTTAATTTTATTGTGAGAAAAATAAATAAATAATATTATTTTTTCTATTTAAATATTCTTACTTAAATAATTTAAATCTTCTTGAATAATAATTTATATAATTAATACAATAAATTATAAATAGTTAATTGTATTTAACACGACAAATGAAATATAGAACAAAAAAATAAAATTAACTTGATGCGAAAAAACAAAAAGATTAGACAGCCACGTGGAATAGCATGGGATTGATTAGTAAAATTTAATTAAAGTAATTAGTCTTAATTATTTAAAAGATGGAGAGTTTGAGATTCTGACACGTGACCCAATGCCCACTTCTTTCACATTTTGAAATGCTTAATCCCTTAATTATTATACTAATTACCTTATTTAATCACTCGAGGTTGTATTAAGTGTTGATGTTTAATCAGGGATGGATGTCATTTAAATTTTCTCTTTTATTATTATTTTAAAAAATAAAAATACATCAGTAAATAATCCTCTCTTATCGTACTCCTGGAGACCGTTGGATTAAGGCTGAACTTTCCCACGTCGACGGCGGTGATCAACGTACTATTTCCACGATCGTTCCCTTTCACTTCTCTTCCCCTACATTCTTCGTCTCACGCCATCGATCATATTTCCATTTTTCTTTCCGCTTCTGAATTTCCTCGATTTTATCTTTCCCAGTTTATCGGTATTCCAGGTTTTTTCTAATATCTTCTCCAATGGAGCCCGATTCGCTTCGTCGCGGTAGTTTTTCTCATGGCGGCCGTTCTGCTCCTTACCTGTCCAGGTAGCCTACTGTCTTCTTTTACATTTTTTGGAATCTTGAAGAAAAATTGCGTTAGAATCTATTTTTTCCGTTCATTTTTTTGTGATTATTGGCGCGAAAAGTGCTTGGTTATTTGTCTTATAAAATTTAGTCGATGCTTGTTGTAAGCAGAGACGGTCTTACGACGAGACCAACTGCCGGATCCGATGAAATACAATTGCGAATTGATCCGATGCATGCGGACTTGGATGAAGAGATCACGGGGCTTTACAGCCAAGTTAGAAGATTGAGAAACGTATGTCCCTAACTTTGTTTCTTTTCTTCTTGCAACCCTGATTGCGTATCTCTGTTCAATCATTTGTAATATCTCCACGATATTTTTGGTACCTTTAATTGAAAAAGAAAAATATTCCTCCAGAAAATGTCGTGGATTCTAATCGCAAGGCTTCTCGATTAGAGTGCTATATTAGAATAGTAGAACTTTTTCTTTCGTTGATTTTTCAGTGTTAGTAAACTTCTTAATTACTGGTTCAGGTTGCAGAAGAGATTGGGACAGAAGCGAAATTCCAGAATGATTTTCTCAATCAATTGGTACGGCATTCAAATTCTGAAATATTCATGTTTTTTTCTATCGCATTCTATGGTTTGTGGCTTTAGAAGATCGAATATGGATTGCTGCTTTAATTCATCTTTTTTTTTTAAACTACATATCAAGCATGCTTGATCTGCTTGAAATTCACATTGCCTTTTGATATGAAACACTTGGAAGGTATCTTTTCACTTAACAATGCAAAAATCATGAACAATTCAGGATCTAGGAGCTTTGAGGGAAAGAAAAAAGAAAATAATGGAGAAAAAAAAAGAAATTCATTTAGGGTTAAGAAGATGTGAAAGGGTCAATCTCTCTATAGGAATGGCATATTCTGATGTGTGAAGTGAGAGAGCAGTTTCATGTTTAGGGTTTTGAGAGAGAAGATCTTGTTAATTAGAAGTAAAACTTCACATGTTCATCAAACTCTACAAGCAAACCCAATTTCTTGCACCCTCCTTAACTTTTTCTTTCCCTTTCTTTTTCATCAGATTTCTTTCCTCCTTACTTCAAAAACCAATGGTAATAACTATCGGGGTTTCATTATAATTTGTTCCCTCAACTGAGATAATCTGTGAAGGAACCAAGGACGGCTGGTTTATTGCCACGTTCATGAGTTCCAATTGCAGCTGCAGGAACAGAATTTGGTGGTTCTTTTGTATTATCTTTGCATTTTCAACTTCCAGAATTTTCCCTGTTTTTAGTACTGATTTGGGATTTCATTTGGACCATTTGGTTCCTCAAACATGAGATTTCTTTCATTCTACCGCAATTGTTTTGGGTCAGGCATAGTACAAGATCTATCTAACACTTTTTTATTTTTATTTTGTTATCAGCAAATGACAATGATCAAAGCACAAGCAGGGGTGAAGAACAACGTACGAAAGTTGAACAAGAGCATTATCAAGAATGGATCAAACTCTGTTGTCCAAGTAGTGGTGTTTGCTCTAGTCCTTTTCTTTCTGGTTTACTTCTGGTCAAAGGTGTCAAGAAAGTGAGACCTGCTATGGTCTTGTTTCTTCACAAATCGAACTTTAGTTGTAGGCATAGAAAAAGAGAAGTTGTAGGCATATATTTGGTATACACGTTGTAAAATCAAATATAAACACCTATTTTTGGTGAGTTTTTTGTTGAGTATTTGTTGTATGCACAAGATTAATTTTTTTACTATACTGAGTGATGAAGCAAACAATGCTGCATAATAATTTTCCATCGTCTCATGTAAAGATAAGCAGAACACCAAATGTTGAGAGTTTTGATATTTAATTAACCAGCCTATCCCAGCAAGCTCTAACCAGCCTTTTGGGAAGAACTCCATGATGCTGCAGTTTCTGTTCATGAATAGCGTGTTTCTCAACTGAGCTCCGTGAGGGGATGCCACTATATCTGTGTGAGTAAGTAACTTCACCTGAATGAAATTTTATAAAGTCAAGCATTAATGTTTTGATAGAGTATTGCCTTTTATTTCTGAACTTAAAACACTTTGAAATTTATTTGGAAAAAAATCAATTTAGATGCTATTGTATGGAGTATCTGTCATTTGGTTTATAAACTTTTTTTTTTTGCTCAATCAGACTATATCGTATATGTCGTTTTCGATTCAAATTTTCTGTTCAATTTCTCGTTAAATTGCATGTGACCTTTTTTTTTTTAAATGGAAAAAGTTCAATTCAAACCCTATCGTATGAGATCATTTGGTCTCTAACGTTTTATTTTTCCAATCAGACTTTATCGTATACGCCGTTTGCAATTCAAACATTTCTGTTCAATTTCTCGTTAAATTGATCACGTACAGAGCACGTGACGTGACCTTCTTTTTATATTTAAAAATTTTAAAAATTACCTATATAAAAATTTATAAATGTAACCATTATTTTGTATGAAGAAGGAAGATATGGGTGGCCTCTAGGAGGAATGCTGCTGGTGGATAAGGGTGGGCACAAGCCGGTTCAGTCCGGTCCCGAGCCCGGACTGAAACCGACCCAATTGGTTTCAAGATTTTTATCCCGAAACTGAAACCGGTTCCACCTAAGATATTTTTTTAAACTAAAAAATTAAGAAAAATGATAAAATTTTAAAAAACGATAAATATAACAAAATAAATACAACATCCAAAATAAATACAAGTATGTAACATATAAACTAAAAATCTAAATTTAACGATCAAACATTAAAATGAAAAGAAATACAACATTCAAAATAAATCTAAATATGTAATATAAAAAACTAATTTACAACATAAAAAAAAAAAAATTCAAGTACAGTGTCAAAACATTAAAATGCAAACTAAGAAACTAAAGTCAATATCCAAAATTAATACAAATACTTTAAAACTTAAAAATACAATATAAATAACAAATCTAAATACATAGTCAATTTCATGGCATCAACCAATCAATCAATCTAAATAATTGCCACAACCACAATATCAAGTCATCGATATGTCATCTTGACCTTCTAGAAAATTATCATCGGAAAGGTTAGTGTCAACGACATTTGCAAAAGGACAATATTGAAAACATTAGTTAATCATTAAGTTAGACTTTTAATCATCCCGTTGGTCATTCGTCTCAGAGTTATATTTTCGCTGTTACCATATTTCTCAATAGCAATCTTCAAATTGCAGACTTCATCTACGTATATATTTGCTGTAATATGCAAAGAAGCAAAAACATGAAGTGTCATTTTATAAAATGTCTCTAAGAATTTAATAAATTCTCGAATGCATTCTCAATCTTCCACTCTCATTTCTTGCACAAAAGACCTTTCATTCTCTGCAAGTTTTTCAAATGTCACTTCAAGCTTCTCAGCGTTTGCCAGCATCAAATATGTTGAGTTCCAACGAGTAGGAACGTCGAGCGAAAAATTACATTTGCAAGTAATTTTTACTGCATCAACGCAGGCTTTAAACAGTTGCAATCTTCCTGGAGAAGACTTTATATACTTTACAAATTTTCTTACTCTGTCTATGGACGTTTGATGTTCTTTCAAACCGTCAGAAACAATCAAATTCAGAACATGTGCAAAGCAACGCATGTGCATATGATCGCCGTTTAAAATCAATCTCTTCTAATTTCTAATTGTCTTATTCAAATAAGAGATAGCGACGTCGTTGGAAGATGCATTGTCAACGGTGATGGTGGTAACATTTTTAAGCTCCCATTTAAGTAAACAATTTTCAATTTTCTTACTAATGGTCTCACCCTTATGGTTTGGAATAAAACAAAAATTTAAAATTTCTTTTTTGCACATGCTCGTCTTCATCAATGAAATGACATTTTACACCATATAATTCAAATTCTGAATAGAGGTCCACGTGTGAGTGGTCAAACACACCTTCTGTGATGTTGAAAAAAATACTCTTTCAACTTTTTTTGTTCTTTCTGAAATATGCCTCGAATATATTTTGCTATTGACCTTCGAGATAGCATAATAAACTTCAGATTTAGATACAAACAAAACGTCTTAAAACCAATTCTTTCTACCACTTTCAATGTCAATTCATCGATTATAATCATCTTATCTAGAAATTCTCTAGCACACATCATAGTAAATATGAGTATACTAGCATTCTTCCCCTCAACAGTTTTAAAGGACAAAGTTGGTTGCCTATTGTCCACATTCCGTAAATACTTTTTTGCATACTTTGATATGCTTTATCATACTTGAAGCCTCATTCTTTGTCTGGTGTGCTGCATATATTTGCCAACAATAATTACACTTTACTTAATCTGTTCCCGGTACCTTACTGAAGTGATGCCAAGCTATATAATTAAATTTTTTTGAATCTATATGCAAACTTTCACTTTCGAAGGACAAAGTTGGTTGCGTATTGTCCACATTCCGTGAATAATTTTTTGCATACTTTGATATGTTTTATCATACTTGAAGCCTCATTCTTCGTCCGGTGTGCTGCATATATTTGCCAACAATAATTACACTTTACTTAATCTGTTCTCGGTACCTTACTGAAGTGAAGTCAAGCCATATACTTAAATTTTTTTGAATCTACATGCAAACTTTCACTTTCGGAAGGATCCATTTTACTATAGAGCAAAAGCACATCGGACAAACAACTCATAACATTAATTAACAGCCAACAAATAGTACATGAATCAACAGCGAACAAACAACACATACAATTAAACAACCAGCACATTAATAAACATAACCACGGCAAGACAACAAATGATGTTTAGATTGTCCAAATGAATCAACACATTGAATTCGAAAAAATCAACAGAATCAACACATTGATTTTATCAGCAAACATAAAATTAAACAATCAAAACAACATAAAATTCTAAACAGCAAATAAAAATCACAATGCTATCGGTCAACAGTTCCGAAGAGTCTCCACTAGACCTAATTTTTACTAACACAAAATTTATATAATAAAGAATAAACACATACAGTGAAGTGAGCAATTAGCAGTGAGCACTAAGCAGGGAACAATTGAGCAGTGAGCACCTTGAAATGTCTGCAATTTTTACGTAGAATTAAGATTAAACATTTTACCCAAACAAAATAAGCATTAAGCAGTACACAACTAAATATCACAAGCATACAGACTGTTTGTTCATGAAGACATTAGAATATACAAAGATTGAGGAGGAAACTGAAAGCTCATTTAACGATGGAGTACTAGTTAGTATATTCTATTTCTATCTTTAACAGAAAGGGGAGAATCAGAGATTGCAGAACAGACACCAATATAATGAAGAAACGACATTTTGGGGAGATTTAGAATAAGTTATAACTATTTTGCGCAAAATAACAAGAACAATGGAGCATATCTTCACACTTATGAAATGAGTATTTTCTTTATAGTATCCAAGTTTATCAATAAAAATATTTCCAGACCAATGACCAGGATTGAAGAAATGTTTTTGACTTTGAAATGTCGAAGTTAGGAGACAAATGAACAAACATGTTATAAACACTAAAAAACAAAAATTGAAGAAATCGTATGAGAAATGCGAAGAAGCAAGAAAAAACAAACCCAAAACCCAAAAATAGAGAATCAATGCATGAAACATACAGACTGTATGATACAGTGAGCCGTGAGGAGTAGGAGTGGACACTGGACAGACTACAGATGCAAGCCGAATGGGAGCACAGAGCAGGGAGGTCAGTTGTTCGGACTTCAGATGTCAGAGGTCGGGTGTTGGGACTTCGGAGTTCGAAGATCGCAACTCGCAAGTTGGAGGTTGGGTGTTCGGGAATTTTGAAGCTCGACAAGTCGAACCTCGGGGGTCAGAGTTCAAAGCAGGGGAGACCGAAACCGGGGACTGCAACTCGCAGGTTAGGTGTGCAAAGGTCGAGAGACTTCGGACTTAGGTGTTCGCCTATTAGGGATTTAGGGGCGACTGGGAAGTGAAGGCTGAAGAGTTAGCTGAAGACTCGTTCAGTCGTCGAAGTCGAAGGTCGAACGAATTTGGTTTAAGTTCAGTCGGTCGGTCTGGTCCCAGTTCTTCGGGAATTCAAGCAATGAACCGAGGACCGGACTGATTGTCTTCGGTTCCAACGGCCTCGGACCAAGGACCGGACCGTGGTCCATCATCTTGGGACCGAAACCAGACCAAAACTGCCAGTTCGATCCAGTTCTCGGTTCGCGGTCCAATCCTGCCCACCCCTACTGGTGGCTGGGTCTCTCAATACTGCTTGACGCCAATGCTTGCAATTTTGATGGTATTTTGAATATATTATGTATTTCTTAACAGTGAAGTTTCACTTTTGGAGGTTCAAGTCTTTCCACATTAGTCGAAATCTGGCGAATCAAACTGGATGAGTGGAAAGAAGAACAGAACTCAATGTCTATATTTCCATTATTTGTTTTTATGTGTTTTACTCTGTCTGATTATCAAATATAATAATTTCTCTGCCAATTTACTTATGTAATATTATATTAATCAGAAATAAATATTTTGTGAAAATTATGGGTGACTGAAAGTAATCATCCAAGAAGAAGACAGTATTTTAAAGGTATTCATAGTACGTCATTTTTACACTAATATATACATAACTTATATTATCACACGAATAAATGTTACATGCTGATCCTCTAGGCGTTAAATATTGCTTAACTTAGGGTGAGTATAGTCTGACTTTTAATGTCTTTAATTTATGACAATATTTGTTTGAACATCTTGGTCATTTAGAGTTGACATATGAACAAATTAGCTAGTGATTTGTTTTTTAGAATTTTTAAATCTAAAAAAGAAGATCACGCATTCTGCACATAATCAATTTAACGGGAAATTGAATAGAAATATTTAAATTGCAAACGGTGTACACGATAGGGTCTGATTGAAAAAAAACGTTAAAAACCAAATGACAAATGACCTCATACGACAGGGTCTGAATTGAACTTTTTCCAATTCTACGCGCTCTGCACGTAATCAATTTAACGAGAAATTGAACGAAAAAAATTTGAATTGCAAACGATGCATACGATATGGTTTGATTGTGCAAAAAATAAATGTTATAGATCAAATAACAAATGACCCCATACGATAGAGTTTGAATTGAACTTTTCCCAATTTATTTATTAAAAAGTGATCTAAAAACGTGTTTTTAGCCTTTGTTATTGAGAAATGATCATGATCTTAATTATTGAAATTGGTTTTTCTTTGACAGAGAAGACTGCAAACCTGCTCGCAGAAGCTTAGATCTTCAGATTGAGCTACCTTCAACAGGCATCCATCCACTTTTCCACATCCTCTCGCAAAAATATTTGTTACAACTGAAGAATTCTTGAATGCTCTCAAACATTTTCTCATTAGCAAAGTTAATCTGATAAGTGGCTCCCCTTTTTGGCTTTTCCTACCCGCTGGATCTATGCCACAAAATTCCCTCAATAAATCAAAAACCACAAGCCACTTCTGCTTCCCCATCCTCCCCTCGTTATGCCTCATAGCAACGGCCTTCTCAAAACAAAATGGTCCATCTCCTTTCTCAAATACTTCAATAGGTACTTCCCCAAAGATTGCTGTCACTAGATGCGCGAGCCACGACCCCATTTCGATTCTGAGCTCACCCCAATGGAAGAGAACCCATCCAAGCAATCATTTTTAAGGGACCAACTGATGAACGGAGCCACCGCAGTTAAGCCATGCCATAAATTCTCATAGTCATAGTATGTATCTGAGAGGAATGTCGAGCACTCCAGGAAAATTGCTGATTCTGGAAGGGCTTCTGTCCAAGGCATGGCGTATTAGTTTTTCGTGCAGTCCGATTTGTGGCTGCCCTTTATACACAACAAACGTCCTTTTGATGCCTGTGAAGGGAAATACCAATGCTTGGCTTCATTTTCCATGTAGGTGTCATTCAAAGAGCTTATAAACCAGGTATGTCCCTCCATTGCAGTTTCTGTAAATCTGATATCCTTGAGAAGGAGGAATGTGACCGAGTCAATGAGCTTTGAAGTTTCTCTCATATTCGCAAAGCTGAAGGTAGGAGTTTGTGCATTGAAAAGGATGAGAAGTAAGAACAATGAAAGGATGCTCATAATAAGCTTACCATCTGTTTCGGAAAAGGCTGTGATCCTTCCATCCACTGCCATGTAGAAGGATGTACTGCACCAAAACACAGGTTTTAGATGCTCAATTTCAAATGTGTTTGTCAAATTCTATTTGGGATCTGAAAAACTGGAAAATAAAGTAGGTGAGTCAGAGAGAAGGAGAGTAACATGCAATGGCAGAGTGAGTGGACTTGGATGATCACTGGTCTTATTCTTAGAACTTAATAACCATTTTTTAATTATTAGTTCAAATTTATGGAATGAGTATTTAATTATTGAAGTAGTCCTTTTAGTAAGCTTCTGTCCATGAAGAACAACCGCATATAAGCACGCAGGTACACCCTGTTGGATGGATTTTAGGAAACTTCCAAACTTTAGAAACCCAAACGTTTATAATCAATGTGGCCCACGTGTACAATCAATCCTTATTGGTCAATATAAAATTTTATATTTAATTTGATGGAATTAAAACTTTAAATAAAGGACAATGTCTTTTCTCTGCTGGATAACCTAGATAATTTTCCATCAAACTATCTCAAAAAAAAAAGAAAGAAAGTCCAGAGAAGGGAGAGAAACACAATCCTTTTGTTCATGGATCAAAGTAAATTCATTTTTACTTTGTTTTTCCTCCCTCTATTGAAAGATGCTGGTGAAAATCAATATGTTCAAGACCTTGATATTTCTCTTTCGAATAAAAATAAAATACAGTTTGATTAGAGAAAATATAACGTTTATATGGAAGAAAACGAACATGTGGTATCAGAGCATCTTTTGGAACTGATTTTCCATTATGAAATTTATTTTGCTAACCGCATATTTATCCGCTGCTTAATGATAAATTTCTGTCAAAATAAGGATAAATAATTTGTTAGATCAAGAAATTTAAATTATTTGTTTGATTGCATATATATGACAGTTATGTTTTATAATTGTTAATTATTGAAATTAAGATATTATTTGCAATTTTATGAGTATTTAATTTGATGTCTGAATTATGTATAATTTGTTAATCACCAAAGTGGCCAAATTCTAAAGTTTTTATCATATATCAAATTAAATAAATTCAATTACTCATATTTTATGTGATGCTTGCTAATGAAATGACATTACGATACTTATGATTTTAATATGAGTGTATTGATTTTCATAATTATAAAATATTATGAATCGCCCAAAGGCTGATTAATTATTTTATAATTATAAATATGAATGTGGAGAATTAATATGCTTGATAAAGTGTATTTTGTTTATCCAAAGATAACAAATATGTCTATTTCAAGTATGTTAGTCGCCAATTATATGGAATTAAATTGAGCATCAGTCATGTTTATTGTTTTTATATTGTTGTGTCACCCAAAGGAGAACTTCAATATACACTCATGATTGTTTGATTTCATTGTTACTCAAAGCATTAATGTGTAAGCATGTTTTATATTTTGCAGCATCTATTCCTGTGTCTCTTCATTCGCAAGCCACGTCTGTTGTAAAGTTTTCTGGTCTAAATTTCTCTAAATGGTGCGAACAAGTTCAGTTTCACCTTGGTGTTCTGGATTTTGATTTGACACTTGTAACTGAGAAACCAGCTGCTACTGCATCTAGTAGTGTTGATCAGAGATCTTCCTATAATGTTTGGGAAAGATCAAACAGACTAGCCTGATGTTTATGCAAATGACTGTGGCAAATAATATCAAGTCCACATTTCCTAAAACTGAAAGTGCTAAGGAATTTATGAAATTTGTGGAAAAATGTTCTCAATCTGACTCTGCTGACAAGTCACCGGCTGGAACACTGATGAGTATTTTGACCACCATTAAGTTTGATGGTTCTTGTACTATGCATGAGCATGTCGTCGAAATGACAAACATGGCAGCAAGATTAAAGTCCATGGAAATAAAAGTAAATGAGAACTTCCTTGTGACATTTATCCTGAACTCCTTACCTCCTCAATATGGCCCATTTCATATGAACTATAATATGATGAGGGATAAGTGGAATGTGCATGAATTGCATGAATTCAGGAAGAAACAAGGCTTAAGAAATCAGGAACTGAAGTTGTCAATCTCATGAATTATGATGGAGCTGGAAAGAAACGTGGAAAAGGTAATAAATGACTATCATCGGTAAATCAATCCTCTATTCAAATCCATAAGAAGGAGCGACAGAAAGATAAGTGTCATTTTGTGGAAAGCATGGGCACTATCAGAAAGATTGTCTAAAACGTAAGGCATGGTTCAAAAAGAAAGATAAGTCTAGTGCTTTAGTATGTTTCGAATCAAATTTAACTGAAGTTCCTTATAATACTTAGTGGATTGATTCTGGTTGTACCACTCATGTTTCTAATATGATACAGGGATTCTTTACGACCCAAACCATAAGCCCAAATGAAAAGTACATGATTATGGGGAATCGAGTGAAAGTTTCAGTTGAAGCTATTGGAATTACCGTTTAATGTTATACACTGGACATCAATTAGATCTTTTTCAAACTGTTTATGTTCCATCTGTTTCTCGTAATTTAGTTTCTTTATCAAAACTTGATCCAGCTGGATATTCCTTTATGTTTGGGAATGAATGTTTCAGTTTGTATAAAAATAACCTTTTGATTGATTCTGGTGTTCTGTATGATAGTTTGTACAAATTAAAGCTTGATAATTTTTTTGCTGATACTCTTTTAACCGTGCATCATAATGTTGGAACTAAACGTGGTTTAATGAATGAATATTTTGCTAACTTGTGGCATAAACTATTGGGTCATATATCCAAAGAAAGAATTGAAAGATTGGTAAAGAATGAAATCCTTCCACATTTGGATTTTACTGATGTTGACATTTGTGTTGATTGTATTAAAGGAAAACAAACAAAAAACACAATTAAGAAAGTAGCTACAAGAAGCACACAGCTCCTTGAAATTATACACATCGATATCTGTGGTTCTTTTGATATTCCAGCTTTCGGTGGAGAAATGTATTTTATCAACCTTTATTGATGATTTTTCACGTTATGGATATATCTATTTACTGAATGAAAAATCTCAATCAATAAACACTTTCGAAGTGTTTATTAATGAGGTCGAAAAATAATTAGATAAAAGGGTGAAAATCATCAGATCTGATAGAGGTGGTGAATATTATGGGAGTTTTGATGAAAGTGGATAACATCCAAGTCCATTTGCTAAATTCCTTGAAAGTCGTGGTATATGTGCGCAATACATAATGCGAGGAACACCAGAACAGAATAGTGTTGTAGAAAGACGGAATCGTACTTTAATGGATATGATTAGAAGTATGTTAAGTAATTCATCTTTGCCCTTATCATTGTGGATGCATGCTTTAAAAACTGCTGTATATTTATTAAACAGGGTTCCTAGTAAGGCAGTTTCAAATACTCCATTTGAACTGTGGACATGAAGGAAACCTAGTTTAAGGCACTGACATGTTTGGGGATGCTCGGCAGAAGTGAGAATTTATAATCCACATGAAAAGAAATTGGATTCAAGAACAACCAGTGATTTTTTCATTGGTTATCTAGAAAAATCTAAAGGGTATAGATTTTACTATCATATCCATAGTATGAGAATAGTTGAAACTGGAAATGCTAGGTTTATTGAAAATGGTGAAATCAATGGGAGTTTGGAACCATATAAAGTGGAAATTAATGAAGTTAGGGGGCAAGTTTCAATACCTATAATTTCTTCTCGAGTTGTTCCAACAGCTGTTGATCATTTCAATGACTTATAAGAACAACAAATTAATGATCAAACACCATATGATGAGATTAACACTAATGAACCTAAATAGGTGAACCATTAGAAATTCCATTAAAAAGATCTGTAAGAGAAAGAAGATATGCTATTTCAGATGATTATGTGGTTTATCTTCAAGAGTTTGAATTTGACTTAGGAATTGATAACGATCTAGGTTTCATTTTCACAAGTCATGGAAAGTGAGAATTCTGATAAATGGTTAGATGCCATGAAAGATGAGTTGAAATCGATGAAACAAAATAGAGTTTGGGAACTCGTCGATTTTCCTGAAAATTGTAAAAGAGTTGGGTATAAATGGGTCTTTAAGACTAAACGCGACTCAAATGGCAATATCGAACGTAATAAGGCTACACTTGTTGCCAAAGGTTATACTCAGAAAGACGGCATTGATTACAAAGAGACATTTTCTCCTGTTTCGAAAAAGAATTCTCTCAGAATTATTATAGCATTGGTAGCTCATTATGATTTAGAGCTCCATCAAATGGATGTGAAAACTGCATTTTTAAATAAGAATTTAGATGAAGAAGTTTATATTGACCAACCTGAAGGTTTTGCAGTTGAAGGAAAAGAACACATGGTGTGTAAACTTAAAAAGTCAATTTACGGACTTAAACAGGCTTCACGACAATGGTATCTTAAGTTTAATGATACCATTACTTACTTTGGATTTAAGAAAAATATTGTTGATCGGTGTATATATCTAAAGGTCAGTGAGAGTAAGTTTATATTTCTGGTTCTATATGTTGACGATATCTTGCTTGCCACTAACGATGTTGGCTTATTGTATGAAACCAAGAAATATCTCGATATGAACTTTGAAATGAAAGATATGAGAGAGGCATCTTATGTGATTGGAATTGAAATATTTTTGAATAGATCACAAGGATTATTGGGATTGTCTCAGAAAGCATGTATTAATAAAGTTCTAGAGAGATTCAGAATGAAAAAATGCTCTGCAAGTGTTGTTCCAATTCAGAAAGGAGATAAGTTTAATCTCAATCAATGTCCAAAGAATGAATTGGAACGTACACAAATGAAAGACATTCCTTATGCATCTATTGTTGGAAGCTTGATGTATGCACAGACTTGTACCAGACCCGACATTAGTTTTGTTGTCGGAATGCTGGGTAGATATCAAAGTAACCCAGACATAGATCATTGGAAAGCTGCAAAGAAAGTACTTAGGTACTTGCAAGGAACAAAAGATCACATGCTCATCTATAAGCGATCTGATCATCTTGAGGTGATTGGATATTCAGATTCTAATTATGCTGTATGCGTGGATACCAGAAAATCCACTTTTGGCTATTTGTTTCTTTTAGCCAAAGGAGCAATCTCATGGAAGAGTGCTAAACAGTCTGTCACTGCTACATCCACTATGGAGGCTGAGTTTGTGGCATGCTTTGAGGCCACAATTCAGGGTTTATGGCAACAGAACTTTATTTCAGGACTTGAAATTGTTGACAGTATTGCCAAGCCGCTGAAAATTTATTGTGACAATTCCACAGCAGTCTTCTTTTCTAAAAATGACAAGTATTCCAAAGGTGCAAAACACATGGATTTGAAATACTTGGCCGTTAAAAAAGAAGTTTAGAAACAAAGGGCGTCAATCGAATACATAAGCACCAACCTTATGATTGCGGATCCGTTGACAAAAGGATTGCCACCGAAGACATTTACAGAACATGTCGAACAAATGGACATTACCAAATGTTGACTTTATGTTTATGTTCCTTATGTACTTGACACTCTTGAGCTCGTTTATTTATAGTTTCTGATGTGCATTTATGAATCTTGTTTAATAAAGTTGAATGGATTCTTAAATGAAATTATGAAGTTATGATATTAACAGGATTTGTTTTTTGATAAAAACATTAATGTGGACCATTATGATATATATATTTTTAGTATAAAATTAATATTGTGATACATGGAAGGAACTATGTCGCTACAATGACATGCGACCACTATGATACATATTAGTTGTATACTAGATAATGATATTATGTTTGACTAATATAATGAAAGATTTGATTTATAAAGATAATGCCACATGAGCCAAGTAGGAGAATGTTAGATGGATTTTATGAAACTTCCAAACTTTAGAAACCCAAACGATTATAATCAATGTGGCCCACGTGTACAATCAATCCTTATTGGTCAATATAAAATTTTATATTTAATTTGATGGAAATTAAAACTTTAAATAAAGGACAAGGTCCTTTCTCTGCTGGATAACCTAGATAGTTTTCTATCCAACTTAAAAAAAAAAAAAAAAAAATGTTCAGAGAAAGAAGAGAAACACAATTTTTTTTGTTCATGAATCAAGATAAATTTATTTTTACTTTGTTTTTCCACCCTCTATTAAAAGATGCTGGTGAAAATTAATATGTTCAAAATTCTGGTTTTTTTTTTTCGAATTAAAATAAAATACAATTTGATTAGAAAAAATATAACGTTTATATGAAAAAAAACGAAAGCACCCATCATCAATTGGTTTCTCTCTGCTCTCTATTTGCTAGTTTTTTTCTTCTACTGTAATGACCAAAGGTTTTAACTTACCCATGCGACTTCAACCTTGACATTGAATTGTTTTAGCTGGGCAGTGGGCGGGCGTCTTCAACTCTTGTTTCCCGCTATGACGTCGACTGTCTCAGTCTGAATCTCAATCAACGCCTCAGATTGACCTAAATCTCATCCAACGGCTTTTGCAGAAATTTACCATCTTGTCCTAGTTGAAACAAGTTGAGGCTGTTTTAGTAATTTCCGTTTGGAGACCGAAAGTCTTATGCCATCGCTCCTTAAACCCCCAAACTGAACCGCTACCTCTCTCTACGCTACGCGCCATCCTTCGTAAACCTCTTCGCAACCTGACGGCAGGATTCAAGCTTCATCGGAGACCGGTTGAACGACGCTTTTTTCCTGTATTTTTCCTAAAAAATGCTTCCTTTTCGTAGCTTTGATTCCTTTTCAGCGACTTAATTTTCCTTCTGTTCGATGAAATGAGACGCTTTAGCTGGCTTCGCCTTGTGAGTTCTTGAGCATCAACTTTTTGATTCAGCAGCTGCTCTATTTTTTTTTTTATTTATGTTGATAGTAATGAAATCCTTGTATTTTATGCAGTGCGCTCGGCAGTTTCTTTCATCAACATCTGTACAATCGCACTTTAGTCAGATGAATTTGTTACGGAATGTGTCGTCCTTGCACCGAGCGAGTCAAATGAATTTGTTACGGAATGTGTCGTCCTTGCACCGAGCGTCATCTCACTTAAGAGGTAATTCATTGCTCAGTGATCTAAGGCTCTTGCTAAATTACGAAACTATAGGGTGAGCATTGAGGTCTACTTCACTTCTTCTTGTCGACAGCTATTATGAAGATTCTTCAATTTTGTTGACCAATTCTTTCTTTTTCCTATTTCAAATTGGGAAACCAGATGATTTTTTCACAGCATTGCCTTTCATTAATCGGCAACTACATTCAACAGGTTTTCCCATCCTTTCTATCGAATATTACACTTTTTGTTTTTAGTGTTCAATTAATATTCAATTTCATTTTCATTGAGTTTTTTTCCACACATTTTGTAGGTTTATGTCAGTCCATCGAACGAGACTATTATGAAATTCTTAATCTTCCTGATGACGCCACTCAGGATGAGATAAAAAAAGCTTATCATTTGGTGAGTATTTATTTAAATCGGTTTGGCTAGAGAGATTTAAAAAAGAGAACAAGATGATTATCTAGTTATTGAAAGACCAACATCAACTATCGATAAATATAGGTTCAAAATTAAATCTATCGAATATGGTAACATTTTAGTGGAAGTTGATTGATTTTGTTATGTGATACAGCTAGCCAAAAAGTATCATCCAGATGCAAATAAGAATAATCCTTCAGCAAAGAAAAAATTTCAGGAGATTAGAGAAGCATATGAGGTTTGTTACTTTCATTGGGTTGCATTGTACAGATTCTTGTTTTTTTTTTACCATAGTTTTTTTAAATCTTAGGAATGTCATTCAATCAGCTAGCAATAAGTGGACATATATGCAACGTTTATATACTTTTCCCTATTATGATCTCATTTTTTCTGTTTTTTTTTTTTGGCATGGGCAAATTTCAGAATTTACATGATTCTAAAAAGAGGACGCAGTACAACATGGTAACAGCTTTTTAACCCTACTGAAGTTTTCTGCCAATTGCCAATTTGTATTTCTTCTGTTTCTCAAATTATGTTCTCTTAAAATCATGGCTTTTGTTGGTTTTAGAGCTAACTTATTTGTGTATGATTATTAATATATGATGAAGAGGCGTAATAGAAGTTCTCAGAATGTGGAATTCGGTGCTGGTGATGCGGAAGGCTTTAGATATGGTCATCAAACTCATTTTTCTGATTCATTTCATAAAATATTTTCAGAGGTACTTTGACATAATGTTTTTGCTTTTCAATTGTCATTGTGTAATTTGTAGATGACATACAATTTATTATGCTTTACAGATCTTCGAACACGAGACAAACAATTTTGCTTCAGATATTCAGGTACATCGTTTGTCCTCCGACATCAATTGTTATGCAAAACCAGTGAAAAAAAGTACTAATAATCCATTCAATTTGGTAGGCAGAGCTATTGCTCTCTTTCACTGAAGCTGCAAAAGGATGCATAAAGGATTTGTCTGTCAACGCATTCATTCCTTGCAATGCTTGCTGTGAGTTGAAGTTAACAGTTAGTTTCAAGGAGATTTTGTTTGTTATTATGCATTGATGGTGTAAATGATGTGCATTTTGTTTCCCTTTTTCTTCCAACTTTTGCTGGAAGTTTGATCAAAGACATTATTGCCACAAACATGATAACACCAGGAAAATTCTGGTTCGTGTTGGAACCTGTTTGTAGTTTCCACTAACTGTTTTTAATTAGACTTTGGACTTTAGACCACTGGACAGGAATTTGATCAACAACTGATATGTTGGATAGTAGAATCCAAGTGACAGTCTCAAAGAAACTTATCATATGATCAATTTGTAGGTTTACTGTTATTATTCCAGTGGCTTTTGGTTTTTTATAAAACAATTTCCATTTTTACTGGATCTATGCAAAAGAGTCAACTACACAGTATGTGAACAGATGGATAACTGAGTTCATGAGTTGCCACAGGTCTTTGGTTCTATTAAAGTATCATGCACACGCACACTATTGCTTTGCTTTTGAGTGTTGTAGAACTGTATTGGATCCTTAAATCTCAGTGTTTAGTTGTTTCCTTTTCCCTTGTATTTAATGCAGATGGAATTGGCTATTCCAAGGATGCCCAGAAAGAAGTTTGTCCAATTTGTAGAGGTGTGGGGAGAGTAAGTTCTTTGAAGCTCTCATTGACAATAATTAGTGGGTAAAATGTTCCTTGGGATAATTACATTACTCCTTTTCTTTTGGAAGTGCAGCAAGAAATAAAACATTGATTTATTTATTGTTCACTTTCAGGTTACTATTCCTCCATTTACATCCACGTGCAACACTTGTAAAGGATTGGGCCAAGTGATCGAGGCATGTCAATGGATCCCAGTTATGAACTCTTTTCATTTTCTTAATTGACTTAATAAGATAATTGGTTATTTTGGGTGCAGGAATATTGTGTATCCTGTCGAGGATCAGGGGTAGTTCAAGGTGTCAAGAATATCAAAGTTACAATACCTGCAGGTTTTTATCAGTAATTTCCACCAAATGTGTTGATCGGAAGTTGGGGTTGATAAATGCCGTGAAGGGTTTGTAGTTGAAGAGAAAATAAAAAGATAATGCCATCATTAGAATATGATGGAATTGAGTGGGAGAAAATTATATCAATGCTCTTTGTTTTTTTCCCCCTGAAAAGTTCCCATGTCGAAATGAGTTTGCTATGAAATCATTGAATTTTAGGTTTTTGATAGTGTTTGTTTCATGCATATCCTTAATATGAAAGAGCTATTGCATCATTAACGATCTTGCCTTATGACCTTTTACTATTTTCTTGTTAACTTTATTATATGAAATGCATTAGGTGTGGATTCTGGGGATACAATTCGTGTGCCAGAAGCTGGTAATAGTGGAGGCAGGGGAAGTCAATCTGGCAGCTTATTCATTAAACTGAAGGCAGGTTTATACTTAGAAATCTCTTTCGTTTTCCAGCTTGAGTACTTTATTTATGTTTTTTTTTTTGTCTTCTAGATATACAAATGCATCTTTATATATTTTCTTATCATTTTTTTTTCAAGAAAGTTCAATAACTGTTTTTTCTTTATTTTTATTTTTTTGGGAATTATGTAGAAACTTTACAATGAATCTCCACCTTTATTTTTGTCATGGTCTCATTGTCTAGTCCTAAGATTCAGTAGGAATTATGCAATCATATAGGACCTGGCATCATACTGGGGATCACACCCTCATTTCTTTCTACAGATATTTAACTGCCATGTTTGCCAAACTCTAATGGGAGTTAAAGAATTGGACTTGAACTCCAGTTCCTAATTAGGCGAGTTTACCTCAACAATAGTGAGAAGCTAGGCGTGGAATCCACAATTTTATCCACTTTTGTACCCTTATCCCTTCTATCTTTTTCCTCCCTAACTTCCTTGGAATTCCAACTCCCTTCAAATAATTTCCTCATCATAGCTTCCCCTGTCCTCAAAGAAGATGATGAACATGGCCTACAATCATTTGAAAAGCGCTGAGCTAATGAATGCGACTCCTTTGTCCTGCTATAAAATGGGTCACTGCATGGACGCTGCTTGTGCAACCACTTCTTTTCAAACAATATTTTTTCTTCATTTAAAAACCATTTTAACGTGTTTGGTTCAGAAGTTTCTTGGTATCTTATCAGAAATATCTATTTCCTTGGTTTTTTTCTTTCCAAACTGTAGGTTGCTGAGGATCTTGTATTTAAGAGAGATGGAGTGGATATTTATGTAGATTTCAACATCAGCTTTACTCAAGTAAGAACTCAATCTTTTCTACAGATGTTTAACACATTTGTTAGTGTCATCCTTTCAACTCGTTTTTTTTTTCTTTTTTCCTTTTTTTAATACTTATAATATATGTGATTATGATTGAAACAATATTTAATTAATCTTATGTATTGGTAAAAAATGACATTAGACAATCTTATGATATTAACTATTTCAGTGTTTTCTCATATTACCTTCTTGTATGTTTTTTGTTTTCTTGAAACTATAGCAATGTTAAGATTTTTTTATAAATAAGCTTATGCCATCCATAATTCATGGCATCTGCTTGAAAAGACTTGGGTGATTCCTAGGCCATTCAAAAGTTGTTTGTTGAATGGGTAGAATATAGAGGTGCAACAAAGAAGGCGTTGGGCAAGTTGGTGTGTCGTAGCATTCTTTGGCCATTTGCGGTAGACACAATATGGTGTTAGACACAATATGGTGATTTTAAGCAAGGATAAATGACTGAAAATCTTATGTTTTTTTCTTGTTTTTAATGTGGAACAATTTTAAAATTGAGGGTGTTTTTTCCTAAAGCTCCTTTATTTTGTAAGGCCTTTTTCTAGCTTTCATGTTTTCACTTTTCTTTTAATACAATCTTTATAACCAATAAAGATGCTATAAGTGACTAAATGATTGTTGCACAAAGCATGGCAAAATTTATATCAAACAAAGAAGCTATTCATCATACGCACACATATTGTAATGCCCTAAATTTTAAATTCCTAATTTCAAACCCTAATTTGAAAATCTTAAATTTTTTCTTAATTTAATTTGCAAATAAAGTTTAACTTTGAGCGTTAAAACCCTAATTTTTAAATATTTGAAAGCTTTAAATAAAATGATTAAATGCATGGAAGTTTTTAGAACAATTTCAAATATTAAATAGCTTGGTCAATATTAAAGTAAATATAGAATTGAAACAATTAATAAAAAATTTATTAACGATAAAGTCAACATAATTTATTCAAGATTCCAACTGAAATAAAAATATGAAATGTCAGCGAAAACTTAAACATACTAATTCAAATTTGATTAAAAAATATTTTTTTCATGCTCGCTTGCCTCTGGAAAGTTCTCGATCAAGGTTATTTTTTCGTCAGATAAAATTCATGTATATCACAAAACTACAAACTATGAAAATAATTCAAGGGAAAACACATGCAGGTGCAAAATTAATATTATATTTTACCGAATCTTGATTTAATAATTGCATACTTGGTTGGAACTCATTTTTCAAGCTTCGTTCAGACTTAGCCATGTCGTTCAGGTTTTGCCATCTTATTTTTATTCAGACATAATCATCTTATTATCGTTCAGATATACCTATATCATTTTCGATCAAGTTTAGCAATTTTATTGTTGTTTAAGATTGTTATTACATATTTTTTGTCAATTTCATCATAATTATGCACATACAAAATGATTTTTCAATTTTATCTTTTAAAATAATATCATGTTAATATTCAATTCAAATATCGAAATCGAATAATAAAATATAAAGAGAAAATAACATAATTTTGTGATGTAGGGCTGTAGCCAAAACGTTGAATACTTAGTATTTTACTTTCCTAGATTCTGAGAGTTTAGGGTTATCGATATTTTTTCAAAATTCTAAATACTATCATGGCTGAATAAATATTTAGTATTAAATTATCACTTAGATAAATTCAATTTCAGAAATATTTGAGCATAAATTTATCACAAATACTCTTAAGTTCGATAAAGTTAAATTATATTGATTCGGACGATTTTTGAGATTTTTCATGTCTAAATAAAATATTTTGTATTAATTCCTACTTTAATAAATCAATTCAAAAGAATTTAGGCAGAAATTCCTTATCGATTTATTCTCAGATTAGCTCGGTCGGATTGGATCGTTTCAGATAACTTTTGATCAAAATTAACAGTTCGGAAGCAATCTGGTTCGGTATTGGTCAATTCTGGTCAAAATTGGGGTCAGGTCCGATTCAGTTGGACCGAATTTAGTTCGGTTGGATCGATTCTGGTTCAGCTATGCCAGTTTGGTTTGCTGGACCTGTTCGGTTAGACCATCTTTAAGTGAACTGATTTGTTTGGTTCACTGGTTCACAGGTTGAAACTAAAAACCCATTATTCTTCCCACACCCGAGCACACAAAGAGTGTGTTTCCGACGATAGAGGTTCGTCTTCGAAAGGCAGCGACAACTTCGACCAAGAGAAGTTTCGTTAGAGCTCGGCCGCTCGAGTGGAAGGTTGTGGCTGTAATTTGGTGGTGCTCGGAGGTCGTAACTCGAAAGTAAGGCTTTTGACTGAGAAAGAGAGAGATGAGCTTTCTGAATATGGAACTCGAGAGAGAGCTCTAGTGTGCCATTTTCCTTCAACGACCCCCCCACCCATTTTCTACTCTGAAAATCTGAATCTAAACGGATTTTCTATCTGAAAAACAGTAAATCCGATTCCTAATCAGATTTGCAGAGGATATTGAGTGATAGTGTTTAATCGGATTTCACTCTGATTTTAGAGATTTATGGTTAAAATCTTAGATTAGATTTTGACTTTGAATTTATTTGAGAATTTTTAATTTAAAACTCTGAATTGTTACGCATATAAATGTAGGTGTGTTGTTATAACTTTCTCTGCATCACTAAAGACTCTTTTCTCTTCCAACTTTGAGTTTACTTGGATTTTGACGTTCTAATATTAGTAGAATGAAAATGTTCCTTCTTGAATTCTTCTTTCCTTTTACCCTCTTTACAAGGGCCTTGCTCTAGGAAAATCCATGTAAACGCCAAATCAATATGATTTTGTTTGCGTAGCTAATATCTCATTATTTTAAGTGACATTATATATTATCCTGAAAAAAGCGTATTTTTATCCATAACTCAGTATTTGAATTATGTTCGCAGGCTATTCTGGGTGGCAAGATTGAGGTGCCAACTTTATTAGGCAAAACTCAAATTAATGTAATGCTTCAAATCCTAAAACTTCAGTTTATTTTGCATCTAAGTTTACTTCAGGTTTTATTTCAGCGAGTGAAAGAAGTCACTCCAATGTTATGTCTTGTATGGAGGGCAATGTGTTAGGCAAATTCGTATAGTTGGTATCAGCTGTTGAAGAATCCATCATGAAGACTAGTCAATTAAGATTTCAAGTTAAAGAAATTAATGCTTGGCTAAACTATGCAGCATAAGTTTAGGAATAGAGAAGGAATCGTCTCAAAGTAGATGAATACAGATCTTACTAGCAAATGGCATGTTATTTTATGTCAAGAAGCTAAGTCATATTTTGTTAAGAATGAAAGCCTTGAAATAATATGAGCAAATTGTCGTGCTAAATTCTAGAAAACATTAGTTAACCTAGGGAGAATTCTTTGGTTCAGCTTACTTATTCAGTCCAAACTTCCATTTTATGTGGAGACTGGTTCCGTAGTGTTTCAAAACTTAAAAAGTAGGATACATATTTATTTGTTAACACTGACGAAAAAAGTTGCTTTCTTTAGAGTAGGACACATTTGATGCTGATAAAAAGTTTGCGTTAATTTTAACTATTTAACATCTTGTACAAATATACATAGAAGGATGTGTGTACTGCCATTGTGAGCTTAGTATCATGTAATTTCCAGTCTTTGAGTTGCATATTACATCTTTTCGTGAAAGATGGATCTCGTAAAACTTCAATTTGTTGCTGAACTAGTGGTTGTCTTATTGCGGTCTCTTAGATACCAAAAGGGGCTCAGGATGGACAACTTATGATCATCAGAGGCAAAGGTGCCCTTTTACGTTTAGTAGAACTATCATGCTATGAAAATTGTGAAATGCATGCTGTGCTTACAATTTATTGCGTTGCAGGACTGCCAAAATATGGTTTTCTTATTGACCATGGTGATCAATACGTTCGATTTCGTGTGAAATTCCCTGCGTAAGTTTTCTTTCTTTTTACTTTTAACGTCACCTTTTTTCCATGTGAAATTCCCTGCATATGTTTGATGAGTGAATTGTCATGCTACAAAAATAGAGATCTTACCATGGTCAATAAGAAAACCTAAGGATACCCTCCGTTCCACCTCACTGAACCATTGATATTATGAATGTTTCTGGAAATATCCTACACAAATAGAGTTCTTACCCTTCTTTTTTCCGGAAAAACAAGAATATGAGGGAATAAATAAAAGTATCATTCACTTTATTTACTGTGACCAGAATCTGAGTGAATATATAAAAGTATTATTTACTTTGTCTACTGTGGCCGTTGCACTGTTAAATTTTGTAGATTTAGTATTTACTAAGTCTCACATATCATTGTTTGTGGAATCAAAACCTTTTTGCATGATTTGAATAACTTTCTTTATCTGGATGGATCATAATTTGAGTAATATACAGAATATAAGAGGATCATTTTTGTTGATGTGAATAATGAGTCATTTTTATGTATATTTTGATTATTTTATAGTGAGGTAAATGAGCGACAGCGTGCTATTTTGGAAGAGTTTGCACTGGAAGAAATGAATAATGGAAATGCCAATGCTGATGGAGGAAATTGGTGAGTTAATAAATTTTACCAATGCTTTCAATGTTAAGTTTTATCCGTATGATCAGTTTTATGACATGGAAGTAAATATGAGAGTACAAACTGTTTGAATTGAGAATTTCAGTAGAACCACGCAGGTTTGAATTATCTTTAGTTTTCTAGAACTAATACTATATCCATGAGAGTATTTGTTAACTACTGTTTCTAGTAAGGGTCCAACGTGGCTAGAAGTATGCGTCATTAGAAGAAGATGGACCTAGTTTCTGATGCAGATTATTAAGGTTTTGCTTTGATGGACTTGTAGTGTTCTTAATTTCAAATTTTTTAGGTCGAAAATGTTGAATAATAATTAAAACGATAGTAAAGAAACAAAAGAAGAAGAAAATGTTAGATAACTCATGTAACTCATTCTGAAAGAAAGTGTTTTTGGGTCAATGGTGTCAATGATTTAAATAAGAGTCATCAAATATGCAGCGAATTCATTGAATTTTATTCTGGATTTTTTTTAGCTCCTTAAGTCCGTCATTCTTCTGATTGTAATGAAGATACTGAAATGGATAACAGGCTTTATCAGCAGATATCTACTGGTTGAACTTTACAGGTTGCAACAATTTATTGAACAACTTGGGGACCTCAATTTTACGCTCAAATTGTCTGTATTCTTATTGATCCTTCTATTGTTGAGTAAAGGCATGGAATAGAAACAGTCGAGCCAATTTAAAGCTCGTTTTCATGGACAGACGAGTGCCAAAGTGGTTGAGAAATAAGGTCAATTCCATCATCATTAAGGTATTCTATTTTTTCAAAGAGCAGCATATAATAAAATAGTGCATTCAAATTATTCAGGCTGTTGATCAGTCGTTGTTTTGACTTTTGGGAGTTGCTTGTCTATCCATGGTGGTTGTAACTTTGTGATTTAAAAAGACTCCATTCTCGCTTTTAGTAAGTAGCTGTGAAAAGTTTCGAACTTTAAACACTTGGTTGCAATGCTGGCGTAATCATTGCATATTTTGTTTGCAGGGTTAATGAGGTTGGAGTTTCATCATGAGTGAAGTATAAATGGATCATCGCTATTGGTAAAAAGACCTTTTAATCTTTTCCAGGTGATTTATTTTTTTACCGCCTCAAAGCATACTATACGATGATAAGCCATCATACTTGAAGTAATACACAACATTTTTTGTTATGCTGCATGACATTTCAGATGAAGAATAATGGGTGTGTGTGTGTATATATATATATATATATATATGGTCACAGTAGAAATGTACCTTTCTCTACATGTCTTTCATGTGTTGTAATAACCTTTTTACATTTTTTCCAACTGGTCAAGCTATTATACACGTCGAAGTCCTACTTCATCCACGCTTAGTTTTATGGAATCATCATCTGTTCTTTATTGCGCTTGTAATGGTTGGAAAATAAGGTTATATATTTATATTCCAAAGGGTTGTTTTTGTTAGAGAAATATGGAAGCTGGCTATTTAGAAGAGGCCAGAGGGTCGTGTATTTGACAGTTCTGCATTTTAATAAACTAATATATAATGAAGTAGCAATAAAAATCATTGACGTGGCCAACCCTTGCCTGGTCCCGAGTCCCAACCCCCCACCCTAAGATATTCTGGCCCGACGCCGAGATTTCTTGACTCTGACCCGACTGTTAATATGACCCAATCAACCAGAATGGCACTTGCAACTCATGGATCAACAACCCCTCAGGCCTCGACTCAAAAAGACATGAAATTCTTGTATTTGTCTTCTCTCTAGTCTCTCTAGAGATATAACACACACACACCGCGCGCGCGCGCGAAGAGAGCTGACGTTCCTGAATCATGGGAAAATATCCAGAATACGACAAATATACTTTCTTGCTATTGATTTTTTAAGAAATGGAAGAGAAATAAGATGATGGGCAAGTCAGTAATTGGATGCTTTTCTGTGTCATGTCCCTCTTAGCAGTATCCTCACCTTATCTTTTTTTTTTTTTTTTTACTTTTCTTCAGTCTTATTTCAACCCCACTTGTCCACCCTTTCAAACTCCATAACTTCCGCTTTATATATGACTACTGCAGTACTCACTCTCTCTGTAGATAATCAGACAGCAGCAATGGAGAAGGAAGCCCAAGGGAAAACCTCCGTGAATAAGGTTCTTCTTGTTCTTAACTGCTTCATTATCTCTATCGGCAACTGCGGCGGACCTCTGATTATGCGCCTTTACTTCCTTCATGGTGGAAAACGTGTCTGGCTTTCTAGCTGGCTCGAGACTGGAGGCTGGCCCATTATCTTTATCCCCCTTTTAATCAGCTACTTCCGCCGCCGCCGACTGGCCAAGATCGCCGGAGTCGATGGCTCTGTATCGGGAACACCGGTGCAGATCTTCTTCATGAAACCCCGCCTTTTCTTTGCCTCCGCCTTCATTGGCCTGATTACCGGCCTCGACGACTATTTCTACGCCTACGGGATCGCTCGTCTTCCTGTTTCGACGTCGTCGCTTCTGATCGCTTCTCAGCTGGCTTTTACGGCCGGATTTGCTTTTCTGATGGTGAAGCAGAAGTTCACGGCGTACTCGATCAACGCTGTTGTTTTGCTGACGATGGGAGGGGCGGTGTTGGCGATGCACACGAGTGGGGATCGGCCGGCTGGAGAATCTAGCCGGCAGTATATATTGGGGTTTGTGATGACTCTGGCAGCGGCTGTGGTTTACGGATTTATACTGCCGTTGGTGGAGCTTACATACAAGAAGGCGAAACAGACAATTACTTACACTTTGGTGTTGGAGATTCAGCTGGTTATGTGCATATTCGCCACTATTTTCTGCACAGTCGGAATGCTCGTCAACAATGATTTCAAGGTCTCTACTTTTCTCTCTCTTTCCACTTTCATTTTTTTTATTTTCTCTCTCTGCATCTTCGTTGGCTGTTGCCTTGCCTCCCAAATTATTTACTATTAAAAATGCTACAAGATTTTCTTGGGATGATCGAACAGGTCAATCTAATCTGAACATGTTTCCTCGTTTCGTTAAAATCCCAATCAAAAGTCATTTGCGTCACGCAATATCATTTTTATATTATTTTAAAATTTTTAATCTTTACACTTATTTTTGTGAATTGTTCTTCTGGAAAATAAGAAGTTCCGACGAAAATAATAAAGTTGTTTTTATGAGTTGATGACGTGTGCCCACTTGTCATACTTGTTTATGGGAATTTTAGTTTAACACATCAAGTTAATTGCAAACCTAGAAATCATAAGCGAAAAGTTTTTTTATCTTCGTTTTTATCTGTGTAAAGCCAAGTTTCAGAAGAGTTGGTTACTGATGTAGACTGTATGAACAGGTAATTCCAAGAGAAGCAAGAGAATTCGGTCTCGGAGAAACAAAATATTACGTGATTTTGGTTTGGAGTGCAATTATATGGCAAGGATTCTTCTTGGGAGCGATTGGAATAATCTTCTGCGCGTCGTCTTTAGTTTCAGGCATTGTGATTGCTGTTTTGCTCCCAGTTACTGAGATTTTGGCTGTCATTTGCTTCAAAGAAAGCTTCAAGGCTGAGAAAGGGCTTTCTCTGGCTCTCTCTCTCTGGGGCTTCGTTTCTTACTTCTATGGCGACATCAAGAACAATTTGAGAGAAAAGAAGAGGCAGAACCAGAGGTTAGAAGCAGAAATTGTTCAAAACTCGCAAATCCCTTATTCGAGTGTTTGAAACAAAACACAGTCCTGCCGGACATGGAACACTCCAGTTTCTGGTTTTGCCATTTGCAGCTGAACTGAACTGGATTTGGAGACGGGGATGAGTAGAAGCAATTTCTTTTTCATTATTGTTGCAGAAAAGCGATGGGTTCTGCCTCAATTGTACATGCCAAATTAGCAGTTTCCTACCCGGAATTGCTCAATAATCTTGCTTCACGGAATGGTTTAAAGACCTCCTTTATCTGTTATCAATTGAACGAAAATTGAAAAAAATAAAATACAAAGTAAAATATCATATTTACGTGAAAAAAATTATGGATAGAAGAATAAAAATATTGTGACGATCAAATCATTTTTGCCGTTTTTACAATTATTAAGATATTTTATCCGTATGAAATTGATTAAACTCACGTTAAATAAAATCTTAATAATTTTTTAACGTGAGTTTAATCAATTTGATTCGGATAAAATTCGGGTTACATTAAAATCTATCATATTTCAAACCCAATAAATACTTAAGCTTTTGCAACAAATACTTAAGTTTTGCATTTCACTTGTTGTAGAAACAAATGGATCAATGTTGGGTATGTCATGGGGTTAAACATCTTAATTTGGGTATCTTAAGTTGCAACACGAGAGATTCTTTCTGATCTAATAATGGGTTGTGGAGATTCTACTATTTAATGAATTGCATGAACAAAAACTCTCCAACAGTTGAAAAGTTTTGAGGATTTTGTTGAAACTATAAATTTGATTTATTCGGGATATAAGTTTTGTCTTCATTGTTTAGAAGTACAAACTATAAAACTTTATAGAAGCAGATAGAAGACTCTAGTATAATATGTTTTAGAGAAGTCTTTTTTAGATCCTTATAAAGAGTTATACAATTAGATTAGAATTGAGGTGGTTTAATTCTAAGTCATTGGTTAAGAAGGTGCCACTTTTGAGTTTGTATGTAACAAAAAAAAAAAAAAAAGAGTAGCATCATCTCTTTATAAACTAACTATCTTTTAAAAGAATAGTTTGAGAAATTCAAAAAAGAGTGTCAGATCTGATTCCACCAACCGGACCTCGAGGGGATAGAGAATTTTCAAAGTAAAAATTGGTTGAACGTCGAATAGATGCTCTTATTGGTACTCACCTAGCAAATGCATAGATCGTTATGAGTTAATAAAACATACTTCTTCAACTTGATATTCTAAATTAGGATACTCTGTTTTAAATCATTATTATTTTTTCTATAAAAGTATTTAAAAAATAAAATATTCATTGCATGAAGAAAAAAATATACATTTTATATATTAAAAATTTACATGAAAATTAGAGTACAAACACAAAATTTACTATAAAAATATGTCACTACATGTGACATTTCAAAAAGATTTAGACAAAGAAAAGTCAAACATTCCACTCAAACAAAAAGACCGTCTACCTTGATGGTTCACATATGTTTCTTCACGATTTTATATTGTGTTATGTTTTCTCTACTAGTGAACGTTCTCGATATGTAAAAAATATGAATTATCCATATAATTAGCTTTTCGCCCAGTAAATAAATCTAACACATAGAATAATTAATTTAAACTTTATTAACACCATATATGATCAATTATCATCTTCTACTATAATGATTTTTTGAAAATCATATAAATCATGTTCTTTTGAAAGTTATGCAAATACTATAAAATATTCTTGCTCGAAATCAATCTTTGAGATCACTCAACCATTATTTGAAATCATTTTAATCAAATAAATTCAATGCAAATAAAATAAACTTTGCATGATTAAAATCATCTTTTTAAGAAAACTCCAATGTATATTTTAACAACAAAATGTTTATGTTAAAAATGCAATACACTTTAATTTCAACATGTATAATCATCACACAACCCTACATGTTTCCAGACTTTTTCCGACAGGGCTGTAGGACCCTATGCATTGATTCCTCTCGAGGTTTAGGAATTTCAACTAAAGGAGGACATTAAATTGAGCTCATTTTTATTTCGATAGTCATTTACATCGCACACGAAAAGACAATTCCAACCATTGGGTTCATGTGTTATCAAGATTGTCAAATTTCTCTTTTCCTCAAATGCATGCTTTAACATGTTTTATAAAGTCAATGTCATGCACATTTAAAATTATGCAACTCATATATGCAAATCATTTTGAAAACTAGTATATCACATTGATTTAAAATAAAGTTTTTAAAACATTCATTTTTAACATCACAATACAATTTGAAAACATAAATCTTTTTATAAAACATCATTCATTTCGCATCAAAATATCATTTAATCACTTCAATACACAATCAAAATTCTAAACCTAACTAGAACTAATGACATAATTTAAATATATCTATACACCTAAACAATTCTAAATGTAGGATTTACTTACCCATTGAAGGTTCTTCCTCTTTCACAAAATTTTCACTAAATGAACTGATTTTTAGTCCTACGGAATCGCCTCCCCAAGCGGAGCAACTTTTCTTTAAGGAGCAAGTCCAAAATCTCACTTTTGCTTCCTCTTTTCTCATTTCTTTCTCATTTTCTCTTGAGTTGAATATTTTGCACAAAAATGACTGATTCTTCAGCCATATTCTCATTTCTAGATGATTCTTGGATACACTTTCCTTTTTAATCCCACATCTTCATGCCTTTTCACAAAATTGTACTTCCTTCTATGGATATTCTCAAAATAACTATGATTACTTATGTTTAAATATACTTAGCTGAAACTAATAAATTTTTATTAATTTTAAATTAATCAACATGATTAGTATAATTAATCATGATTAATTAACCGTAATCATACTTAATTAACTTAATTAATCACTTATGCAAACAACTTACCTAATATATGTTGATTGTCAAATCTCCTAACTTCATTGGTTGTCTAAAGTTATTGCATGGATACATGCTATGAAGTGTTGGAAACATTTTTTCTTCTTCAACTTTTTTCAAATTCTCACTCTAAGACGTAGTTTAAAGTCATGAACCAAAACAGTACAATTTAAAATGTAAACTGCATTAATCAGATTAAAAAGTAAATAACTTTGCTACACACATCTAAATTTTTTTATTCAAAAGTCATTTTTTCCTCTACATGTGTAGTTTAAAATTGTAAAATTTAATAATGATTCAATTATCACAGCAAAAGTTATTATACTTATAATCAAGTGTGTTCATATAAAATAGTTTCATTCATAGCATTCTCAAGGATTTTGTATCATTTTTTCTACGCAACTTCCATAACTTATATTCATATATCATTCATAATAAATATCCACAAATACATTATTGAAAATAGAATATCGAAGGTTCAAACCATTACAGAGAGACAAAGACTTTCTATCTAATCTATCAAGGGTTAGACGAAGTTACTTTTAAAAAGATTTCATAAGCAAAGTCGGCGAATGAAGCATGGGAAAAACTTCAAATATCTTACAAGAGAGCCGATCTAGTAAAACAAGTTCTTCAAACTTTAAGAGCCGAGTTTTGAAACCTTGCATATGAAAGAAGGAGAAGTCATCTCCGACTAGTTCTCAAGAATTTTAACAGTGACCAATCAACTAAAGAGAAATGGTGAAAAATTAGATGATGTGAAAATTATGGAGAAAATCCTTCAATTAATAGATTCAAAGTTTGAACATATTGTCATCGTTATTGAAGAAACGAAAAACTTGGAGACAATGACAATGGAGCAACTTTTGGATCGTTGCAAGCTTACAAAGAAAAGAAAATGAAGAAGGGAGAAATCATGGAGCAACTACTCAAGACTCAAGTTGATCCAGTTAAAGAAGAAAGCGGTTGCAATGATAAAAACCAGCAAAAACGAGTCCATAGTCAAGAATAAGGACGAGGTTGTAGACCCAATGATAACAGCAACAACAACTTTGAAAGAGGATAAAGGTCAACAAGAGGTCGTGGGAGAGGCAATTCAAAAACGAGGTATGACAAGCCACACATTAAGTGTTACAATTGTGAGAATTTTAGTCATTACGTTTTCAAATAAAACACTCCTAGAAGTAACAAAATTGAAGAGAAAATCAACTATGTTGAAGAAAGAGGTCAAGAAAACAACATCTTGTTATTGGCTTACAAGGACAATAAAAAAGAAGATAACAAATGATATTTGGATATTGGTGCAAACAATTATATGTGTGGAAAAAGAAGCATATTAGTGAAGTTTGACGAATCCATAGGTGGCAATGTGACTTTTGGAGGTGAATATGAGGTGGCAGTACAAGGTAAAGGTAAAATTCTCATCCGATTAAATAATGGAGAACACACATTCATTTCAAATGTCTTTTATATGTTGAATGTGAAGAACAATAGATTGAGTTTGAATCAGCTCTTAGAGATAGATTATGATATTCACTTATGAGATAATAATCTTTCTATAAGAGAATAATGTTAACAACTTAATTGCTAAGGTGCCGATATCAAGGAATAGAATGTTTGTGCTCAACAATTAAAATGAAGCTGCTAAATGTCTCGAGGTGTGTTACAAATATGCATTTTGGCTCTGACATCTTTGATTCAGTTATCTTAACTTTGGAGGTCTACAACTGTTGTTTAAGAAGGAGATGGTAAGAAGACTACCTTGCATTCGTCATCCTGATCAAATGTGTAAAGATGCCTACTAGATAAACAATTTAAGAAAAGCTTTTCAAAAGAGTCAAACTCAAAAGTTCAGAAACCGCTACAACTCATACATATAGATGTGCGTGGTCCAATCAAGTCAAACTTACTCGATAAGAGTAACTATTTCCTTCTCTCGTAGATGATTTCTTAAGAAACATATGGGTATATTTCTTGAAGCAAAAATCCGAGGTTTTTAAAGTTGTCAAGAAATTCAAAGTTGTCGATGTGGCCTAGAGATCAAAGCTATGATATTTGATCAAGGAAAAAAATTCACCTCAAAGGCGTTTCAAAAGTTCTGTGAAACTCAAGGGATACGACGACCATTGACAATCTCAAGATCCTCTCAAAAAAATAGAGTGACAGAAAGGAAGAATCAAACGATTCTTGATAGGGTGAGGAGCATGCTCAAAAGCAAAAGACTACCCAAAGAGTTATGGGCAAAAATAGTTGCATATGTAGTCTATCTATCCAATCGATCTCCAACAAGAACCGTGAGGGTAAAAACACCACAATAAGCATGAAGTGGAAGTAAGTCTGATGTTACTCATCTAAGAGTTTTCAGGAGTATAGCTTAGGTGTCTTACGAGCAAAGTAGCAAGCTAGATGACAAAAGTCAAAATAACATCTTTAGTGGCTACAACACCAACTTCAAAGGTTACAAACTCTACAACCCTGTTACTGGGAAGACAATCATCAGTCTGGATGTCGTATTCATTAGAAGGAGAATGAGATTGGATATCACATAATGAAAACTACAATTTTTTCCATACTTCGAGAAAGATGGAGCATGAACCTAATACCTCACAAACAGTGAGTCCTCAAGAAAACGAAAACTCAAGTGAAAGATGTCCACACTTCAGGAGTTTACATGAACTCTATGAGGTGACTGAAAAATCAAGATAATCTTGATTTTGCCTATTTGTCGATTGTGAACCCATAAATTTTCAAGAGGTAGTGGAAAACATGAATTACAAGATCGTCAGGAATAAAAAGACAAAGACAATTCAGTAGAATGATACATAGAAGTTAGCTTCACTTCCAAAATGCCATAGGCCAATCAGTGTGAAGTGGACGTACAAATCAAAGAAAAATACCAATGGAGAAGTCCAAAGATACAAAACTAGATTGGTGGAAAAAGCCTATAATCAAAGAGCCGGCATCGACTATGGTGAGATATTTGCTACTGTTGCTCGACTAGAAACTGTTAAATTAATTATTTCTTTGGCAACTCAAAATAAATAGACGATACGTCAAATGGATGTAACATCTGTTTTCCTCAATGGAGTTCTTGTAGAAGACGTCTACATTGAACAACCACAAGACTATGAGATCAAGGGAGAAGAATATAAAGTTTTAAAGTTAAAAAAGACACTCAGTGGGTTGAAGCAAGCTCCAAGAGCTTGGAATGCTCGAATCGACAAGTAACTATAAGATAGAAAATTCATCACGTGTCCATATGAGTATGCACTCTACATCAAAATCCAAAACGATTATATATTGATTGTGTCCTTGTATGTAGATGACTTGATATTCACAAGCAGCAATCCAAGCATGTTCGGAGAGTTTAAGAAAGAGATGATGGACATCTTAATCACTTAAGAAAATTATGTGAAAGAGGTATTTAAGAACTACGAGATGGATGACTGCAATTCAGTCGCCATACCAATGAAATGTGGAATCGTGCTGTTAAAGCATGAAGAAGGAGAAAAAGTAAATCTAACACTTTTTAAAAGCTTAGTTGGAAGTTTGCGATATTTGACATGCACAAGGCTAGATACTCTTTATGTAGTTAGAGTTGTCAATTGATTTATGGAAAATCTAACCACTCATATGAAGGCAACAAAGAGATTTCTTTGTAATCTAAGAGGTACAACAAACTTTTACTTGTACTATTCTATTTTTGATGATTAGAAGCTTGTTGGGTACATCGATAGCGACTGGAGTGGAGATATAGATGATCGAAAGAGTACAAGTGATATGCCTCATAGACCTATTACACGTTCCCAAGTCCAAACTCACAATTTACTCTCATATTCGTATTCTCAAACACTTGCCTCTTTTGCAGGAAACGATATGTGTAAAGATTTGGAGCACGCACTGGAGACTTAAAGTGGGAGATCAAGACCCAAGACATGGAGCAAGAAAAACACCTCATCACGTGGGAAACATGGATTGAAGATCACGGAGCTCACATGGGAATTTGTCTTTCCTAGCAATAAAATTATGTAACTTTTATTTTCGAACTTATTTGCCAAGCATTGGCCTTCCTATAACAATTATTATATGCATGCATGTTAGACATTTAGGATTAGATGTATGTTAGGTTAAATGTGCTTTGGTTTCGGGTTGAAGACCAAAGGAGGAGGCATCATTCATAATGCACCAACTTTTTGGCCGAGTACTAACCCTAACCCTAAAACCAGCCACCTAGGCTTATATAAGCATTGTATTGGTGTTTGTATCGCCGGTTGATGAATGTGACAAGTAGCCGTTTCTCTCAAGAAAGAACGAAACATTTTTCACACAAGGTAAGAGGCCGATGATGAATCTTTTCTAGGCCGAGAAGTGCAACTCTCCTAGCTCTTCAACCCAAGGTCGTTGCTAAGTTTTAGTACCACTTTTCTTTGTTTAACAAGTAGAAAGTGACCAAACCGTTTCCTCTAAGTCAAGATTCTTTTCTTTTTGGAAAAAATGAAATTGTCAAAAGCCATAATCTTTGCTTATTGGTCGACTTGAGAGTTATTTACATCTTCATTTTTTTTTCTTAAGGTATTTGAACCACGTCTTCCATTAGCACACATCTCACTCGCACAAATTTTTGTTATCTTTAAAGCACATTTACTCATCCAATTTCTTCACCTTTGAGTATCCTCGGCTTGGCCGAGCATCTAGTAGCTAACAATCCATTTCTCTATAGTTTCTAGAGATCCTTCTAAGGCTAGACTCTAACAACAAGTGGCTCTGTGTTTTACATGGTAGACACTCCTTTTACATGAATGTCAAAGAAGCAAACCAATTGTCACTCTTTCAACATGTGATGCGCAGTATGTAGCTATTACTTCATATGTCTGCCGTGCAATTTAGCTTAGAAACTTATTGAAGGAATTGAGTTTTCCATAACAGCACTCAACCAAGATTTGTGTGGATAACAAGTGAGCAACAACCTTGGCCAAGAACCTAATCTTCCATGATCGAAATAAGCACATTAACGCGCGCTATCATTATATTCGAGTGTGCTTCATGAGGAAGGATGTGTAATTCAGTATGTGAAGTCTCCTGATCAAATAGCTAATATCTTTACCAAATCTCTCAAGCAAGAAGACTTTGTGAGGTTGAGAAGTTTGATTAGAGTAACAAGAAATCAAGTTTAAAGAAGGATGTTGAAACTATAAACTTGATTTATTGGGTATATAAGTTTTGGGTATTCATTGTTTAGAAGCCCAAACAAAATAAGCTTATAGAAACTTATAGAAGAATCTAGTATAACATGTTCTAGAGAATCTTTTCTAAATCCTTTTAAAAAGTTATTTATGACCACTAGATTATAATTGAGATAGCATTGATTAAAGAGGTGCTAATTGTATAAATAGAGGTGATGTTTTTAAGTTTATATATAACAAAAGAACAAAAGTGAAGAGAAGTATCATCTCCTTTTAAAATATTTAGTCTCTCCCCTTTCCAAATATTTTTTCCAACAAGTTTTCTATTTCCACGCCTAGCTTTTGCTTCTTCTTGTTATTCTTGACGTCGCCTTAGATGTAAGAAATAAAGCCCCAAAGAGAGAGAGAGCCAATGAAAGCCCTTTCGAAATCTTTGTAATTGGGAGCAAACCAGCGATTAGAATGTCGAAAACTAAGGAAGACACACACAAGATTACTCCAATGGTGCCCAAGAAGAATGTTTGTCATATAAATACATTTCATACTATCACCAAGTAGTTATGAGGGTCCCGTGGGGCTCAACCTATAACAGTGGGGGTGCACAATTCCATGTTGCTTGAAATAGTGAATAATTCATGATTTATAAATAGAGTTCCTCCCTGACTAGTACAACGAGTTTTGGGGCTGATCCCAAGAATAAATCCACGCGTGTTCTAGACCAAAGTAGATAATATTGTATTGGGAGCACCAACAAATGTTATAAATAGTATCAGATCTACTATCCAACTGTAAGTGTGGCCGACGAGAATGTCAGGCCTCGAAGAAGGAGGAGAGGGGTGTGACAGTCTGCCATGTGAAAATAATAAGAAGTCGGTGGGATCCAACTCATACCATTGATAGTGCACAATCTCATATTACTTGGAATAATGAAAAATATATTATTTATAAATAAAATTTCTCTCTTTATCTAGTACAACGCATTTTGAAAGAGTAAATTCGTGCGAACTCTGTCTCAAAGCGAATAATATTATACTGGAAATACCAGGAGACATTACAGTAGTCCTTGGCCCTTTGCGACTCGAACTATTTTGCTCATAGTTAAAAGGTAGAATTCGAAGATAAACCTAATATTAATCGCTTGAATAATATTTATGTTACACTCTATTCCGACGTGACCAACGTTTAACTCCTCTAACCAAAAAAAAAATATTTGTATATATTTTTTTTAAAATATATACTTTACATGCATAAATATATTTATATTTTTTTAAAGGCAAAATATCAAGGTTCTATGTTTTTAAATTACTTAATATATTAAATGAAAACAAAGATTAAAAAAAAAAAAAAAAACCTAAGAGTGACAATTGTAATAAGTCAATAACCAGATGTTAACATTATTACATACTTCAATAATATAAGCAAAGTATTATTTAATTATTTACAATATATCATAATTATTCTATTAATAAAAAAATAATACATGATAATATTGTTAAATAGAATATTAGAGAATGAATAGAATATGAATAATATTTTTTTTTATTTTTTATATAAAATATATGTTAATATGTTAAATAATTATTAGTATAATTAATACATTACATTAATTATTTACCATCTATTATTTTAATTATATTATATAGTAATAAATATTTTAAAATAATAAAATAAAATAACAAATATATTAGTATCAGAAAAATAATCTTCGTTCATGCACAAAGTACTTCTGGTGATTAAGCCCAACAAAGTAACAGCTCATCACTAGTTTGGATCCGGATCGACTCACCCGGATCCAGAAACGGATTCCAAAAACGAGTTGACTCTTTCGAGTCGTACCTCTTTCCTACCAGAACCAAACTCTTTGCCGCTCTCGCTTCCTTCGTCTTCTCCATTTGCATCTTCGTCAATCTGATCAAATCCCATAAACTCTGGTTCATTACCTTGTTCGCAAACAACAAGAACAGCCTCTCTCTGCAACTCTCAAACCTCTCGAAGCTCCTCAACCACTCCGTCAACTCGGTCTCGTTCAGTCCCTCTAGCCTGTCAGCTACTTCCTTGACCCGGAAGAAGATTTCTCTCTGAACCAGCCTGTAATTTTCAGCCGCCATTTTTACCACCTCGTAAACCAAGTTGTTTCTCTGAAGGTTTAAACTTGCTGGAGCTTTTGAAATCAACTCAACGAAATCAACCAGAATGTCTATTTCGAGTGACAAATTGGAATTCGAAATCTCAGAAACAGCACTTTCCTCATTTTTTTTTTCAGTGGAACCAAAATGGTAACCCAACTCCCTCGAAGTCCTTAGATTCTGCTCCACAATTCCGGCATACCATCTAACCCAAACCGAAAACTCCCTCGTATCGGAGCCCGATTCGTCCCGAAACGTCGACAAATTGAGAAAATTTCGGCCGCCGAAGGAGGAGATCGAGAGCTGGTCTCTGAGAATGAATGAACCTCTTGCTACAACGTTATGCAATGCGAAAAGGCACTTGAGGGCAACGATGGCGCTCCGGGTGCGATGAAGACGGTCCATGAGGGCCTCGATACAAGCGCACGCAGTTGATCGGGAGTCTCTGCCGAGAGCCAGTAAGGTGGCCAAGCGGGTCTCCGACGGCGGGGCGGCGGAGTCGTGGGTGGTGGCTCTGAGGACGGCAACTCTGATCGAAGAAGCTCGACGGTTAATCGTGAGAGTTGCTTTGATAATGGAGGCCTTATCCTTGAGAGAATTCATTATGGCTTTGAAAGAGTTTGACCGCCCCATGAGCAGAGGAAGAAGAAGCAGAAGACATTGGAGAAGAGAAGTTGGCAAAGAGATGTCTAAAAAGCAACCCTTTGATGATTAGTCAAAATAATAATAATTATTATTATTCTTTTCTAGATTTTATATTTTAATTAAATTAAAGTCATAAATTTAGAAAAAGTCAATGATTTTAGGTAGCTTCCTAGTTCCTTGTCATCTAACTAAGAATGTAATTAGGATGTAGATTAGTGACTAAATTAATGTAAAACTATATTTTAAAAATGGGAATGTTTGAAATTAGCAAGGCTTAATATTTATATTCATCACGAACGAATCAAACTAATATATTTTCTTCTTTGTCAAAGTCAATCTCCTTCCTAAGTTATATAACAGGGTAATTATCGATTTTAACCATGTACTATACACTTTATTTCAATTAGTCACCTGTATTGGTAAACTAAATCCTGTACTTTTATTCTGTTATCCGTTTTGACATTCTATCAATAACTTCGTTAAACTCTTATTTAAAAAATTACCAAATAATATTTGATTCGCTTGAAATTTTTACCACATGTTTACTACTTAATGAAAAGATAATTTAAAAATGTTTATGATTTTTTAAACACATGTACGATTTATTGTAATTTTATTTTATTAATTTATAAAAATATTATAATAAATCATACATATTTTAGAAAATCATGAAAATATTTTTATTATTTACTCATGATGTGGTGAACATGTGAAAAAATTATCAAATAAATCTAATATCTTTTGGTATTTTTTTAAAAATTAATTTATAAAGTAAAGAAACTGAAATTAATTTTAAAAAAATATCAAAATATATTAGATTTATTTGATAATTTTTTCACATGTTCACCACATCATGGGTAGATAATAGAAAACGTTTTGTGATTTTCTAAGACTTGTATGACTTATTATAATATTTTTATAAATTACTAAAATAAAATTACAATAAATTGTACATGTGTTAAAAATTACAAAAATTTTCTGATTATCTTTTCATTACGTAGTGAACATGTGGTAAAAACTTCAAATGAATCTAATATCATTTGGTAATTTTTTAAAATGAGAATTTAACAAAATTGTGGATGCAAAATCAAAACTGATAACAAAATCAAAGTACTGGATTTGGTTTGCCCATTTTTTTTGTATGGAAGGGTAACTTAAATAAAGTGTACAGCACATGGTTAAAATCGATAATTACCCTATATAATGTTTGAGACTATTTACTTTTCCTCCTAAAAAAATTTAATTGAGTAATGACCAATTAATTATCTATATAAATAAACAAAGACAAGGCTCATTTTGTGTTTTTAATACGTGTAATTAATAAAAAAATTCTTAAATTATAAAATCGTTAAGAAACTAGCTTTTATACTTAATTCGTTAATCAAATTTCTCTTAAACTATCTTGTCAAGAAGCTAATCATTCTCGTCAAAATAGTCGTTACATTCACCTGGCCTTCGTCTGCACAGAGCTGCAAAAGCTCTCCTCCAGGAGAATATTAGGCTCAATATAGGAGCATGCGTCTGCTTCTGAGAAGATATTCGACTCAATATAAGAGCAAATGTCCACAGAGTCAATTTTTAACAAAAAACTAGAAGATAGTGGTTGTTTTATTAACTGAGAATATTAAATGTCATTTTATTAACGAATATAGTAAATTTATTAATGACTCCGTAATTTTGTTAATTATCCTTTTAAAATTGGAGTATTAAAGTAGCATTACAATTTTATTACCTAATGTATTTTTCAATTTATGTTTAATCAATTATATCTAAAGATATATAACTTTGAAAAATATAAATATTTTAAAACATAAATATTTGTCCTTGATTTTGTGACACGTTTGCTCCTTTAATTTAAAATCATACTATAAAATAATATTTGAATCTCTTCTTTTTAGAACACGTATAATGATTTTTCCATATTTAAATTAAGGGATTGCAATAAGGTTAGGGTAGCAAATACCATGAAAGGGACACATTAATAGTGTTGTCTTGTGTGATTAGGTTACACATTTTTCAAGTCATCTATTTAATAATTCATGGCCTATGCTAGGCTTCAAGTGGTGTACAAAATCAATGACCTAGAAACTTTCGAGATGCTGCCCCAAATTTAGCAACAATCTTGCTCGGGTTATAATTCACGGTCGAATGTTTTAAACTCAAGTAAACTCACAAGATGAGCAAGATTAAATGCAAGTAAAATCAAATAGTGTCATGTATTTTTTAACGGTTGAGGCATGACAATCTGTGCCGTAAATAACAATCGTATGATTTTATTTTCTTTATAATTGCATTTAATTTAGAGTTAGTCACAAAACTCTGGAATGTATTTTTCAATTTTCACAGTGATATTGATTCTATCCCGAGCATGAACTTCATGTCCTATTTGTTTTTTTTTTTTGGGGATTTCTAACGAATAACATTGATGTTTTCTTTTAGTAAATTGCGTTTTGAATCCTGAATTGAGGAATCAAGACAACTGATATTTTGATTTTTTTTAGCAAATGAATCTTCAATTTTATCTGGTTACGCATTTCCCCGTCTTGTGTACTTAGCTGTTGACAACAAAAACTAAAAGTGATCCACTCTTCCAAAACTAGTCAAAGTTGAAAGGCTATGAAAATGTATTGCTTAGTGTACAAAACTCTAATCAGCCTCCATTGTTCTTCATCACTGCTCTCGCCCAATCTCTCAAGTGTGTACTTGTGTAAGACTCCTTCCTTCCTATTGTCCACCATTTGATCCTATTCATGGAGGATCACTGGTCGCCCGGCCGGAGCCGTGCAAACCATCTTTCACCGGCATCTTCGTTGACCCCGCCCTCGGTGATAGAAGCCCGCTACCTGAACCTTTTTTACCGAAGACTCTCCGCCATTCCGACCAATCGGTCCGGTCAATACGGTTTGTCGGGAAGATCAAGTTCTTTTCCAACTCACTTTCGGTCCGATATCCCTGCCTAGAGCTCTGAATTCCGCGCAAAGGCACACAGCTTCGAGCCCGGTTCAACGAAGCCGTTGTGTTCAGAAGCTCGCTCCGAACGTCCTGCGGTGACCTCAATGTAAACCGCTCCCTTGGTGGAAGCAACGAGTGGCCCGTCGAGTGCGACCGATGGAATGTTCTCTTTAATCGCCAGCCGGGAGTGCACGACCTAAATGGACCTCTTGGAATCGAACTTGAATTTTGATTGGCATTCGAATTTTCTGTAATGTGAATTTCCATCCGATTATCTGATTCGTTTGGAGAAGATCTGTCACCTGCTTCTCCTACACCGGAATTGTAATCGGAGTTTACTGGGGGAATGAAAGATGAATCCCAGTCGTCGGGTTGCGGGACAAGGTTTGCCCGGCAAACGGGGCAGGTGGAGTGAGAGGTTAACCAGGCGTCGATACAATCGGAGTGAAAAACATGGCTGCATTTGTGCAACAGCCGGAGCCTTTCGTCGTCGGCGAACTCGTTTAAACACACTGCGCATTCCAGCGACCTTTTTCCTATCTTAAGCTCCTTGACGGTCGAGTAAAAGAAGGTCGGAAAACTAGCTATGACCTCCTCATCTAGTCCTCGAATGTTCATCAGAGACCGGCCGCCGATGGGGAACTCTACAGCCCGGCGATGATTTTCAACGCATTGTCGTGTGTAAGCAATGAATAACGCGAGGACGAAGAAGAGACAAACCAGAATGATGAATGAAGGGATTGTTCTTGAGTCGTTCGTCCCAGAACCACTACCGTCTGGCGAATCCCTCTGGCCTGAAGCAATTGGTGGTAACTGCAATAGAAGGAGAAAATAGAAGATGAAACAAGAAATTCCATGATTGAACAAGCAGATTCTGAAATTCGTCGAAGCTTTCATGGCTGAAACTGATAACGAAGCGCAGGAAGAGGAAAGAGAAGGGGTAATCATAGTTTTGTATGGAAAAACTCCATTGTTGGGGCTGAAAAGCAAAACCAAAGGTACAAAAGGGAAACCATAGAAGGCAATGTTGGAGAATAGATGGAAGAGAAAGGTGAAACCAGAAGTATGGGGTGGAGCAAGAAGATGATGGCGACGACTGATGGGTTTGGCATTGGAGTCAAATCAAATTCCTCGGAACAGTCAAAGGTCACGCAGTATTACACATGTAATTTGATGTTTAAGGATTGACATTCTCAATATAGTATAAGGTGCAGCTATGGACGTTAATCCAGAAGATTGTCTTTTCTTCTTTGAAGAAGATGATGGCGATAGCGACCCCGTTGGAAGAGAGAGAAATTCAATGCTTGCTTCTTCACCCATAATCTACCCGTTTCAATGCTTAAGCTGGTCAAACCTAATGAACGACGTGTCGTTTCCCAGTATTTGCAAAGTCCATTTTACCCATCAACCCACAAGAGCCCAAGGGACGGGATAAGTGCAACAGCTAATTTCGTAAATACCCCCTTCTCACTGGAAGCTCGCGCTCTCGTCGAATCCCTAAAGTCGCTAGCTTTTCCACTCACTCCTTCTCCTGCAGTCTAGCGGCTTACTTGCGAACAGGTATGTCTTCTCTCAGTATGAACGATTGAATCAATGGCTAAATAAAATTCTAAGAGAAAATGTTGTTTCTGTTCATTTTTCACTTTTTGCTTCGACAAACCTTTCCCGCCCTTGATTCCCGCTATTGTCAGCTCTGTTCTGTGTCCGAGAAGGTCCATTAAATCTTTCTGTCGCTTCTTTCGTCGTTGCGTTCCAAGTAGGTTTAATTTTGTTCAGTGGTTAATTGTGTTTTTTTTTTTTGAGTTGAGCGTTTGCTGCTATTTAAGAGAGATGTAGAAGTCGTGTATCCATCTTTTCTCGCTCCAAATTATCGAGATTTTAATGCTTTTTTCGACTAATTAATGAAGACATTTAGAGTCTCGGAATTTTGGACTGCCATATGATGGATTTAAATTCTTCTTTATGCGGCCAAGTATTTCGTTTTCGGGTTCTGCTATTAATTTTGCAAACAATGATTCGTTTCTAGTCTTTCTCAATTCAAGGTTTTTGATCAGTAGAAGCTCTCCGAAATAATTTTTGTTACCCTTTCTTCTCTTGTTTTTAATGTCTTTTACTAATAAGAAAAGTTACACGAAAAAAAATGTCCACGTTAAATTAACCTGATATATTATATAGTATTTCATTGATATACGTTATGTATTTGACAAGTTCTACATGATGTTAGGAAAATCATGAATCACTGGTTTGATAACTTAGAGTTTAGTGATTGTCAAGGAAAGAGGATGCTGCTGGAATAAAGGAATATTTTATCAGACTATGGGCTTTTATAAAATCAGTTTCTGAAATTTTTTTTGGACAGTATATGTAACCTTGGTCTGGCACTTGTCGCAAAAAAAAATTCTGTGAACAAGATAACCAATCTCCTTTTTTATCCTAGGTGTATTCTTAATTTTTGAACCTCAGGTTTATTCAAATAGTTATCATAGTTTCAATTGTTTGTTCTTATAAGATTTGTGCCCGTTAAATTTTTCCATTTAATTACTTAGACTGAATGTCTGTTACCTTGGATTTCATGTTAGTTCATCTGGTGACAGGGAAGAAAATGCCTCTAGGACTGATACTGGGCATTGGAAGGTCAATGCGTAGAAAGCGTACATCGTCACTTGACATTCTTTCATCCAAACGAGCCCCAAGGGATTATTATAAGGGAAAAAATTGCAAGCCAACTGGTTTTCATACACGCAAAGGTTTGATGTGCAATTTTGAAATGAGATATGTAATCAGAAGTTCTAATCACCTACTACATAATCTTAAAAGTTATGTAGAAGCGTTGCAAGTTAATGTCTTTGGTTACTGGCAAGGCATGTATTTTAATTTATAACAATCTCAAGATTTAAATTAACTGCAAAACTAATTAGATATAAATTTTGCTTGGTAGAATTTTATTTTCACTACAATTTTAATTTGAGCCAGGCATTTCTCTTTCTAATCATCTTGTATATAGCTTCATGGAACTAGTTGTTTTTCTCTTTCACGTTTATGATTGGTGCAAGGTTCATGTAACTCCATCTGTAGTCTTCTAAATCACAGTTATTCTGAAAATTGATAATGTTTCTTATGCTTTTAGCATTTTGGAATTTAGCTCCTTGCTGCAGCGGAAAGTTTTTCTGATTGATAACTACGATTGCTAATTGAACACTACGGTGGTGAAAAAGGATAAAGTAATGACAATAAAAATCACTTTTAGTAAAGGTATAATACAATCCTATTGTATGTAATGTGCGAAGACATTCTTTTCAGGTGGATACGTTGTGGTGCCTGAGAAGTTGCCAAATTATGTGGTTCCTAATTTGACTGATTTTAAGGTATTTGTATTCATATTTTTGTTTGGTATGCTGCTGTAAACATGGTGATGCAGAATATGACTGTTGCCTAAACTTACAAGTCTACGATCTTTTAATATTTGCTATTTATTTAATATTTTATCTTATCTCTTATTTTCTTATTGGATTTTTTCCGTGTCAACTTCTTAGGTAGATTAATTCATTTATTTATTTTTACCTTATCACTAAGCATTCATCAACATAGCATAACTAGAGGCATTATTTTTTTTTCACAAGTTAATTTTGGGTTAAGAATCTACTCCTAAGATCTGTTCATAATGTGGTTGCGGTAGATTCATTTGTCAGTTCATTTCACTTGCAGCTCAAACCATATGTTTCTCAGTGCCCAATTGATGTGATGACTGCAGAATCCACAGAACCATCTAGCGAAACAAAATGAGAGGTACTTTACTATAATAACCCATTATTGTTCTTGTTCAAATTTCTGTATTTGTCAGTAATTGATTCATCCTTTTTCTTGTAATCCTGTTTGAATATTCGTATTGTTCTAAGATAGCCCTGGGTATCTAGACCACTTCATAAAGAACCAGATTCATGCATGTTGGACAAGACTTGGTTGGAATCACACAAGAATTGAGCTGTCTGAAGAAGAAAATATTTATTTGCTGAACATTAACTCAGCTACTCATGAAAAATGTGGTATTGACCTGAGATTCTGTATGATTTTGTTTGAGTTGAACGATTATGAGAAGAAAAATAAAGAAACTTATTTGTCGTGTTAGACTAACAAGGAATTCAAGTTCAAAGTACCAAAATTGGGAGGGTGTATAATTTTAGTGGATTTGTCACTGCTCCAGCTTGCAGTGGTTGTTGACTGACTGACACTCTTTTATGTAAGCATGGACATCATTGGCATAATTTCCAACTATTGTGGAAGCTGTAGCTGCACATTGTTGTTGAATTATGTGTAGAAATGTTTGACAATTTTGATCTGGAAATCAGAAATTAAGGTGTAGTTGAGTAGGCAATGGAGAATGCTTTAACCATAAATTGAATCTGGGTTCATTGTATGAATTGAATGCAACTTCAAGTAATATTAATCTTCAATATTATGTCTAAACTGCAAACTGGACAAGGAAAGGAGAATGAAGGAAAATCAATGTGAATTTAGATGATAACATTTGAGGAATGTATCATGATCGTTATTTAAATCCATTACATGAAATGCTGTGACAAACTTTCCACTTCTAGAAAGTAATGTCTTCTGATTTCTGGGTGAATTAAAAAATTAAGAGACAGATTGAGAAGAGAAATCATCTTCCTCGTGGAGTAGAAAATCCAAGATTTGCTGGAATTAGAGTCAAAGAGATGAATTAAATCCCAGCCAAAAAGCAGGTTGAGTAAGAGCACAAAAGTTGACTCTTCAAACGAGCAGATCTTCATTCAAACAAGTTAATTCCAGGCATTAATGGGGGCCAAGTATGACATTTGCTAGGTGGAACTTGAGTCCACATGACCAAATGGTTGTCACGTTCCCCACAAAACAAATGTTTTATTATTATTATTATTGTTTCCCTAATTCGCTAACCTTTTTCATGATGCGAATATTATCCCGGAAACTTCCCCCTTCCACCTTTTATTTTTATTATTATTCTAACCTGGGGTGCAGTGAGTGACAACTATCACTCTATCGTGCCCAAAAATCCCACATAAACCACCCTTTGGAGTCATGTCCTAATCATCATGGATTACGCCTAATTTCTTCTATTAATCACCATAATTACTTTATTATTTTGGCTGTAGCCCTTGAACTTGGCTTTTCCTCCTTATTTTATTATTTTGGTGTTAGTATATCACTAAGAACTAAATTGGAAGCGTAACGTCCTTCCATATTTACAGTATAATATTATTCACTTTAAATCGAAACTTGCACGAATTTATTTTTTGAGTTGATACAAAACACAGTGTATTATGTAAGAAGAAATACTCTTTTTCTAAACCATGCATTTTTTAATTTTTTAATCGATGTGAAATGTGCACCTCCATTAATATAGGATAGACCCTCACACTAGGTTTTATTATCTTCACATGACCGGTTATCTTAGAATGTATGTAGTAAAAATGGTTTTTTTGATTAATTAATTGGATTTAATTAAGAGTTTGATTCCAAGCATAACATTATCGTTGACTTGGTTTGAAAACTGACGTGGAAATAATGTTTTTTTTTTAATAAAAATAAGATTATATTTTGGAGTTTGAAAGTGTCAACGCAAAACCCTTTTTTCAAAGAGCAAGAAAATTCCAGATTTTCCACGTACAGAAAGCATGCCCTTTCCACAATCCATATCCTCAAGAAACCATCACAGCCGCACACTATCCAGAAACAATCGCAGCCGTCCATTTGTTCTTTCTCGTCAAAAAAGTTGTATTATAAAGAAGAACCAGTGAAGCTCCCATGAACTATCATGGAACATACGCTGGTGGGTTCCTCTTCTTCCTCTCTATAAAACCCTCAACCTTCACATAAAAATTTCCTTAATTATTAAAAAATGGCGGATTTGAAGAAGTTAAAGGAGCCAACAAAGGCGTCTGCTGTCTGCAAAAAACACCCAAAACACAGGCAATCGCCGGGAGTTTGCTCTATTTGTTTGACGGAAAAGCTCTCTAAACTCGGCAGTAGTTGTAGCAGATCCTCCCGGAGAAGCTCCTCGACTATGGCGGATTCGTCATCGTCTTCTTCGTCTTCTTTGTCTTACGTATCGTCTTATTATTCTTCTTCTGCTTCATCGCCTCCTCTGCATGGCTCTCGTCATATCAATACTACGACGTTGTTCAGAGGAAAAACTAAGCTCACCAAGAGTAGATCGTCAATGCCATTTTTCCCCAGATTTAGAGTGAAGGACGAGGGCGATGAAAAGAATTCAAAAGGCGGGATCTGGTCGAAGTTGATCGGACGGCGTTCGAGAAGGAAACAGACGAAGGAGAGTCTGAAACATAGTAAAACTGTTAGAGAGGGAACAGGTGACATTATCGCAGCCCATTGATGTAAAAATCATTCTTTTTTCTGTTCATATTTTTTATATTTGAACGCAGTTTCAACATGGATTTTGAGACAACAAACACATATCTTACCTCTATTGCAAGATTGTCCGATTTGGGTCGGAATTTGCCATACTATCAGATTTTATCTTTTTGGGTTGAAATTTGCAATACTATTAGATTTTTTCTTAAAACAAGTCAAACTAATCTAGAGAACAGATCTCATGAATCACTCACTTCAAATACATCTAAGCTAGGTGAGGCTTCCAGCCTCATTAGTTGGCCGGTTGAATCAAGTTGTGTGTTAGCACGAGATCTTACCCAACCGACCTTCGGGTGGACTAAACCCGGAGCCTCCAGGACTTGGACCCTAAATCAACATGTATGCCCACATAATTTATTATGACTAAATTTTGCTTTAATGTCGCGACGCTGAAACTTAGCGCCA
>CM039518.1:14885307-14914773 GCA_022433055.1 Begonia peltatifolia | reverse complement strand
GCTTTTGAGCTTAACCTCACATTTGGCGATTCAACTCAAAACATCAAGTGTCACCACAAATAAATATGACTTGAAATTAGTGATTTAAGATAGAGAACTTGAATTGAAGGTAAGGGCTAGAGTGGAGTCTCCCGATACTTTCAATAAACATTACCTGCTTTGGGTCGGAGCTCATACGAATTTGTTCTTGAATTTAGTTCAAAACGTATTGTACTAGGTAAAGAAGATGACCTTGCTTATAAACCATTTGATTTTTACTCTCTCAAATAATGTCAGATTGTGCATCCCTACTAGTATTGGCTGATCTCTCACAATCAATAGAATTTTGAGTCGTTTTTGTCTTCACATGGCAGAATGCCACAACTAGATTTTATAAAAGACCTCCAAAAAAGAAAATGAGAAATAAGAAGTTTATAAATGGTTGAAAAGATCAAACTATATTTGATTAGAGGCAGCTACTAGGTCTTGGAGAAAAGTCTTGAAATCCATGTTTGTGGAAACTTCTCAAATTCCAACTCACTCACAATCTTCCCTCTCCAACAAGTTAACGTTAGTTGTCCAACTTGGCTTCCTCTTTCATTTTTTTCTACGAAAAATACATAATTAATTATTCTAAGAACACGAAGCAGATAACTATGATTAAATAATGCATTTGATTTGAAAAGTAAGTAGGGTAGGATCGTATAATAGTCGTATAAAAAGATAAAAAAGTAAAATAATTTATTAAATGATAAATTTCATCAACAGAACAAACAAATTTTAGCCTTTTTCTGGCATGTAGTCAGTAAAACTAGTCAGATTCAATTACTTATTATCGTTATTACTTCTAATTCTAGACGGTAATTTTACCATGGGACATGATATCACATATTAATTAATTGGTGTAATAAATTAAGATAATTTAGAAATAAATAAAAGATTACTTTAATTGCATTGCTAGATTATTGAAGTCTTACTCTACCATTATTTACTCATTTCTCATATTTATGCGTTTTATCAAAACTATTAGAAATCAATTGATAATCAGAAATATATATATATATATATAGAAAATGTGATACACTAAATTCCCGTGAAAAAATCTTTTTGAGAAAAAAATTACTGGCAGAAGAATAAATCTATTATGAATATCGAAATACAATTGCAAGTTTTGCGATTATATTTTACATGAATTTATAAAAAAAAATAAACCTCTGAATAAAATCTACAATACAAGACCACTGGCTTGCTTTAAATGTGATTCGGGTCACGTTGAACTTAACAAAAAAAAAAAAGTCCAAAGATTGGCGACTTGTTTTTCAATACTAAGAACAATAATTATATACGGATAATATTAAATAAGGTATAAGGTATTTATTTTTATTGAAGTAAGAATATATATTTCTATTTTTATTTTTGTACTATTATTATATATGTGTATTGTTCAACTTCGTGATTACAAGTAATATTTTTAGATAGGGATTATTTTAGTTTTAATTTTTACAATTTAATACTATTTTCAAAAGTTTTGTAAGTTTAAATATTCAAGTATTTCTTATGCTAAATATGTGTATTTTAATACTTTCTCAATCATTTTTGTTTATTTTTTGAGTAATTGTTAAATAATAAGAAATAAAATAATACTATAAAAAATTAACCAACTATAAATTATAAAAAAGTTATATTGATGGAGTAGCTACTCCTTCCCGTCACACTTGATTGTCCCGAATAAATTATCACAAATATGCTAGATTTGCCTTATAATTCTACACTCTAAATTTACATTTTTAACATGATAATTACGTGTTATTTATTTATTCATATATTAATCAAGATAATTATCAAGATAATTGTATTTATACTCTAATCTTAATTTGTTACTTGTCCAACATTGATCGATTACAATTAATAACTTATTTTAACTACTTATAATTATTACATTAATTATTTCAATTAATATTACCATGTAATAAGTAATAATTTTAGAGAGTAAATATAACATTACTTTATTATGAATAATAAATTTAAATTATTAATTACATTAATTAAAATATAACAAATCAAATCTTGCTGGGTCACTACCCCCAAATCTCATATTAAAGCCAAGATCAGAGGGCCTCATGATCTATTCAGTGCTTACGTGGCAATGGACAGATTTGATTGGGTGTTTTAGGTGGGGTTGGATACTGTTTGTTCCACATGCACTGCACGTGATTGAGAACGAGAGGTCACCACATATGGATCGGTTTCTCGTTTTATATTTTTTCATTTTTTATTACTCTTGAGAATGGGGGTCGCCACCCCAGATCGACCTCCCAATCTAAGAAAAAGAGATGAGAATGGGGGGTCACCACAAAAGATCGGCCCCCCGTATTCAAACTCGATGTTTGAAATCAGGGGATCGATTCGAGGCGGTGCCCCCATTCTCATCTTCTTTTATAGATCGGAGGTCAATGTGGGAGTAGTGACACTTTGTTCTCAAAATTAATACTAAGAACAGTGGGTCACCATCCCCACAATGGGGAGTCAATCTCTAACTCTATATAAGTAACTTACCCCCAACAGAAAATTTCAGTTTTCTCTCAATCTTCTCTGCGATTCCAGCCAAAAATTTGACCATTTCCGTGTTGATTTCTCAAATCCTAACCGTTTTATTCAACTTTCAACCAAAAAAATCACACAAATCCGAGCCCTAAAACCTAAAAATTCCCAAAATTTTCTCGAATGGCTCTCAAAATAATTTTTAAATGAAGGGCTGCCTTGTCACAAGGAGGTTCATCACAAGGTGTACCATCTCAAAGAGGACCGATAAACTGAACACCGCCTTCACAAGGTGCTCTAGGTCAAGAGTGACGACTGCCACCTTAGCATGTCTCTATGAATTTTAGAAACTAAGAGTGTCAATAGCAGTTTGAGCGCGATATATCAAACCGCCTATTATTCATTCGAAAATTGTCAACTTAAGAGGTTGAGATTCATTGCAGGTCAATGAGCTATTTGACAGAATCGCCCTAAACGGTGTATACTAGTTGGAGGTGAAAGCAACGAGCATATTATTCGCATGTTTTATGCGAATTTGACCTCTACCAGGAGGGCAAGATTGATGAAGACGTACATCCTTAGTATGAAAATGCTCATAACTGCACAAACGATTAATGAATTGCTCAAATTTTCTGGTGACGAACATGATGTGGATAGATAATACCACATTTTCGGATACTGCGACTTCTTCAGATCGACCGAGGGACTAGAGTTCCTCAAAGAAATTCATTGCAATGCCGACATTGTGGTGTTCATGAAGCTAAAGTCAAAGGATCTGAACGTCAGAGCTCGGGGTTATTCATAATTTTATAACCTACATCTTTCTATCGCAGGACAGACATAGAGATCTCATTAGTTACATGGATCTTTACGTCATGCAGAAATTGTACAGCGGAAAGACGTTCGACCCAAGGTCAAAGGATCTGAACGTTAGAGCTTGAGTTATTCATAATTCGATAACCCACATCTTTTTACCTAGGGGTGAACAAGAACCAACCTGGACCAGAACCAACTTTTGGTTTGGTTCTGGTCGGTTTTAAGTAACAAAAAAAAAAGAATTTCAGTTCTGTTTTATACAGAACTAAAATTCCCAGTCCGATTCTCGGTTCTAATGAGACATAACACGGAGAACCGGGCCAGACCAGAAGTTCTGCCATTATGCCCTAACTATTGTGTACGTCGATTTTCTCGGTTTTCATTCTCTGTTATCTTCTCTGATCTCTCAGTCTCATCTTTGCAAATCGCAGAGATGCAGACTCTCATCTCCAGCCCTCGCCCTTGCCATCGCCAAAAACTCGCCATCTGTCGCCCTCACCCTCACCGAAAACTCACCACTCGACCATCGACCGACAAAGGTAAGATAAGCTTTTTTGTCTTTACCCTTTGAATTTGATTTTGCTCTTGCTGTGTTTTTTGATGAACGTTTATGTCTCAATTTGGAGTCTTATTTGGCCAAGAGATTGGTGTAAATCCAAGGAGCATATTGTTGTTAGTTTTGTGTCCTTTTTGTTAAACATTTTAGGACTACTTTTAGGTGTGTCTTGCAGTTTTGGATCTTCTAATTGTAGATAATGGATATATCTTTCGTTAATTCTTTCTGGCTTCCTGTTTTTGGATATGCTAATGCTGTTTTTGGATGTGCTATATTGTTTTGGATGTGCCAATGCTATTTTTGGACGTGCTAATGATGTTTTGGATGTGCTAATTGTGGGTAATGGATATATCCTTCGTTAATTCTTTCTGGCTTGTAGTTTTTGGATGTGCTATGCTGTTTTTGGACGTGCAAACACTGTTTTGTATGGTCTTGTATCAATTGGCTTCTGTTTACATATTTATTCCTAGTTAATTGTTGTTTACTGTGTTTTTACTTGTTAGATTTGGCTACTTGTTAGATTGTTGTTTGATTGTCAATCTGTCTAATTGATAAATTATTATATTTTATACTTTATAAGATGGAATTAGAAAGTACAAATGAAAGTCAAAATGTAGTGATTCCTCCTATAACTAGTTATACAGTAAAGTACAAATGAAAGTCAAAATATAGTGATTCCTCCTATTACTAGTTCTACAGTTAGTGTTCGAAGTGAAAAAATAAAAAAATCTGATATTTGAAATTATTTTAATATTATTAACAATTGCGATGATAAAAATTCTAGAACTAAATGTAATAACTATAGAAAAACATATGCTGTGATACACCGAAAAATAGAACATCAAGTTTGAAAAAACACATCAGTATTTATGCAAAATTATTGACAAATTTAGATGTGAAACAAAAGATTTCGAGCTTTCAGAATATGTACAGTAAAGAACAACAACTTTCATATTTTAATGTTGATACTTGTTGAAAACTACTTGCGAAGATGGTAATTAAAGAGGAATTGTCTTTCAAGTTTGTTGAAAGAGAGAGTTTTAGAGCATATTCTGAATATCTGCAACTAAAATTTTTTATACCTTTTAGATTGACTGTTGCACGTGATATTTTGAGTCTTTATGAAAAAAAAATGAAATTGAAAAAGTACTTTAGAAGAACATCACAACGAGTATGTTTGACTACAAATACATAGACTTCTATTCAAAATTTAAATTACATAGTTTTAACTGATCATTACATTGATAGTGATTGGACCATGCATAAAAAAATTTTAAATTTTTATTTGATTTCGAATCATAAAGGTAAGATAATTGGTAGAGAATTAGAAAGATGTTTGTTTAAATGAAAAATTGAAAATGCGTTGACTGTCACAGTTGATAATGTTTCTTCGAATGGTGTTGTAATTTCATATTTTATCAAAAGTATTCGAAATTAGAATGGTTTGGTTTTGAATGGAGAATACATGCATATGCAATGTTTTGCACACATATTGAAGTTGATTATATGTGATGGATTAAAAGATCATCAAGAGGTTATTGCTAAAGTACGTAGAGCTGTCAAGTATGTTCGATCTTCACCTGCAAGATTACAAAATTTTAATAATTGTGCTAATAATGTTAAGATTGCATGCAAAAGTAGTATTTCTATTAATGTGTGTACAAGATAGAATTCTACATATATGATGTTAGCAAGCATTGAAAAATTTGAAAAAGTTTTTGACAAGTTAGTGTAAACCGATAGTAATTACGTTGGTGATTTGAATGGGGAAACACCTCACGCTACAATAGATTGAGCAAATATTAGAGAACTTATTAAGTTTTTAAAAAAATTTTATGATACGACTGTGACTATTTCAGCCTTTTCACATGTGACATCAATTATTTATTTTACCAAAATATGCAATTTGAAATTGGTTATCATAGAGTACGCTGAATGTGACGATCCATCTTTGAGGAAAATAACTATTAGAATGTAAAGAAAATGTGAGAATATTAATTTTTTTCATGTATGTTGCAGTTATCTTAGATCCGAGATGTAAGATAGAGTTTTTCGAACATTGTCTTACAATGTTGCTTGATAATAATAAAGTAACAGATTTTGTGAGTAAGGTACGAATAGTGATTAACAGATTATATCTTTAATACAAAGCAGATTTGGAGTTTGAAATGTCACAGGATTTCCAAGTAAGTTTTCAGCAAATGTTGAAGTGGTCACAAGCGATCCCACTTAAAATCAAGTATACTAGACGAAAATCACTTACACAGTACAATTATATCACTAAATAAACAATACAAGAAACGATAATAGATGCGATTCAAAAAATACCAGAAATATTTTTTCACGTCGTATAAATAAAACGGCCAAGAAGTAAAAGAAATAATAGCTAAAATAAACACTGAAAATTTTTACATGGAAACCCAAATCGGAAAAAAAAAAAACCACGGGGATCAAGTCCAGAAAGATCTCACTATGAAAAATAAGATTTATAATGTTTTTGTAGATATCGAATATTATAAAAAATATTCACTAAAAGAATACATCACTTTTAGAACTCTCAATGTAGATAAAAACATGCCACTTATTTTCTCTTACACTTTTTCTTTTCTTTTCCTTTAAAAATTTTCACTATTTCTCTCTCTGTTCTCAGAGAAGATTTTTCTCTTGTGTTCTCTTCGGATGATTTTTCTTTCATCAAGAATTCTCAATTTACAGATAGACTTCTCACGCATAAGGAAAATTTTCCTTCTGCATCTTATTAATGACGTAAGTCCCGCATCATAACGGAGAGATCCCACACAATGGGTCTAACTACACCGTGAGGAATTTTTCGATAATTTTGTTATGTTCGACATTTTTTAAAACTCTCTGAGACCAATATTCTAATTTTATGTTGTTTATTTAGCCCCTAAAGAATCAAGAGGTTGCCTCCCTTGTTCATACTAATGGAGGGCTCAATCAGATGCAAGCTGGGGCCTATACTTCTTAAACTTGTGCTGATCTTGGCCATTTCTATTGCTAAATATGTCTTTCTCAATTTATAATCTAGTATTTCAAGAATTACTTGCCAAATAGTTGTACAAAAGACAAAAATTTTATACCTTGAATAGTCGTTCATTTTCCAACACTTAAAAGACACTAAGTTTGACCTGTGAAATGTAGATATGCAACATGGTAGCTGTAGCCCGAATCATCAATGCCGCCCTTGCGATTCCAGAACTTGATAATCGGTCATTTTGACTCGATACGAGGTTACTCAGTGTCTTCGGCTTAGTTTCTGTGTTGAATCTTACAATGAGTTGATTTATTTTGTTAATCTGCAGCAAATTTCTCAGATGTTTTTGACGAAGACTATCTTCCCAAACAACTTTTCACAGCTCCAAAGGCAATCGAGGATTAGTAGAAGCTGGTCTGGTTTGGATTACTACAGAGATGAAATAGCAACCTTGTGGAATCAATATAAGGTCTTTTGTGGAGACTTATCTCTTAAATTTACCAGCAATGCTATTTTATTCGATAACAAAGAGTCAAATTATTGATATTTCGGATAATATTAATTTAACTATTATTCAATAATCTATTTTTCTAAATTTTTAGGAATATTCTTTTAATTTAGTTCTCTGCTGGTGAAAAAAGAAATTGTTTTCAAGTGTTTGTCTTTTCTTGTAAAGGGTTCTTCTTCTCGTCTCTTCTCTTATATCTTCCTTCTCTTCTCTTATATCTTACTTAAGTGGACGTATTTGGTTGTAATGTTAGGTTATTAGAGCAGCAAAATCTAACTCTCGGTTACCAAATAACGTCATTCCTCCGTATATACAAAAGTTGCGGTGTCGTGCTTGTCATAATGACCTTCGTTTTTCTCCTCGAATCGAGGCTATGGGAAAAGTAAGTCCCAAATCCTTAAAATTTTTTTTTTTTTTTATTTCTGAAATGTCCATTTGTAACATTGATTAATTGCTGCTTATTAGATAAAAAAAAAAAATTAGTTATAAGGGTTAATTGTCATTCAGTGCTTGTTTAGCAACAATGTTGGAGTTGTTGATCGATAGGACGAGGTCCCATGGTCCTTGTATTGCTCTTCGTTTACGATATGAGAAAGATACGGTAGCATTTAGCGGATCAACACATGGTTTATATTCTGTCAAAGCCAATGAATTAAGACTGTAGATGTTTATTTATTATTCGCACTCATCTCATTGATGGGCGATTTAATTTGTGATTCATCTTACTAGAGAGAACACTTCATATTGGAAGGTGAAGGAGATTGATCCATTGAAACAAAGATATGGGGGGCGATTCCATTATGATCGATCCCCGATCTCGTTATCCTCTACTAATGAGCAAGGTAAGAAAGTTCGCTTTGATCCATCGAATTAAGACATTTTTGTAGTTATATTTAATCCTCAATTCTATAATATAATGATACACGATTACGTAAAACTCATTAATTTTTATAATTAATATCTTATTTTAACTATTAATAATCGCTGATCTGGAGTTTGAGATTAGACCCGTGGATTTAGACTAGCGTTAGACTTTTGGTTAACCATCTTTGCAACGGTTGTGTTCCTTTGGATGCACTTTCTTTCTTTTTTTTTTTTTTTCTATCACGCGAGAGGATGTTTTGGCATCTGCAGAAGAGCTCGAACCTTTTATAAGTAATGCATCTCAGATGGCTGCACTTGATTACACTGCATCAGTTGAAAGTGACGTCTTCCTTCCATCGAATTCTGGAAATATGGCAAGAGCCGTTGAAAGCCATGGCCGTTTTCTTGGACATAGGAAAACAATATCTCCAGACAGCCAATGCTGTTCCTCAAGCATTTTTTGATTGAATTTTGCTTCTCGTTTATGCTAAATCCTAGATGTGGCTACAGCTGTTTCTGTACTAGTCCTGTCGACAGGAAAGCTCTTGTGCGAGTATAGGACAAGTTAGAAGAGGGTAGGATAAAAGAATGGGAAAATCTAGTCAATCCAATTATTGAAATACACCGCAGAAGGTAGTAGTTCTTGATCCTAGCTTTGCCAGACAGTTCAAACTAGTCATGTGTATGTTTCAATAGGCAAGGATCAGCAAGGAAGAGAAGAGGTCCAGTTACAGAAAGCATTTTTTGTGAACCCATTGCCAGATTGTTTGTGCAGGGAAGAACTACAGACCAAAAACACATCTCGGATTTCTAGTAGTTAAAGCGGAAAGACCTAAGATAATCATGGCCAAGGAGGCAATTTTCCCGACAATCAATCACCTCTTACAATTCATCTATGGTTATATGACGAATCAGAGATGAAGATGGATATAATTTTGCAGTTTTGCAAAGGGGGAAGGGCATATAGTTTATATGTTTCAGGTGGATAGGCAGGATTTGTAGGTGGGGAAAGGGTTGTATTTTATTGATTTTAGAACGTGTTGCCATATGTAGTATGAAAATAAGTAAGACGGCCTTGAGAAATTGCAAATTGCTAATTGTCAAGCTTAATAATTAGTTATCTGTGTATTATATAGGCTTATAACAACCAAATGACTGCAAATAGAGATTAAAAATGCTTATATTATATATAAAGATCAGTCAATTTCATCAACAAAATACTCCTCTTTAAAACAAGGAAATGACAGATAAAGTAGGGGAAGAAACTCGTTCCAAGACACAATCCCAAGAATTGTCTCAAATTATAGAACACCCAATTGAGATGCAAGTACCTTCTCCGTAGAAGAAAAAACATATAAAGGAGAGGGTTTTGGACCGGCCTAGGATCGTGGTCTAAACAGGTCACTGTTGTTCGCCATCTTGCTTCGGATCTTCCTTTATCTCTTCTGCCGCATCATCCTACGTAAAATGGTTTTAAAACATTCAATAATCAGATCAAATTATGAATTCAGATCAAGGAAAAACCTCTAACTATACCTGCATGTCAGATGTCCATAAAGTGAGGTTATCGCGAAGAAGTTGCATGATCAAAGTGCTATCCTTGTAAGATTCCTCGCCCAGAGTGTCCAACTCAGCAATTGCTTCATCAAAAGCCTATATTCGAAGCAAGAAAAACAGTAAAGTTGAAGCAACCATTGAAAATCCTAGATATTGATGCAGAAAACAAAGAGAAGTGTTGAATAAGTACTGGTTCAGATAAAACAATGACTGCCTAACATTGAGTTAGTTGACTAACCTGTTTTGCAAGATTGCAAGCACGATCAGGGGAGTTTAGGATCTCATAGTAAAACACAGAGAAGTTAAGGGCTAGTCCTAGTCGGATGGGATGAGTAGGAGCCAGTTCTGCATTGGCAATATCCTGTTGAAATAAACAAATCAAAAGTAAATAAGTTGAAAACTCCATCTACATATAATTTCACAGTTTAATTAGCCACTTTATATATCAAAAATAAAGTCATCTAACAGAGTTTTCAAGTTGTTGTCATTTTGTCGGAAAAAAATACAAAGATCCAGCGACCTTTTGTCGTATAAGAATGAGTGAAAATATCAACTTCAATAGAGACCCTTTTAGATTTAGAGCTGCATATATGAAATGTAATTAAAGAATGGAGCAACAATGAAGGAGAATTAGAGGGAAAACCTGAGCAGATTTGTAAGCTGTGAGGGTACTCTCAGCAGCTTCCTTGCGCTCGGATCCGGTTTTGAACTCCGCAAGGTATCTATGATAATCACCCTTCATTTTGAGGTAGAAGACCTTGGAATCTCCAGCGGAGGCCGATGGAATGAGACGCGAGTCGAGCAGCTTGAGAATCCCATCGCAGATTTTAGAGAGCTCAGTCTCGATCTTGGATCTGTAGTCGCGGATGACAGCGACATGGTCGTCGTTGCCTCGGCTCTCCTCCTTCTGCTCGATGGAGGAAATGATGCGCCACGAAGCCCTGCGCGCTCCTATCACATTCTTGTAAGCTACGGAGAGAAGATTTCTCTCTTCGACGGTGAGCTCCTCCTTGTCGACAAATCCGGAGACTTTCTCCATGAACTCGACCATCTCTTCGTAGCGCTCCGCCTGCTCAGCAAGCTTCGCCATGTAAACGAACTCCTCGCGAGGGGAAAGTGCAGCAGCCATTGTAGACGGTTAGAGCAAGATCTGGATTGGCCTCCAAACAGAGAAGAGGAGGAAGAAAAGGGGGGGTAGAGAGAAGAGGGCGAAGAAATGGTGGGTTTTGAGGGAGAAAATGGAGGTGTGCGTGGTGGAGCGATAATTGCGATGGGATCGGAGGTGGATTCAAAGGATGAATTACAGCCGTTGGATCGGAGGAATCCTTTCCCCGCTTCTCTTGCCTTGTGTTTGGCCCGTACCAATCCCAGCTGGCAAACGCGGGAGTTCTTTTCTCTCTCTCGATTACCAAATTCCACGCTATAAATTTAAAAAAAAAATGATATTTTCAAATTTAAACATTAATTCTTATTATTATTATAGATATTAAACACATGGGGAGGCCATTACGCTTCCAAAAGTCAAGTTTTTCCAAATTCTTCGAAGTGTAAAGTTCTAGTTTTTCTAATACAGTTCTTGTTAGATTTAAGACAAAGGGTTCTTAAATTAATGACATGATTGATTGATCTGTCACACGGTCGTGTAGTTGGGTGCAAATTGAGTGACCTCATGTGGCTTTTGAAAAAAATGAATAATTTAATTTCATGTGCAATTCAGCTGGGTGTGTTCTTCAGACCCAGAATGTTATTCGACATCTACGTGAATCCTTAAATTCAAAGTTTTAATCTTTGCTTAGAAAGAATAAAAAAAGATGGAAAGTTTTATGTGATATTCTTAGGAATTGGGTTGCGTGTAAACAAAGACAAAAGGCAATAGTAGCACGTAGGCTCAATCCCCATCGTCGATTGTCTGCACTTCATCTTCTCCACTCTCAGAAAAGCCAACGAATCTGTGTCCTTTCCACGCAGGCCGACATGGTTTTTTCTCCTTCTAACATTCAAACCCACCATTTTTTTATACACGTGTCTCCACGCTCTTTTACTGCAGTCTGCAGCCAGTCCCATCCCTTCACTTTCTCTGTACTAAATCCCAATGGCCCAAACTTCAAACGCTGTCTGGCTCCCGAGAGTTTCATCTTCGTCTTGTCCTTGTCCCGCTCGTCTTCCCAAATCTTGTTCAGACAACTCTCTTAAATTTACAGCAACGGTGAGACACTTGGAAAACTGGAAAGGGGCCGAAGCTCTCTTATTTGGGTAGTATGGAGCGTTATGAGATTGTTAAGGATATAGGGTCTGGAAATTTTGGGGTAGCCAAGCTCGTGAAAGACAAGTGGACAAATGAGTTTTATGCTGTCAAGTTTATAGAGAGAGGCCAGAAGGTCCGTTTCTTCTTCTTCGCCCTTTTTGTTCATTTGGGTTTCAACTTAAAAGACTGTTTTTCCTGTCTGGATCATCTAACTTGTCTGTTTTGCAACGTGGGTGTTGGTTAACATCACTTGTTTTTGTACTTTCTTCTTCTGTGGAGTGTTTTTGCAGATAGACGAACATGTTCAGAGGGAAATCGTGAATCATAGGTCGTTGAAACATCCTAATATTGTGAGATTCAAAGAGGTTTGTGTAATCTTCTTTCTGGATCTCCTTGATTCTGTCCAATTTCTGCTCTCTGTTCAATCCTTTAATTTAGCTTTTAATTTGATGCGTGATCGATGAATGATGTTCTTGAATTTAAACTGTAGCTCTTGATCTGCTGTATCATTTGTAAAAATTCTCGTGTTTGACTTTTGAGAAAATGTATCTTGTCTTTGTCATTTTATAGTGGTGATTGATGATGAAGGATTTGGAAAAGCTAAAATTTAGCCATTTAGTATGTATTTCAAACTAAACTTCTTTGTATTGCGAAGAAAATCTTTGAACTAGCCTTAGACTATGGAGAGTTCTCTTTTGCAGGTCCTCTTGACGCCAACACATCTGGCCATCGTAATGGAGTATGCAGCCGGAGGAGAACTCTTTGAGCGAATATGTAATGCGGGTAGATTTAGCGAGGACGAGGTAAATAACGAACAAATTCATCGTCTCTTTTACGGAAATTTGAGGCTCATTTGTAGAATTCTTTATTCCAAATTAGGCAAGGTTTTTCTTCCAACAATTGATTTCTGGGGTTAGCTACTGCCATTCGATGGTAAACGACTGTGCTCTCGATTTTTTTACATTACGATTTTGTCTTGCCTGCTCGAAGTTGATATCTAAATCTGGGTTTTTGGTTTGGTTTTAGCAAATTTGTCATAGAGATCTTAAGCTTGAAAATACGTTATTGGATGGCAGCACGGCCCCCCGAGTGAAAATATGCGATTTTGGCTACTCAAAGGTACTTAATTTGTCGATAAATTTTAATCAAAATGGTACATTCTTAGCTTGCTTCTTAAAAAATGAAACTATTACTATGCAGTCGGCTGTTTTCCATTCCCAACCGAAATCCACCGTAGGGACACCAGCTTACATAGCGCCTGAAGTATTATCAAAAAGAGAGTACGACGGGAAGGTAATCTCAGCCTTCGATTCCCGTTAAATGTCGTTGAATTGCCTAAAATCCTCGAAATCAACAGATTGCAGACGTTTGGTCTTGTGGAGTCACCTTGTATGTGATGCTGATCGGGGCTTATCCTTTCGAAGATCCTGAAGATCCTAAAAACTTCCGAAAAACAATTGGGGTACCCTGCAATTCCACTTATTCTTGTATAAATCTCTCAAGAATCCTTGTCTATATTTGCTAGTTACTTATATTTATCAATACATGGCAGCGAATACTTAGTGTCCACTACACGATCCCATATTACGTGCGTGTTTCAGCGGAGTGTAAACATCTTCTGTCTCTTGTATTCGTTGCAAGCCCCGAAAAGGTTCATTTCGATTCAAAACACAGCAATATCAGCACTTTTAGTTATTTTAGGAGTAATTGTCATAACTTGATATCGGTTGTTAAATAAAACATGGGAGCAGAGAATAACGATCCCGGAAATAAGAAGGCATCCATGGTTCTTGAAGAATCTTCCGGTGGAACTGGTGGAAGGCGGAAGCTGGGAGAACTACGAAGTAAACAAGCCTGCACAGAGCACTGAAGAGGTAGTTTCCATAATACAGGAGGCAAGAAAAAGTCTGCAAGGCCCCGAGCTTGGTGGGGTTCTGATGGGGTCCGGCAGCATGGATCTTGATGACTTGGATGCCGATCTTGAAGACATAGCGAGCAGTGGTGAGTTTGTCTGTCCTATTTGAACATACATTCATCAATTGTGCCTGTAAATTAGAAGAAGACGTGTTTGGGTGTCGTGTTTCCGGGTTGAAACTTGGGAAAATGGATGGTTATGCACCATGCACAGTTGGTGACCTGTTTGCTGTGTGTAACTTGGAGCCTTGGATACAGTTTTGAGGATTATCTCTGCATATGATATTATTAGTTAAAGCCTATTTTGGAGTATCAGCTTCAAAGGTCCCACATCTGATCTCAATTTTGACCTATTTAACAAACATCATTAAAGAACATCAAACATAATTATTGAAATTAAAAACCCACAAAATTGAAAAATTGTACTAATTTATTTCATTTTTGATTTTTAATATTTTTTAAATAATTATTATAAACTTAATTTATTTCCGATTAAAAGAAATAATTTATTAATTATTAATTGTATGGATCAAATTATAATCTAGTCGGTTGTAAACAATCTTAAAAGCCCATCCGGAAGCCCAATAAGGGAATTTTCCCTCCAATATAAAAGCCCAATAGAGAGAGAAAGCGGCCTGCCTCAGGCCAGAAAGTATAAGATGGAAGGTGGGTATTGAGAAACCCTAAGGGGAACAACTGAGCAGAATATTTCACGCTACGGCCGCTTAGTCTGCTCCATCCTCGCTGACCGAAGATGAAGGTTCTTCTTCTTCTCTATACTCTCTGTTTGTAACTCTGGCGTTCCGTGTGAGTCTTCGCGGTAATTCTTGTTTTTGGTTTTTTTTTTCTTTTTAGTTCAACATCGCCAACCCTACAACGGGATGCCAGAAGAAGGTCGAAATTGATGACGACCAGAAACTGTTAGTCTTCTTATCCAACTTAATCTAGTATTCGTGATTAGTTAGCGTTTTTGTTCGTTAGCTTTTGTGGTTTGAACACGTCTAATATCTAATCATTTGGAGGTTTAATGCATCATTACATGCTTCTAATCTTTTGCGTCAGTTGCTTTCGTGTATGACATTTGTGTATCTAGTTTATCCTGAGGATGTTAGCACGATTTCTTTTTCGAAGAGAATTTTTACCATTTTGTAAAAATTTGGGATGAGAAATGCTGGTACTTTTTGTACTATTTTGATCGTTGTTGTTATGTATTGCTCGTGTATTATCTACTTATGGCGGATGGCCACTTTGTAGTGCTTCTATGGAGATTCCTTTTAAGTATCCATGACCATGTTCTCACTATACTCGTTGTTTTCCTTCTCTGGGTTTTTAATTGATAATATGTTCGTTGTAAAATAAGCAGAAATGACATTGTTTATTTGTTCAAAAATTATGTATCTACAAAAAAATGACATTGTTATTTGTCCATTGTTTATTGCTTCGAAAATTATGTCTTTTTTTGTTCGAGGCTGTTGAAAAAGTGTTTATCTATGTTCTTATGGTTGATCGTAGGCGTGCCTTTTTTGACAAGAGGATTTCACAGGAGGTCAGTGGAGACTCCCTTGGAGAGGTATGTTTTAATTTCTGATGTATTTTTCTTAGAGGAAATTTTTCTGGAATTCTATTATAGGAGTCTTCCATTTCAGGAATTCAGGGGCTATGTTTTCAAAATCATGGGAGGCTGTGACAAGCAAGGGTTCCCAATGAAACAGGGAGTTTTGACACCAGGTCGTGTCCGACTCTTGCTTCATAGAGGTGAGTCAATTCTCATAATAGACCGTGCAAAGATTTTACATAAATTTTATGTTTCCATTCTCAATGTTTGCATGTCATTCATAGTTTTCTTGAAAAAAATCTGAAGAATCTATGTGTTTTTTGGGACTAGGTACTCCTTGCTTCCGCGGTTATGGTCGGCGTAATGGTGAGAGGAGAAGAAAGTCGGTGCGAGGTTGCATTGTCAGCCAAGACCTTTCTGTTCTTAACTTGGTGATTGTTAAGAAGGGTGAACACGATTTACCTGGACTGACTGACACGGAGAAACCAAGAATGAGAGGTCCTAAGAGAGCATCAAAGATTCGCAAGCTGTTCAATCTCTCTAAGGACGATGATGTTCGAAAATATGTAAACACATACCGTAGATCGTTCACCACAAAGTCTGGTAAGTATTATAGATGTGATCTTTCTTTTGAGTAGCTGTTATGAGGCTTCATGCAAAGAATTAGGACTTTGGGGTATTGTTTGGTAGCTTGTTTAGTTTGGTGGTATTTATGTGTTTGACAGGGAAGAAGGCCAGTAAAGCCCCCAAGATTCAGAGGTTGGTCACCCCGTTGACCTTGCAGAGGAAGAGGTCTAGAATTGCAGAGAAGAAGAAGAGAATTGTGAAGGCCAAGTCTGAAGCCCAAGAATACCAGAAGCTCCTTGCGTCGAGATTGAAGGAGCAAAGAGAACGCCGAAGTGAGAGCTTAGCAAAGAAAAGGTCCAGGCTCTCAGCAGCCTCAAAGCCATCCATTGCAGCTTAAATTTTTGTCTTGACAATATGATTAGTAAGTGATTGTCTTTTGGTTATGACTTTCTTTTCGTGTGAAATTACTGAGCAGCAGATGACTTTGTTATGTGTCGTTCATCTTGATTTTCAAGTATTCATCGTTTTTGTGGGTCATTTCAATTCTGAATCTGAGCACTGGGTTTGTTGAGTTTTGCTGCCATGGCGTTTTTGTGCTGAAACTCGCCTTGGAATGGAGCTTTATAGAAACTCTTGTTTATTTTATTTAGTGAATTCTCGTCCGAGAAAGGTTACATCGCTCTTACATAATTGCATATCCAAAGGAGTTGAAAATTTTGAAGTGACAGATGGGTAACCTTCCTCGTACTGGGCTGGGGTTCCTCACCCACGTCGGCCTTAATCATTAATGCGCTGGCACTTTAGTCAAGCAGGTTGCACTTCAGTATGATGACTATCCTGGTTGGGCTCCTTTTTATTGAGCTCCTTTTGTTGAGCTCCTATATTATTTTTGGCTAGGTTATTCACCTCAACATAAAATACAAGTATCTTATTTTTGGCTTCTAACTTTAAAAGTTAGAATGCACACTTTTTTTTTTTAATTTTTTCGAGACGTATAATAAAATGGTTATGAGATTGTAAACATCGCGTAGATTTCCTATTTTAGTCACGTGATGTTACGAAGGAAAATGCAGCTGATATATTTATACAGAAAAAGGAAACAACATTAATTGACAAAGATGAAACACAATTTGTTATCTCATTGAAATCAATTGGGTTGTATACAACTCAAGAGATCAATTGTAATTGCCTTGAGTTGAAATCCTATAACTTAGAACACTGACTCAGCACTTATTTTAACTCTAATGTGCAGGTTTAGTTGTACCATGATGCCTAAGTCTTAAGCAAAACCTTCGTAGTTGTTCAACTCTCCCCACACTGTCAGCTCGATTTCTTCCCAGGAATCTGCCGTTTTGAGCTCTTCCCATAAGCTTAAAATGGCTCCCATTATGTTCTCATCGTGCAAAATACAGTAGCACCTACACGTGAAATCACATCGTGGAGATAAAACACTCACTACAGAAGAAAAAATTGCCAACAATTTTGGTTCTAAATATCACTGAAACAATAAAAAAGACAACACATGTTTCTATAGTATGTTATAAAGCCTTATTTGTGATAAATTATCAACAATCCAAAAGTTTAATCTTATGGGTCAAAAATAATTTAATAATTTATCTTCTTCTTATAAACTAATTTCTTTTTATTGATCCTTGTACGTAAAAGTTTATTGATAGAGTGTGTTTTGACCTTGCCGATATTCGAATTTGAAACTTTTGATCTTCTATATTGAGAATAATTTATTCATTTATACATTTTTTAATAATTTTTTGGGTCATGATTATTCAACTAAAAACTTGTCAATGATCTAATCAGACCTAGACTTCAATGTTGGTGAGTATTGGGCTGATAAGAAAAAGTGGGGGATATTAAATTTCATTTCTACTTACATTGCACGGTAGGAAAGCCGCCCAAACTTGTTAGCTTCGGGATCATGCTGTGGTGATCTTCTCATTAGAGGAAGTTTATAGCTTTCCAAGAATTGCTTGAGGAGAGTGGTGTCACCTCTAAATATATCCAGGTATATGGGAATCAAATCACAAAGTGGATCACCTGCAAGAAAGGCAAATTCTGTTAAATTATCTTCAATTCTTTCAATTTTTATTTTGCAGTGTTCATTGGTAAAGATATCCAAAAATGATGCAACAAATAGACCGGCACTTAAGGCAATGATCATACTATAAGTGAAAACTGGGCAAGTATATAACCCAGTTTTTCCCCCGCTAGTATACAACACATGGTAGTGGTTGGAAACACACAAATGCCAGCAAAAAATTGGTAGCTTCCTCTGAAAGCAAATGACATTTAACGACACCAGTTTCTATATTATGGTAGAAAAGTGAAGTCATCTACTCGGAGCATACAAATGAACAATACATGCTTATAACAAGAACAATATGTTTATGAAATTGTTAACTTCAAAATAACATAAAAGATCAAAGTAGTTTATATAAATGTGTTTCAAATTAAGGATATTAAAAAACCCAAATTTCAGGCATTCCTAATAGATCAAATCAAAACACAGATAACCAAGACTCAATGCTTCCTTACTACTGTGTGAAACAATTGTATAGGTAGAGGCATCGGAAGGTTGCACGTGATTGTCGATATAATTTGCATGTTTTTAATAGAGCAAAATTTCCTACAGGATAAATCTAAAGTACTAACCAATGGACAAATCGCTGAAATCAAGAATGTAGCTAGGTCGCCAGGATTTTCTCTTTCCACAACCATTATAATCATTCATGGAATCACTGCCTTCAACCAAACATGGCTCCATTTGAATGTTGTCATCCATAATGTCTGAATGTATCCATGAGTATCCGTCCCAGATTTTGTTAAGTCCACTTTCATCCTGAAATTAGCCAACGGACATTAGGAAACAATTATAGAAGATTAAATCTACCACACAGAATATCAAGAGAGAATCTTATTATATTAGTTATTAAAACAAAGACAATAAAAGTAACTGCATCATAAACCTCAAATACGTCAAGCAAAGTCCCAAGATCATCAGGTATATATTCTTCAACTTTCTGCAACAATGTGTTAGGAATGAAATCTCCCCTGCAAAGTATAACTGGAGAGATTAAGTCGGGCATAACTCAAAAGTGCTTGATTCAACGCTAGTCTCCAAAATAAAATTGAAGATCAAATTAAAGATTAGAAAAACTGATTCATTAATTTATCGCGCACTAGACCTACCATAGATCGTCCCATCATTATAGCAATTATCATCATTTACTGACATATTTGAAGAGATGTCCAGGCAAAAACTTACTATTTGAGAAACATGATCATTTACAAATTAAACTTATACAAATGCTAATTGAACCTGGTACATTATTGATAAGAGATCAGCTTCTAATTACTGCACTTACATTGGCAGAAATCTTTTGACTTGGAGAAGCAAAAAACAAGGTACGCTAGCAAAGAGTAGTGGTAAGCCGAATATAGAGTAATAGGTTTTGGAGTGCTTGAAGTTTGAACAACAAGTGGCAGAAATTTTTACAAGAATGATGTACAAGAAATATTTTGAATCGTTGACTTGCTAGCCAAAAATGACAGACACATTTGATCCAGCTTAGGGAAAACTGTTGAAAGATATCGATAGTTATAGAACGGGTTCACTAGTTTACAACAAATCACCAAAGAAGCATAGACAAAACCTCACAAATTTTCATCACAGTTTAAAGAGAATCTTTAAATAAGATAGAGATTATTTGATTATTTCCTACTAAGTTTTTAAATTTTAAATAATTGTTCCTAGACTTTAAGATGCTTCATTGGTTTGTATTTTGTTTCTACATAAAGTATATACTAGAGATGTTATCTATATGTTGCGTCAATATATAATTCAGCACATATAGAAAAAAAAAATAATGAATATTTTCTCTTTCAAAATTTAGTTTTAGAGGTAAATAGTATGTTCATTTAACCTTTAAGAAAAAATTCTTTCTTTAAAATCTAAACTAATATATTTTATAAATAAAATGGCCTACTAAAAAAGCAATAGAGAGACAGGCACAGTTTAATTATTCAACTCAGACATACCATTTTTTCAGGAGATTTATAACATCCTTTCTTTTCCTTCTAAGAATTCCAACGAAAATATCCCATCTAGTTGAAATATTTGCTCCATCAGATATGGCTTCAAGAGAACTTTCAGTGGAGGACAAGAGTAACTTATGATTAACATCTGCGAAAGTTGGATCACCAAAATCTTGATGGGGTAAGAGATGAAGATAACGAAGCTGCTCCCCAAGAAAAGAAGCTAAGTTCAGTAAATCTTCTCTAGACAACATTTCTCTTCTGCGTGAAGAAGAAGAAAATGAATTCACATGCTGATTCCAGCACTATGGCACTTCAAAGTGATGCTAATAAACTGAATTTCACTTTAGCAGCATTTGAACAATAGCTTAAATATAAGGAAACTTACAACTGAGCAAATATTTTTCCACTGCATCGATTGGTTATGATAAATGGCCACATCTTTGCGGTATAAGCTGAACTAGTCGATTTGTTTATTGACAGCCCGGCTTTTTTATATTCAAATTTTTTCTTGCTCCATATACCCAAAGGAAAACCATCATCTTTGCATATATCAAAAGTAAGATGGCACTTTGCGATCCAGTCAGGAACATCTTTGCCATCCCAAGGAATAACTTGATAAGTTCCATCATCAATATAAACAATCCCGCTAGCCAAAATATCAGGAATATGATCTTTCAGAGGGGAATTCACTTTATGAACTAGACTGTAAAACTCAAGCTGCAAATCAAGCATGAATTAGTGAGATGCATATAAAGAGATTTAATGAATAACAAGTTTTTGAGTCAAATCACACCTCAGTGCCTAAACTATAAACAGAAGCTTCCAAACCTCCTTCAACAAATATCTTTATGACACGGTCATCCATCAGATAAACCTGTTAAAAATTATTTAAGAAAAGTGATCAACAGTTGGAATAGACGTCAGCAACAAGAAGCACAAGTAATCACCTTTTTCCAAGTTGTGCTCCGTAATTAAAACCAAGATCAAGTCATAAACAAGACTGAAGGATAATTAGTAATAAAACATCATAATTACAGAGAGCGGATCTTGAGTGACAACTAAAGGTTTTTATCTGTGTTCAGATGACTCATCTTTATGACTTAAATTTTGAGCTCTTTATGTTATATGAGGTCTCTTGACTTAAATTTTAAGCCCTTTATATTATTTGAAGTCTCTTGACTTATTTTTTAAATGGCCATGGAGTCTTTCATAAGTGGACAAGTTTTCAACAGTTTTCAAAATGTTACACAGATACGACAAATGATGAGGCAATCATCCCCTTCGTTTCTTATCAGGCATTTAACACCCAAAGATTATATGCACAAGCAGTTTATATCATCTGTTGATTAAATAATTCATGAACAACCATTTATGATTTTACATGCCAAAAATTCCAGCATTGCAGATGTGATAGAAGGAAGGATACTAATAAAGCAACATGATCAATGTAGAGTGAGTAGAAAGATAATGAATTGTGCACTTGGTGGGAGAGAACATCTAAAAAATCAAGCTTACTCACTGGATTGCTACCCGTGCCAACTGGAAGCCGCTCATCTTCCGTAGGAGGAGACAGATTGTAGGAGGCACAAATTTCTCCCACGCATTCTAGCCATTTACCCGCATTTAGCGCAAGACAGGCACCCTAACAAATTTGAGGTAAAATGCTTAACAGGAGAAATACAGCTTGATATACTACCTATCAATTAACTTGCACAGATTCCCATTTCAAAATAACAGCACTTCTATTGTGTTGGCTAATTACCAGTAACAAATGGTGGCTTATCAACAAAATAACAATGAAATTAAACACAATTATCACGCGCTCTGTAACTGGAATAGCGTTGCAAGCCAAGAACCTTTGTCACTCATAACTCTATCAGAATCTTCTATAATGGCTAATTAAAGAAAAATCTGGTTTAACTGGAATATACGCTAAAATCAAATTTATAAAAAGAATTGAGTTCAAAGATGACTAATATTCTGATATGTATTTCACAGAGAAGTGGTTTTCAGATTCAGAACAAAATTCTGATTAAAAAATCTTTTGCAGCTTCAATGATTTGTAAAATAATAAATCTCTTGATTCTGATTAAAAAATCTTTTGCGGCTTCAATGATTTGTAAAATAATAGATATCTTGAAAAGTATGTGAATCATACCTTTTTGCATAATTTTTAGAAAATAAAGCAGTAATTGAGTACCTTCCAGACCAACTCTCTCATTTCAGGTTTTTGAATCCAAAGCTTAGACAACCATTGCCGCAGTTCACGTTGTCCAATACAGTTCCCTGAGCTCCAAGGGGAATTATAGTGGTCCCTTTCCTCATCCAAAAATGTTGATAGAAAGGCTATATCATACGAAATACCTTGCTTCCATAATCGATGGTATTTAGAAAGTCCGTTGGATTCTTTCTCATAGTTTTGAATATCTTCGGTTTCAAGGGTTCTCATTCTTTTCTCTTTTCTAGTGAAGTCAAAGTCACTCAGACCATCACTTCCACTGACTATAGAATTTTCAGCATTCTCTAAACTCTGTTCATCAAGAGCAAGGAACCCAGCACGACAAACTCCCTTATGACGGTACCCAGGAGCCATGTCCAAGCACACAAATTGTAAGTTGTTGGAATTTACAAAATTTTGTGTTACAGCTATTGTTGTGTCCAGATTAAGAACACAGTGCCACCACCCACTTGGAACGTATATTGTCTCCCCTGGTAGTTGCGTACACTCAATTGGCTTGTCTTCATCAGCCAGAAGTGGATAAAAATCTAGCCACCACTGCATAGATAAAAAGTTTTAAAAAAGATACATAGCGACGCGAAATATAAAAACGAAGATAAATGGATCACCATGTTAGAGATTATATACCTGCAGTGATGATGGAGTCTCAATATCAACATCACCATCCTCGTCATTTACGTGCACGGTAACACCCAAAGGTACTCTTCCTGGAGGATACAGTGCCCACCTATTTAAACATGATTGTCGTTACTTTATATATTAGTCATTCTCATGTACACAAGATATACTAGGGCATAAGAAAATAACAATTGGTTATGTCGGTCAATGATTAAATACACATTAATCTCCCCAAAATATTTTAAATATAAGCTTTGTTCATATTCAATTTTTTCAATTTTTACATCATACCATTGGCATGCTCTGCACATAAATGCATCAGATTATCAATATTAAAGTCAGACTGATCTAAACCAAAAACAGATTCTTGCTATTTAAGCTCCATTAAACTAACTAGAATTATCATCAACTCAACAGGATACAGATGAAATTGTCATAGCAATTGATTAAGTATGGTTAAACCTTTAGAACTATCGTTACTTTTTCAAACAATTAAAAAAACAATCTAGCCTTAATGATTTCAAGCACTATATCAGTGACATCGTTTATTAAGTTTGTAAATCAAAAAATAAATGACCATGCAGTGGATTTACAATAAATTTAACTTGCCAAGCCAATGCTCACTCTCGATGTGTCATTAGTATATAAAAATAGGTATCCAAGTGGTGAATTCAAATGAAAATGGTCATATAGACTTGCAGCGTACATCTCCCCAAAGACCTTGGTTGGAGTCACACTAATTATTTTCTCATATGGAAGCAGGCTATGCTATATTCTCATTGAGTTAATGGTTCAACCTAAAATTGATAAACTATAAAATTAGGTAGAATTTTGAAGATGAATCAGACAATTCATTGATGACAAGCCTTCAAAGAACTAGCTCACATTACTAGGTATCAACGAACCTAATCACTAATCTCTTTCTGGGTTTCCAGTTCTATAGACAAAAAGGTTTTACAAGAGAGAGATTTCAATCAATAGTAACAATTTTGTGGGGCAGACAGAGTGGGGTAATTCTATCTTACTACATTAACTTATATACTAGAAGTATACCAAGCTATGAATATCACATACCAATGGTGCTGTGAATGATCCTGCGCTCTAACAATGATAGGTTTTATTTTCAAACAAATTTATGCAGACAGTATTGCTGCAGACAACCGTGGTTCCAGCGCTCTAGGGACATTATGATTTGTACCTTTTACGGCCACACAAAAGGGTATTCCAAGCACTGGTAAGGGCCGGGTCAACATGCCATGATGCACCAGATCTCTGTGGACCAACAATAAGCCATCTAAATGGAGGGCGCTGATCTCTATCTAGTACATCAAAGTAGTCTTCTTGAAATAGATGAGGCACATTATAATCCTTCAACAAGTCCGGTGCAACTTCTCCAAACTGCATAAAACATCAATGGCACAATCAAGTTTTGACAGAAAAGCTTAAAAGTAGGCGTTCGTTAAAGAAAACCAAGGACGATTAAAATATACTTTATCATCAAAGATATATAAAGGATCCTCGTCTTGCTGAAGTTTCATATAGGAAACATAATCTTCGAATCTCATTGAGATCTTCCTAGAATTTCTTTGAGAAATCCTGAATGCTTTATCTCCGTGTTTTAACAAGAAGTGGTCCACTGACCATGTATTTTTTGCAGGCCAAGTGTCCACCAAACCAGTAAGTAAAACCTAGAAAAATAGAATCCACGCCACAACACAAATTACGTGTGAATAATATGCCAGGATATAAACCACAAAATCTAGGAGATAATAAAAAGCATGTTGAAGTTTAGCATAGAAAGTTGGCACATGATGATGACATTAAATCAGCAAGAGTGAGGTAAAGGTATAACATGAAATCTATGAAGAAACATAATAACTGTCCTCTAAGGAGCATCACAGCAAGCTACACTCAAAATTTGAAACCTATTTTGCATTTCTACTATCTTTTCATATTAAAAAAAAAAAAGAAAGAAAAAAATTTGTTCTCTCATCGTGAGGTTTGCTCAAAAAATACTTCTCTATATGGATGTGGTAAGAATCCATTACAAGTAAGTTTGGATCTACATTACTTTAGACTATAAATAGGCATTATTGAGAACAAGGAAGGTAATAGGAGATGCCATCTAAACAGACATGGAATTCAGTTGTTACAAAAACTGAAATGTAACTGAAGCAGATGAACTAAAAGCCAGTTATCTTCTACAATTTTTGGACGGACTCTGGTCAATCTAATAATGAAGATTATGCAGTGAAGGACATACTGCTTCTTATATCTCTAGTAAAAAATAATAGTAAAAGATGGCAGTGACCTTAGGGCACTAAGATAAGATGAAGCATATCAATTTCAGGAGTAGTTTAGGTGTCATTAGTGAGAGATGATGTGCTCAATAGCAACAATAATAGTCACTTTGTTTTACATTGTGGGAATGCCAATGAAGGTAATAGTTGATACTAGACGGAGTATAACAGCATTGTGGGGAAGATATTGCAAACAATTACACAATGTTGTCTTCCTTTTTTTCTATTTACAATCCAACAACCATTGTCAAGATATTCAATTATAAAAGACAAGCCTTTGCAAACCTAAATTTTTACTTTCCGGAAATAATAATCTTGTTATTGTAGTAACAAAGAAACGGAAAAATGCAAAGAAATGTTGGGATATATTTTAGAATGATCATCTGGGGGATTAATCCCAACTCAGTATGGAAGGTTCAGAAAGGGTGCCAGAGGGATGAGACAGATGATATTGATAAGCGAGATTCAGAGAGAATGTAAAACAATCAATGGAGGGACGGAGGTTGAATGAGCACTTAATAGTTTTTTAAGCTCTTTCGTAAGAAATGCATACTCCAATTTCATCAATTTAGCATACCGGTTCCTTTCCATCATACGTATTATGAAAATCTTCCAAAGAAAGATTGGCTCTCCTTTCAATATCTCCCCGATCCAAATAAAACCCATCCAACGCAGTATGGCACCTATAAAATCTTCTGTACATGAATGAAGAGTTAAAACCTGCAAGGAAGAAAATACCATGAACTAAAAGCACTCCAAATTTTGAATGTCACAAAAATGAAAAATTTAATGGAACAAAAGAATAATGTACCATCGAAATACAATGGCATTTTGGGAGGTTTTTCATATTCATCCTCTTGATTCTCTCTGAACCCAAAATGAAGAGAAATTATTAATCACCAGATAATAGGAAATGAAACGGAAGGGAGAAATTGAAACTAATGATGATTCCTAGAGAAAAGATGGTTCCCCGCACAAAATAAAAAAATGGACATTTTCAGCATGGATTCACCTAAATTCTGATACATACAAATGGAGAGCTGTTTTCTTCCAGGAACCTTTATACTGAAGTGGACCATTTACCCTTTTAAAGCACAGACTCATCCAGAGTGGTTCTTCATTGCACAGAATATACATAACACTGTGAATGAAAAGGACGCTCATTAATGAAACAGAAAAAAAAAAAACTGAATTTCGCCACCAAATTTGAATAGTTCTCCAATGAGGAAAAGATACAAATTTTAATCCAATCCCAGCTTTTGTTACAATCAACAACACTCCCGTTCAGTAAACCATTTCCGGTGATCAAAAAAATGGGAACTTCCAATGAATTCTCCATCAGCAAGTCCAAAAAACAAAAACACATCAAAAAAGTCTCAAATAACAAGAAATAAAAAAATTCTTAACGCTAATTTCAAAATACAAATTACCTGCTAACGCAGGCACAGCGGGCGACATTTCGGGGATCGAGGTACTCAAGTATGGAACATATAAGTTCATCGGGAAGAATTCGGAGCTCACCGAGAGCGCCTGGTCTACGGTCTCTAGATCCAAGCGCTTCTGGTAGAGAATTGTCCATTGACGACGCAGCTGAATAGAGAGCTCTCGGCGTAATCTCGAGGATTAGGTCATGTAAAGTACAAGGTTCGAAATGTAAATGGAAGAATTCAGAGGAGATCGGAGAATGAAAAACAGAGCGTATACTTTGCGCGGACGTCAGACCGCGTGGCGCAGAAAATGTTCGCCGACTGCAACGGCAAGTACCTTACCGCGTTATTTTTCTTTTTCTTTTATATTCAATTTCATTATTTATCATTTTTTAAATCCAATTTTTTTAATTTCAAGTTTTAATAATTTAAATTAATTTCTTGAATTTAACTCAATTGACTATTTATCTTTTGTAGTTTTAAATTATTTCAATTAACATAATATTATATTTATCTTCTAATTTTATCTAATAATACATGACAATCATTAATTACTCTAATTAATTTAATAAATTATAAATAATTAAAATAAATTATTCTGATTATGAGATAGGAGTGAACAAAATCATCTCAAACCTACATGAATAATTGACTTGTGTGGTTCGGTTCGATTCGGTTTGATTCTACCCACCAAATGATTCGATCTTCGATTCCATAATTTCAAAAAGCTAAATCGATCTTTGATTCCATAATTTTAAAAACTGCAAGTAAAAAAGTTCAGCTCACGATTTTGGAAGTCAAAAATCACAAAAGCTGAACCAAACTATGGAGTCAAAAATCTAATCCATAATCAGTTAAAATCTAACCTACAAATTTTGAAAATCAGGCCCATGCATAAAAATCAACGTCAAACCCAACTTAAACTCTAAAAACTTCAAATAATTTTAAAATTTTTGCAACTGAACCAGCTCATATTCACCCTTATTAAGAGATAAAAGTATAAGATAAACGTAACAGTATTCTTTTAATAAAATGTGAACTTTATGAATTGTAAAGATTTAATCAAACTCAACAAATTTGATCAACTTTAAAACTCGGAACTTTCGAACGTGATTTTGTTTATTCAACACTAAATCATTTTAAATACAACAATACAACAATACGAATTGAAAGAACCATATAAATAGTACCACTATTTGAAAATCTCAATGTAACGAGGAAAATATTCTATAAAGTTTTAAGTAATATTACTCATCCAAAAGTTACTGTAACCAAGTATAAAGTGAGAGGGAAAATCCACGTCTTGATCAACTGGAGACATGGGATGGTCATCATCTGAGCACACCGAGTGAAGACAGAGACTGACTTGAGACTGGGCCAGGCCCTAAACCAGCCCCTGGAAAAACAAATTGGGGTCCGACTAAGCTTGGGAGAACCTGCGGGCTGGGAGTTATTTCCGGAGGCTCGTAGACGGCCATTGAGCCCTGCGGCTGCTACAGAGTGATCAATTGACTGATCTACCCTTAGAAAGTAAAACTATAAAAGATAATTAGATGGGGGCATTAATGGAAAATACGATAACGGGCTCGGTGAGGACCAGTCCAGCTGTCACTCATTCTTTGGCCACTAAACGATCTTGTGAGCATCCAAGGTTCCATCCTGTCATGCACGTGACTGGAAAATAATTAAACATTAATTTATAAATAAATGATTTGCTGAATTAATCAACTTCCACTTCATCAAAAGAAGAAATACAAATATTAGTACTCGCTCTTGAGCTTTTAACCCTTACAAGGGTAAAATTGGGCATAAACCAAACTGAACTACGGTTCAATCCTGAATTAAGGGCTTTGATCCTTCTTACCAATATAAAAACCCAATTGAGTTTTCGATGAAGTAGAACAACAATTGGCACACAATTTTAATAATTAAAAATCATAAAAATTGAACTGAACTGCGAGTTCAACTTCAACATGAAACTAGAAAGAACCCAACTCGAAAACTCGAACCGTTGGGCCACCGCTCAGTCTGGTTCTAAGATGGAACACCCCGAATCTGCATGTGGCCACCCTACGGCTCGGTCGGTTTCCTTATATTATCCCATAAAGCAGGGTGGAAGGTCAATCCCATTCACACAATTTTACCGTCTTTGGGGTGTACAAATTATTGTTCTGTCACCTTCTGGAGGCATCTTTATGGCTTGTTTTGAGCTCTTTAGAACATTACGTAATTATCTCGCTGTTCTCTCGTCATCACACATTGCACGTAACATGAATATAATAATCATTTTTTTAGACTATATAATATATAGATCCAAGAGAGGGTATCAGATTGGAAGCGTATAGCCTGAAAATCTGACCTACTAAAAGTAAAGCAGCAAGACACGTGCATTCTTTAGGTATCATATCATGGGTGCATTCTCTTTTACTCTTATATTGCCTCTCTCACTTCCTATTTTAGTCGCCACAAATTCAACGCCAGCGCAATCAAAGCCCCAACTCCTGCCTCATTATATGTCTATGTGTATAAATATAGTACTGCCTGTGAAATATAGTGTTAAATTCGATGAATTTTAATTGGGTCGTGCCACGATAAAATTCTATGTTTTGGTCTAGGATTATCTCCCGATAATATAATGTGTTATAATTATTAATTAAACTTGATGGAGACATGTGAGAGGTACTGGGTGGTCAGTTTGTAAAGTAATATAGAAGGCAGAAGCATTCTTTTAA
>CM039518.1:14804363-14884907 GCA_022433055.1 Begonia peltatifolia | reverse complement strand
CGAATCCACCTACAAATAACCCTCTACTCTTCTTCTCGCTTCACCCTGTCTCCCTCTCTCTCTCTCTCTCTCTCTCTCTCTAGACTGGTGAAAATGAGTTGTTTCTCTCTGCTTTCGAAATTTCAGCCATTTTATCTTCTTTTCATGGGGATGCTTGGGGAGTGTCTTGGAGGAAGAACACTTGCTTCTTTTTATGAACCACCGCCATTGTCTGTATCTTACCACAATGGAGTTTTACTGGAAGGAATCCTTCCGGTTTCTATTTTCTGGTACGGGGATTTCACTCCTCCTCAGAAATCCACCACGGCTGACTTCCTTCTCTCTCTGAACCCTCAAAACCAGGAGCTGGTCGTCCGCGGTCTGTCGCCCAAACAGCCCACTGTCTCGCAGTGGTGGAGCATAGTTCGAACGTATATGAAACTAGCAGGAAAAATAGAAACCGAGATAATTTTAACGAAACAATACACTGACAAGAACTGTTCTATCGGAAAAAGCTTAACAAGGTCTCAGATTCTAGAACTAGGGCAGATGGTCACCAGGAAACGTCCAGGTGGGCTAGCTCTGATTCTCACGGCTCAAGACGTCGCCGTAGAAGGCTTCTGCATGAGCCACTGCGGGTTCCATGGGTCGGACCCTAGGCTCAGTTCGGTCTACGTCTGGGTGGGCAACTCGGCCACCCAATGCCCTGGCCAATGCGCCTGGCCATTCCACCAGCCTATCTACGGACCGCAGACCGCCCCACTCCGCCCACCCAACGGCGACGTGGGCGTGGACGGGATGATCGTAAACATAGCCACCCTCTTAGCCGGAGCAGCAACAAACCCATATGGAAATGGCTATTTCCTCGGCCCATCGGAGGCTCCTCAAGAAGTGGCTTCAGTTTGCTCTGGAGTTTTCGGCAGCGGAGCTTATCCTGGTTACACCGGCGAGCTGCTCGTGGATCAGGGCACCGGTGCAAGCTACAACGCCATGGGTTTGAATGACAGAAAGTACCTCTTGCCAGCCTTGTTCGACCCTTCTACCTCCTGCTGTTCAACTCTTGTTTGAAACTGTATGTCTATCAATGTCCATAATTTTAGTTTCTGTAAAAAAATCCTTCATCTTCTTCTTCTTCTCCTTCTATGGTTTATCGACTTATCAAACCAAGAACAAACACATTCCTTATCATGGAAACTAAGACAAGAACATCCCACCAAACTAAGAACAATCCTAAGTTTGTTTTCTCCTTTTCACTCCTAAAATATTTTAAAATAATTTATTTTATTAATTATATTAATCAAGATACCTTAACATTACTCTTAAAATACTATAAATCTAAACTGGAATCCCAACCTTATGATTAGTAATGTACAAAACTATATACTCAAAAGATTATAAATTTCAATCTAGTGTTTGAATTCGAAATTATAATTCATTTTCAACTTTTATATTAAGCTTTAGTATATTAGACTATTCTGCTGAGTATGTCTGAGTCAATTATCACGAGATATTAGTAATGATAAATAAATCAAGCTATTATTCTGAATATACACGTAACTTGAGACGAGCCAATCAAGAATAAAAGGACCAATGTTGTTGTATTATTTTTGATACGTTAATATTTTATCACAGCATTTGGAACAAGGGGGTGGTGGCGCAGTTGGCTAGCGCGTAGGTCTCATAGCTTCTGAGTAATCCTGAGGTCGAGAGTTCGAGCCTCTCTCACCCCATCTTTTCAGTTTTCATTATAACTCTAATTAGCAAGTGTAATTAGGTGTGACCAATGAGTTTGAAAAATTTACCTTTTAATTAATTGTAATAATTAATGATTGACACGACTCTTCGAAGAGAGACGTTGCAATGGCTTCTATAAAAAGTCCTCTTATAAACACGACAACACATTAAATTAAATAACAATAATTGAATTTTACAATCAAAATATGAAAACTTGTTGAAGCTGATTTTGATTTTGAAAACAAGTCTAGATTAGAAAAGTGGGCTCGGCTATGAATGCGAAAATGACACACTTATGGCTCTCTGTCTCTAATTCAGTAATTCTACGTGATTGCTTGCAACACCAGGAGATGGGCAATTGCCCTTCAAATGGCCAGGGATCCCCATCAAAGCTTACTAAATAAATGTGATTAAAGCCACTTGATTTTTGTCCACTACAGTTTAGCAGTTCAGAGGCTATTATTGTCATTTACGACGGGAGATTAGTCTCTAATTAAGTTTAATTAATTAAACACTTAATTATCACTAAGTTTGGTTTAGTGGAAGCAAGTCTAGTTAACGATACTGGTATCAATCATTTCCACGCGCGCTCTACGATGTCCTGATTGGATCTCTCTCTCTCTCTCTCTGCTGATCTCCGAAAATAACTGAGCGGGAGGTAATCAATTTGGAAGCCGACTGAGATTGCAGTTGGAAGAGGTCTTCGGCGAATCATTACTTTCTTCGCGAATTGGTGCTGTTGTCTCTCTCTCTCTCTCTCTTATATTTGGATTCATCTTCTTGGCTCTTGCATTTCCTTTTCCTGCTTCTGCAACCGCTCGCTATCTTTTGGAGGTTTTTCATTTTTTTATTTTATTTTTTGGTTATATTCCAGTGCCTGATTAATTATGAGCCCATTGTGATCTGAACGCCCTTTTAACTTTCTTTCTTCTAGAGTAAAAAATTCTGAGAGGTGTTTGGCTTTTGATTTGGAACGGGATGCTTTCCTTGATGAATCTCGTCTGGAATTCGAGCATTTCCTTTTTTCTGTTTTTCTTTTTATGCTTAGAAATCTTTGCAAGTATTTTCACATGTTTCACATTGCCCGAGATAGATATGTTTGCTCCATGCTTTCTATTGAATTGCGAGCTTAATTTACCAACTTCAATGTATTTTCGGACTTAGGCCTTACAAATTACCGCAATCTATACACTGAATGTCAAATACGGATTCAGTTGCATGATTGGCATACAGTGATGGAATCGTAGAAGCCATTTTCCTGGATTTCACCTAGAAGAAGTGATAGACGATGCCGCTGGAATTATTATTCTAGGTTAGCACGTCTTGTCGAATTACTTACCCATATAACGAACGGAAGCATAAATCTGACTTTTCTCTGTTTTTTTTTTTTAATTTTTTAATTTTTATTTTTGTCTCCGCATTTCCATGTTCGAGTGATAAACTTTCATTTTCTTCTCTCATGTATCTGAATTAGTGAATTGGAGATTTTTTCTTTTGGAGGACCAGGTAAGAGAATGTCCCGCCATTTGCATCGGGGTGTATCTGGGGGAACGATCTCTGGGAGCCGCAATGATTTGTGTAATTCTTATTCTCAAATGAAAGAGAAAACTGAAAAGGAAGATTTAGAGAGAGCTTGTTCTTCTGATCACAGCATATTAGCTGCAAGATTTCCAATTCGGTTACTTTTTTTTTTTATAAAGCGCTTACTAAAGCTGGTATTAATGAAAAGGGCTATGCACCAGATCTTTTTGTCGTTGGAACTCCCATATGTCGGTACAAATTGATGCAAATTATTATGTTCAGTTTCGCAATAATTGTATTTATTGCTCTTCTTGGATCTCTTTGGTGGGCAATTTTCATTTCGACCTCATCAAGAGGTCCGATTTTCCATGGATATATGAAAGTTCGAGAGCAAGTTGTTTCACACTTGATCGATATTGGGGACCTTGCTGTTGGTCCTTCAAAGGTAAAAGAATTGGAGTTCTGTTCACCAGAGTTTGAAAATTCTGTGCCATGTTTCAATGCTTCAGAGAACCTTTCCTTGGGTTATTCTGATCGGCTCTGTGAGAACATACCAGGGAACTCTTGTATAATCCTTTCACCCCATAAGTATAAGATTCTACTGAGGTGGCCGACTGGAAAAGATGTCATTTGGATTGGAAACTTGAAAATTACAGCAAAGGAGGTTCTTTCTTCGGGAAGCTTAACCAAATGGTTAGAGGAGATGTCTTTTTGAAACTATTATACTAATCCCATCAATTGAGTCATTAATGCTGCAATAAACACGTGTGCAGGATGATGATCCCGCATTTTTGATTGTGTAGAAGACTACTCCCATCAAATTGCTGAGATGATTGGATTGAGGAACGAATCTAACTTAAATCAAGCTGGAGCAAGTAGACACTGACTCCTTTGTTTGATGCGTAGTTGTATGCCATTTACCATTTTTGAGTTAGCTTATGTTTTGTCTTCAAACCAAATGAAATGAAGCTTGCACTTTTAGGTTGGAACACTCAAAACGATAAACCTAGTTAGAGGGAAAATAAATGGTAAATTTCTAATGAAAAAGTAAGTTACAGAAAGACAGATCCTGGCTGTTACAATTTACAACAAATCTGGAAAGTAAAATGCTCAAGTCTCATAGTGTTATTTTCTGTTCTTTCTATAGGTTTCATCGCAACTTCCTGCATCGTTTGACAATCAATAGAATATCTTGCAGAATAACTTCCATGTTGGTTTTAACTAATTCTCATTGCAATATGGCACACTAGAAGCTGTTTTTAATCAAAAATTGGTTCAAGTGATTTATTCAACTGGGAGCTGCGTTGTTCTCTTTTTTGGTGAATGTGATCAATGTTGGACTTTGCAGATAAGAACAATCCTCGATGTTGGGTGCGGCTTTGGTAGTTTTGGAGCACATCTCTTTTCCGGACAGCTCTTGACAATGTGCACAGCAAACTATGAAATATCTGGCGGTCAGGTTCAATTAACTCTTGAAAGAGGTTTTCCTGCAATGATTGGTTCTTTTACATCCAAACAGCTGCCATATCCGTCTCTCTCCTTTGATATGATCCACTGTGCACGATGCGGTATTAATTGGGACCAGAAAGGTATTGGCTTGTATTCCTCTTGATTGGAACATTTTCAATGATGTTATACCTATCCTTTGTATGGGAGATTGTATATTTTTATTTTCAATTGTAACAGACTAATAAAAGGTGGAACTGTAACATGTATTTTATCAATAATATGTTAAGATAAAGAAGTTTGATGAGTTTGACACGACCTTGTATTACGGGATTTCAAAGCTTTTTATCATTTTCAAGAGTCTCTTTCCATGGCATATTTTGAACTTTGAGTGATCCGTTTGCTGATCTCGTCATTACTTTATTTAAGTTGTATTGGCTTGTGGAGAGTAACAATTCTATTCCATTCAATTTAAAACTAGGCTGTATGGAAGTTTGATTTTGTAGCACTTTTTTATCTGCTTCAAAGAATTGTAAGGTGGAATTGGTTTTTATGATCCACGTGATTGATTATGTGATATAGCTGGTGTTTACCTAATTGAAGTTAATAGACTTCTGAGGCCAGGTGGATATTTTGTCTGGAATTCACCTCTTTGCAATCCTCAGGCTTTTCTTAGTAATGAAGAGAATAAGAAAAGATGGGGTTTCATGGTCGAATTTGCGGAGAATCTCTGCTGGGAGATGTTGTCACAACAAGAAAATACAGCTGTATGGAAAAACAAAAGTAGAAAAAGTTGTTATAGTTCACGGTATGGTGTCAGTTTTCACCTATAGTCTGTTATATATGACTGATCTTTATTAGTGACAAAAATTGGATGATTCTTATTTTGCTGTTGCAATCTGCTTGTACTTATAGGAGGCTTGGTTCATGTACTGCCGTATGCAGTAAAGGCCATTCATTGAATCTCCACATTATCAGCCGCTGGAATTCTGTATTAGTGGAATGGAGAGTAGCCGATGGATTCCTCTTGAAGAGCGAGCAACATGGCCATCCAGAGCTAACTTAAACGAGAGTGAACTTGCAGTTTATGGTGTGCATTTCATTGCTCTTGGCAAGCCAGATTAAGTTCCTCTAACTTTATTAGGTTCTTAAAGTGTGAAAAAACTTTTCAGGCCTACGCTTAGAAGAATTCCTGGAGAACACTCTAGACTGGAAAATGGAGTCAATAACTACTGGTCTCTATTATCACCTCTAATATTTTCAGATCATCCAAAAAGACCGGGTGAAGAAGATCCTTTACCACCTTATAACATTTTCCGGAACTTGCTAGACATGAATGCTCGTTTTGGAGGTTTTAATCATGCACTGTTGGAGGCTGGGAAATCTGTATGGGTCATGAATGTAGTCCCAACAATTGGATCGAACTATCTTCTGTTGATCTTCGACCGGGGTTTTATTGGAGTACTACATGATTGGTAATGCTTCTTTTATTTCATACTATGCTTGAACTCTGAAAGTTTGTTTGAAAAAAAAAATAAAAAACCTGATGATTTTACCATATTGGATATTAATGTCACTTCTAGATTGGGATATAATCAGTCATTCATAGTCTCTTTCCATTGTATCACTTATCTTCATCATCCATCTTGTTATAATTCAGTGAAAGCCATAAATTAATGGGAATTGAGCTTTCCTCCCCATATCAGTCGAAGTCTGGCTAGGAATATCTGACAATTTCATGGAAAAAGTTTATGGGAGGCTTACGACTTCTTTATGACTTAATTTATTGAGCATTTGATTATTTTGAAACATTGGGTTTAGCTGACGAAAACTCTGCGTTTAGTATATCCATAATTAGAAAATATATTAAATAACTCAATTATTTGGCTCAATCAGTCTTTGTTTCTAGAACGTTACTCGCTCACAAAAACTTTGAACTTAGTGTTTGAGGAATTAAATAGCTAATTGGTAACTTCTGAGGTTATTTCTGGTTTCAAAATATAGCACTATTCATGCGCCTGAAAAAGTCTTACGACATTTTTTTACATTTCAGGCTTATATTTAATATGATATCTTTCTTTTTCAGTTGTGAAGCCTTTCCCACATACCCAAGAACATATGATATGGTTCATGCAGATGGACTTCTATCCCTTGTTAACCGTCAAAAACAACGGTGCACCTTACTTGATATCTTCACTGAGATTGATCGTTTCCTTCGTCCGGAGGTACTCAAACAAAATAGTTCATCATTTCAGACAATGTTAAGACTCTTTTTTTCATGAACTTTGAGGAATCTCCATATATTACTAGTTTTAATCTGTGTTTCACTTATACTGAAACAATGTCACAAAATACTATTATTCACGTGACTTAAAAGGTGGCTTTGTGGGTCATGTTATTGTCAATTATTGTTTTGTGCATTTGGAATGTATTATATATATATAGGGACATAAATTAATTTCCAAACTTGTGACGAAATTTCATAGTATAATGCTTAATGAATTATCTGTACAAGTTTTATATGGCACAGATTCCTGTTGAAATTGGTTATCTTTTAAATTATCTCACTCCGAATATTGCTTTTCAAATAAATTTTTACTAAGTTTTCAGAAACAAATAGTGGGATACTTGGCAAATCACACATTACCATGCCTCTGGCATATAATGTAGAATTATCCTTCTTTAATATTATTCTCGTCCAGGGCTGGGTGATAGTTCGCGACACCTCTTCTCTCATCAAATTGACTAGAACTCTAACGATGCAGCTAAAGTGGGATGCCCGAGTTATAGATATAGAAACCAATGATGATGAGAAACTCCTTATCTGCCAGAAACCTTTCTTCAGGAGAATGACAAAGTCTTGATGATTTTCTGCAAGAAGCCTGATCAAACAGTCGTAGAATTCGAATTCTATTTCATTTTCAAGATGTTTAAACTAAGCAACACCTCCTATCTGATGAACAGAAGAATTAATGGAAGGAAAGAAAGAAGAAAGAGGAGGAGATGAAACTCTATGCTGGATGAACCACAGTAGCTGAGATGGCGGCCGAGCATCCGTACTTGGTCGTGGCCTCGTTGGTACGAGCTGCAGAAGAATAGAGCAGGTGAGAGTAATACTACACAATTCAATTTGGAGTTTTTTAAGTAGATAATTGGAAACTGTGAATGAGATGAAGAATAAGCAAAATAGAACACTTTGCTGTATTTTTTATTTTTAATTGTAGTAAAATGAGTATTAATTTTCAAAGGCTAGTCAAATACTTAATTTTATTTTATTTTTACGTAATTAATTTAGAAAATTGAGTTGGAATTTGTATTCTTGGTGTCCAGATAACTTCAAATTGACTTCTTGTGATTTTGTTTAGAGATAGAAAGAACCAATCATGGAATGTAGTCATAAAATTAGACACCCCGATGCTAGTCACTTGGTAAATTTATCGGATTACCTAGTGTCGGAGTTTGATTTATTGACGATTCAAACTCAAAGTTCGATGTTTATACTGATCGTAAAAAAAGTTTAAGACATTAGTCGTTTAACTACCGAAATTTGAGAACCAAGGTGTAAACCTGGTTAAACAACGTGGATACCAAATTAATCTTGAACACAAATACATCCATAATTAATTTATAAAAAATTTGTAATTAATCATCTTCGCCTTTGGGCAGTTGATTTAATGGAAGAATTTGAACCAAACCAAAAGAAGCGCTTTGCTGCCACCGGCTCCTACACTATTCTTTCTTTTTGCGTTCCCTCTCTTCCGGAATTTCAGCAACTTGAAGAAACGGCTTCCATGGGCATTGTTGATGCCCCATTCGATGCCCCATTCGACGATAAGGTCGCCTTGGATTTCCCCTTGTCCTAGACCTTCACTATTCTTTAGTTATTATAATGTAATATTTCTGGTGCTTTTGTTGGAGTTCGCGCATGTTTATTCTTGAGATTAATTCAAAACGTATTTAAAAAATCACTGGCATAAAACATGTATTTTCTATTCTTTCAAACGATATGAGATTGTACACCTCCGTTGATATAGACTAGATCTTCACATTTGGACACTCTTTTCCTTCACATTGCAGGACTGTTACAATATCTTCTCATTCTAATTGGGGAGTGACTCTAATGCTATTTGTAATACCTCCAAATGTTTCAAGTACAATATTGTTCGTTATGGGTCGAAGTCAGCATAGATTAGTTCTTTGAGTTAGTCTAAAACGCGTCGTAATAAGTATGAAGAAAAACTTTATTTATAAATCATATATTTTTCACTCTCTCAAATAATATGAGATTGTATATCTCTACTGGTATGACCTGAATCCTCACACCTGTTATTCTTACTTGTGCATGGTAAGATATCACGTATAATTTGTTACGTAAATGAAAATTAGGATGCTTTGTACAGCTTGCATTCTTGATTCTTCTGGGTGAGTGCTGAAGCATAGTAATATTGTTGAAAACTAATATAGTTTGTGACACCACTTCAGGTTGTTTCCCCCTTTTGCCTAATATTATATTCATTGAATGCTCCATGTCATTATTGTGTAGTTAAGTTATGAACATGGAGATTGGTTCAAGTTGGAGACAGCTTTATGTGGTGCCATAAAGTTCTGTTTTTTTGTTGCTCTTGGATTGTTTTATAGTTGCAGAGCCAGAGGTTAGTTGTTCCTTCTTCAGTATGCCATTACAGCTCCCATTTCTTCAGCGAACTACTCTAGTTAGAATGTATTGAAAGACATTCTAACCAGAGGAGCCAAATGGGTGGACTAGCCGGAGACTAACTCGAGCCCAGAAGGTCGGGTGAGCTAAACCTACTTTCTAGGCTTGCAGGCCGAGAGTCGGTACACTAGGTTGACTGAGCAGGCTCCACTTTTTGGTTCGGTTGGTCCCCCTGTGCTCTTTTTACATCTCTGATTCTAACTGTTAAATTTATTTTTTAATTTTATATTATAATTTTATTTGAATATTGAAATCTTTGTAATTCTAAATAAGAAAGTACAAGGAAGCTTTACAAATGCAACCCAATTTTGTCAGTTCAATTCTTAGTAGTTAAAAAAAGAGTCTTCTAATGTTACACTTAAGTGGATGCAGTAATAATTAATTGTAATGATTACATGTTCATTTTTATTAATGAGTGATGGGAGACAAATGAATTTAATTATGTGTATGGGTAATCACACGTAACTCACCGAATGGAGATTAATATTTTTAAATTTTAAATTATAAATTTTAACTGCTCAAATTTTAATTTATTAAAAAATTAACAAAATAAATTTTGGTAGACATCTTATTTCTTTCCGTTTTTAATTTTTGCCGTAAAACAGACGAGTCTGTCTGTTCTCAAATTTTGCCGTTGAACGAACAGACTCTCTACAGCACCGTCCGTCCGTTCTTCAAATTAGGGATAGAGTAGATGGTTAGCACCTTCTAAATATGTGTTCATTTTGTCGATTATATCAAAACCCTAAACTCATTTTTCACAAAAAATTATTGGCTGCTCACGATTTCCTCTTGACCCCTAGCTATTTTTTTTGTAGAAAATCGACCAAAATTTACTTCGGGTTAGGTTACATTATCGATTGTGAATGATTTAATTTGATTTTTAGCTAGTTAATATGTGAAATCCGAAAGTTTCACAGAGAGGACGGTTGCCACCCTCAGAGAGTACGTCCGATCTCTGTGAATTTCACTAAGCGAACAATCACCACCTTCAAAGGGTGCGTCCGATCTCTGTGAATTTTATTGAGTAGACGGTCACCACCTTCAGAGAGTGCGTCCGATCTCTCGATTTTCAGAGAGCAGAGGGTCACTACACTCCGACAGTACGTCTGATTGCTCCATTTTCAGAGAGTGGAGGGTGGTGACCCTCCGACAGTGCGTTCGATCTCTCTTTTTGTACAGAGAGCAAAGGTTCATCACCTTCCGACAATGTGTCATATATTTAAATTTGCTAATATCATATTTTTCTTTTCGATCTTTACAGATTATTCGAATCGGTATATACTGAAATAGCTGAGAGATCATATGTTAGGCGAAAGGGTGGACCGCCGAAATGTTTGGGACCTGCGTCTTCACAAGTCGGACCGTCAAACCGGCTAGTAGTGAGGCCGCCACTGTCGAACCAGCCGGAGTTTTGGTTTACTAAATTTCGTAGCTAGGCTTGTGATGAGTAGTACCGGCTGGATTTGTTGCACCGATCGGTTACACTTTCCAAGTATGTGGATTTTAGAGGTTGGGAATTTTTGGGAATACAAGAGATGTTTGCTAGTATTGGCTTCGAGGGGGTGTTGGATTTAGGGGACGATAGCTGTGACCGTATTGTTCGTTTATTTTACGGCAACATGAGCTTTATTGGAAGGTTGGGAATTATAAAGACGTATATATTAGGTACGGAGTTTGTGATTACTTCGGAGACGGTCAATCCGTTTATCTGGCTTGCCTGTGAGAGGTTGAGAGATACTACCAAGTAGTTCAGAACTGTCCTTTTATGGGAACAACCGAGGGAACAGAGTTCTTAAGACTAATTAATCAGAACCCTAACATTGTGGGGTTTCCTAAGCCGACAGCTAAAGATTTGAACGTAAAATCTCGCATAATCCACAACTTGGTGTCACACGCCCTTTTACTGCGACATGGACATAGAGATTTTCTTAACTTCATGGATCTCTACGTGATGGAGAAGCTGTACAGCGGTAGGATGTTCAACCCCGACTTTCTGATTTTAAGTCACATGTGTGGGATTGGCCGGACACGAAACAAGAACCTGCCTTACAATGTCTTGATTATGAAGATTGTCGAGAATTTTGGTATTTAGTTACTGCCTGGAGAGCAGATGAGATCACAGCGAGCCAATGAGGTTTTTGGCGGGATTCATTTGGTTAGGCTGTGCCTCATTGAAACAGACAGAATATCCAGGATAGATGAGGAAGCCCTCCAGGATGACTTTTATAGAGAGGCTCCTAGGACTACATCACTGCCGGGGACTAGTAGGTCAGACACAGATCTTCTTTCAGACATAGTCCTTTGGGTCGAAGAAAGGTTGACGGAGGTGGTGGACTCTCTCAAACAGATGATGAACTACTAGATAGATATGTTCGACTATCACAGAGGTACGAGACAGATCATCTTAGATTGAATGGGGGCCGATAACGAAACGAGTCAACCGATGAGGGGCGATGAAGACGATGACCAATCTATGGAGGGCGTTGATGAAGATGATGGTGGGCGACGACGTAAGTACATTGCAAACTATTTTACTATTTTTATTATAATTTTTATTTGCTAATATAACTTTCATTATGTGCAGATAGAAGATGACGTACTACATGTGAAGAGGAAGTCCAAGGGTAGTATATTTTATTTTTGCATTTGATGTACATTAGTTTGATATACGTTAGTTTGATGTACTATAGTTGGATGATGTAGTTTGATGCACTTTAGTTCCATGCACTTTAGTTCCATGTACTTTAGTTTTGATGTACTTTATTTTGATACACTTTATTTTGTTGTACTGTAGTTTGATAGACTTAATTTTGATATAAAATTCTCAAACTGTTTGGGTCATTGAACATGCAGGTTCATAATAGCTTTGGAAGATTCAAAAAACAAAGGAAATTCTGCCCAAATTTTTAATTTTTTCATATTATTTTTCTTTGTGTTATGAGTCTCTATAGCTAGTAGCAAATAATTCTTGCATATTCAAATAACCAAGCAGTTCCATACAATTCTTCAAAGTAAGATGTCCATAAATTACAAGTACAATTTTAATTATAAAATACAATGGTCGTGTATAGTTTTACATTATAAACTATAATATACATTAATGCATAAAATAAAAATGTTCCATAATCTATTCGTCATCGTTTGGTAGTTTATCAGTCTCTTTCATGGCTACGTGTTGTAGATTCCTGCACGAAATGACAGTTATATTAGAAAATATAATAATGAAAGTTTGTTTATGAGAACAATGACTAAAAATGTATCTGTGTCCTGTCAAATGTTTGGAAACCCATAAATTTGTCGTGCTAAGCAGCAGTGCCTGAAGTCGATCCCATCTTAGTACATGTGCGTTTGTTATGCCCCTGATGTCGACATTTATCACACAACATCATAGATTTCTTTTTACAAACTCTCGAAATAGACGGCTCATCGACATCACACACTCTTTTCTTTTTTGGCCTACCATGTTGGCGCCTTCTCTTGGGCAGAACGATTGGAGTCCAATCATTTGGTTCTAGCCACATTTGTTGGCCATTAATGGGTCGAATGAAGTTTGAGTACATCGCCAAATATGTAACACAGTGATAATATCGATGTACGAACTGTAAAGAACTATATTGTCTACTCAAAGCAAAATCATCTGAATTATCTTCCCTTACTTGTATGCTTTGCATCTCGTCATCATCCGACCTCAACGGTGATCGAAGTCATCGTCTAGGGTTTGCGATATTGAATGCACCTCTATTTCTCCATCACCCTCTAAGTGATCGAATGCTTGAATATTGCTGTATATGGGAGCGTGCTCTCCGAATACTACTCTATGTTCGCAGGCTCATTTGCATCAACCAATCTCTCATCCATTTTATGACGATAATCTGCAAAAGAATCGAAAAGAAAAATTTGGTATTAGCAAATTTAAAGATAAGACGCACTGTCGGAGGGTGGTGACCAAACTTTCGGCGAAAATAGAAAGATCGGACGCACTGTTAGAGGGTCACCACCTCCCGCTTTTTGAAAATAAAGGGATCGGACGTACCTTCTGAGGGTGATAACCGTCCGCTCGGTGAAATTCATAGAAATCGGATACACCCTCTGAGGGTGGTGACTGTCTTCTCTGTGAAACTTTCAAATTTCACATATTAACTAGCTAAAAATCAAACTAAACCATTAATAATCGATAATATAACCTAACCTTAAGTAAATTTTGGTCGATTTTATGTAAAAAAAAAATGACGAAGATAGAGATGAAATTGTGAGCAGTCAATATATTTTTGCTCACAAAATGAGCTTCAGCCACAAATAGTTCTGATATAATCGATAGAATGGACGCACGCTTAGAGAGTATTGACCGTCCGCTCTATCCCTGATTTGAAGAAAGGACGGACGGTGTTGTAGAGAGTCTGTCCGTTCTTCAACAGTCTGTCCGTTCTATGATAAAATTTGATAATAGACGAACTGTGTTTTTAACAATTCATTTGTTTTACAGCAAAAATTGAAAACAGACGGTAAGACGTGCGATAAAATTTATTTTGTTAGATTTTCGGATTGAATTGTTAAATTTTGTAATTTCGATTTAAGAATACGAATATCAACATTGAGGTGGGAGCAGTAAATAATTAATTGCAATGATTACATTTTTATTTTTATTAATGAATTAATTAATGAGTGATAGGAGACAAATGAATTTAATAGTATAAAATTATTCTTAAAAAAATAATATTATTTTAAAAAATAAATAACGATATACAAATGGAAGGTACAGGTAAATATATTCATCACCACCTTCGCTGTTTCCTCTCTGCCACCCGCCACGAACCCCACCCTCCTCTCACCACACCCAAACCTTCGCTTTGATTCTGAATCTCTCTTCATTTTCATCGTCGATATTCTTGTAATTATCGATTTCCCCAAATTTTCGATGATGCCTGAATGTTCCTTGATGTGTTGATCTCAGCTCAACTCTGTTGCGCTCTGCCTCTTTGATCGGTCGAACTTCGACATGCGCTTCCCTCTCTTTCCATTTCCCTCCTTTCCCTTGCGATTGTAGGTTTTTTTTTGGTGTGTCGGTGATTATGGGGATGAGGCTTTGGGAAATGGGGATTGTGGTGATTTTGGTGTTGGGGAGGCTCACATTCGCCGAAGATCTTTCTAGGGTTTCCTTTTCGCGCACTTCTCTGTGTCGTATCAATTCTGCGTTGGATTCGTTTTTTGTGTTTCGGGATAGGACCTGCCCTGCTGACAGCTTTGCTCAACTCTTTGATTTTGAGGGTGTGATCGAGGTGCGTTAATTTCTCGTTTCTCTCCGTTCTCTCTTCTGGGTTCATGTTTTGAAAAAAAAAAAAAAAAAATTCTGTGATTGGTTTTTGTTTTCTTTTTTCTATTTGGCAGACAGATAAACTTAAACTCACTCCAAAGTTTTTCAAATCATTAGGTGTGATTGGTTTTTTCACGTCTGAACTGTGGTAATTCATCTTTAGTAGATCATACTTCAAAGCTTGGTAAATTAGATTCCAGTGGCGGCATTTTCATTCTTCAGTTGCTTTATTCATAAAAAATGGTCCTTTTTCGGGCAACCTAATTATTGAATGATTCTAAAATCGTTATTTTTGGCATGAAGGGAAATGAAGCCTCACTACAGATGGCGCTTATTAAGGTGCATAAATATGGGTATGAATATGTTGCACTCCTGATCTATGCATCTTGGTGCCCATTCTCCAGGTCTTTTAGCTCAAGCTTCACCACATTGTCTTCTCTATACCCTTCAATTCCTCACTTTGCAATTGAAGAATCAGCCATCAGGCCTAGGTACTGGAGGAAGATTTTCAGTTTTACTCGTTTCAGACCTATAATAAATAAATTTTGTTAAAAGATTTTTTCATTCTTCCAGCATATTGTCAAAGTATGGGGTACATGGATTTCCTACGCTAATCCTCTTGAATTCAACTATGCGTGTCCGGTATTATGGTTCTCGAACCCTTGGATCTCTTGTTTCTTTCTACAGTGATGTCACTGGTAAGGCTTTTTATTTTATAAGTAGTTATCTGAAACATGTCATTCCCAATGTGGCTGTAATCTGTAAAACATCATGCTGACCTTTCATGGTCATGATGAATTTGAAGTGAGTTTGATTTAGTGTGCCTTACCATGTCCAATTATGAGAAGACCTCTCTTAATGAGACTTGTTTTTGTTTACAAGAACAAGGATTAAGTTCAAATGGAAGTTTTGTTGTCCCACTCTAACCGTGTGTAGAGTTATTTACAGAGTCTCTTAGCAGTAGTTGTAGTATATTTTTTTGTTACTACTAAGGTTGGTTTGAATAAGATTTATTTAATTTGCATACAGGAATAAATGTGAATAATTTTATCTGTCTTTCTTTTAAATTTATGGGATCGTCACTCCCCAATTACTTGCATATTGCCTTTTAATTCTATTTAGCTAAAAGGTTCTTACTAAAGGGTTGTTTGCTTGAATGTAGGGGTTACGACAAAAGCACTAGACCATGTTTCAATGAGCGTACTGGCTGGTTCCTCAGGCCAAGAAAATCTCAATAACTCCGAGCAGAAAAATTGCCCATTTACATGGGCTAGGTCCCCCGAAAACTTTCTAAAACAGGAGACTTATTTGGCTTTGGCAACTGCATTTGTGCTTCTGAGAATGATGTACTTGTTTTTTCCAACGCTCTCGTTATACACGAGATATGCGTGGAGAAGGCATGTTCAAAATGTGCGACTGTGGAGCCTATGGGAGCATCCTTTGATGCTACGCGCGATACAGTCATTTAGTTCTTCAAAGGAGCCTCGCAAAAGAAGAAATTTACAGGAAGGAGCCATGAGTGCCAGGGCATGGGCTTCCAAGTCCCTTGCAACCGTTTCGATTGGCGATGCAAGCTCAAGTAGGTGCGTAGCAGCAAGTGAATCACATTGACAACTCACGGCCATGGGACATGTCATGTTTAACGGATGATTCAACTGCAGAGTAGGGTCTGCTTTTTCTTGATCAATCAGAGTAATAATTGCAGTTGGGGGGGTTCAATTCTACGAAGGGTGAAACTTGTTCATCCTAATGTTGTAGCAATTTTCATTTTTTGTTCATTTGTAGGGTGTAGTTTTGTAATTCATTAAACATTATTGAAAATGCAATAATGTACTTTTGCTTGTTCTGACGGCCAATCTCTTCTTGTGCTAGGCTTGCTCTTGCGAAGAATGAATGATTTTAAATTGAGTAATTTTATGTTTTATTTTTATTCGATTATCTTATAATATTTACTGACTTGTTAATTAATAATTTATATAATTAACATAATAAATACATTAATTATTATTTAGCAACCACTATTTTAAGAAAGTCAACGAGTATTTTAAGTCAACAATCGTAGCATTATTTTCTTAAATTATCAACCTTTCTGGTCGGCCATGTCAGATTTCAAGAGCAGAGAAAAGACTGTTTGGATATGGGAAGAATACAATAACAATCAACAAATCCGCCCGCGTAGAAGAGAAAACTCAGCAATTCATTTGGCTCTACTCTCTTTCATTGTCGGATCTACTGGAATTTTCAATTTTCTAAGACGACAACTTCTTTACCGACAATCTGCAATCAAAAATGGGAAACATAGTGTATTTTAAAAGTGACAATAGTAATCTTCAAGCACAACACTAGGGCATAAAAATAAGGCATGGAGGTTAGCTGTTAAATCTATGCAAGTCTTTTCAAGTTTGATATATACACCACATATGATGCTCGTTTTACTTTAGACATATGCAAGCCTTTTCATACAATATTTGTATTCGAAAACTTCATATAGTTGATGGGTTTTTGACCGAAGTTAAGTTGAAAGTTGTAATCATTCTTCAAGCATTACAATAATATATCTCCATTTAGATTTTCAACTAGAATTATGAACTCATAGTCAAGTACTCTTACCTTTGAAATGTATTCTTTAATCTTGTCAGGGATTGATCCACGTAAAGCTCTCTCAGCAAGCTCATAATGTGAAGTGTTACCTTCAGGTCCATTCACTTTGTCCTTGTGCAAGTATCTATAATCAAAGAAAGAATGGACGATAATCAAGAGATACAACCAAAGTTTTAAATATCATCTTTCTTCAAGAATCATCCAAGGGGTTGGATAGTTATGAAAGTAAAATCACAGTATTTGATAAGCAATCACCTGACCTTTGCTGGACAAGCGACTCTAATGCTTGCTTGACATTGCCAAAGACGGGATGTTTGTCATCAGTTTCGGACAAGCCCATTCGCCTTAGATGATGCCGCAGGCCTTCTGCAGTTACCACACTCCCCGAAACACAAATTCAACGACAAGGCAAGATAATGGGGAAAAACAGAAGTTTCTATTCAAATATAGTGATCAATGAAGGAAAAGCAAAAGCACCACTTGCATGCTTACTACACGGTAAGTTACTAGAGTTTCAAACAAGCTCATAAAAATAGAAAAAGGTGAAAAGAACTTAGGCTACCCCAATTGACGATTTTGTCCGGTCTAGTTAGCTTTAAGTTTGAGGACATATTCAAAACCAAGATTCATCGATCTATGATTTAGAGAAAATGCAAATTGTGTGAGTATATACCTTCTGCGATTTTCCCACCAGCCAGATGAACAATACTGATGACAACAAAGGCAAACCCAGTCAAGTGAGCTGTTTTTTCATCATCAACATACTTTTTATAAACATCAGCAGGAAGCTTGCTGAGCAGAATATAGGATGTGGTATCGGAAACAACTGAAGCAACCACACATGTAAAACTATAGTCAACGATAATACAAAAGTAAGCACAACTAGAAAGAAATTTTAGCCATTGCAAATCAGCAATTGAAATTTCAATAAGATTAGTATGTAAGCATGGGTGCAACCCATCGTTTATATAGTCACTGCAAAATTTAAGCAGAAGTAAGATGCTGTAATATGCAGGAGATAGAAGATAGCCATAATTGATCAAGTGGATCAACAGGATAAGAAAAAACTTACTTGTTCGGGAAGAACGGGTTTGGTAGTTAGATGAAGGACGGGATCGTTGAAGTTCTTTCAACTCATAGCCAAAAATGGTCGACAGCTTTTCTGCGGCCTCGTTAATCACTACGGAAGGAAGCCCTCGATTGCGATAACTTTTTGTCACAATTTGGGAGAGTTCTTCCCTCTTGATTGGACAACCCGAATTTTGATGAGTTTTGAACACTACATAGCGGATTACTTCTGCTACAAGCTTGTCTTTTTCCTACCAGAATTACAGATTAATTCTTCCAAAAAAACCGTACATTAGAAAGTTTCCCAAACGAGATAGAGAGAAGAGTACACAGCAAAATACCTCCTTTGAAACATCAATTTGGGAAGAATGATCGCCCACATTGGCCATCCTGGATGATCAACAAATGGCTATAGAAATAGCATTTGTAATCAAGATTAAGCAACCAAGTGACGCGAGTACAGTCCCTAAGATGAGGGTTTTACAAGGTTTGATTTTTTACCAAATCGGACGAAAAAAATCACAGCACAGCTCCAACTTTTGCTAAAAAACTATACCCAAGAAGAGAAATAAGAGGAAGAGGAAGAAGAAGAAGATCGACGAGAGAGACCTACTGATTGACCGAGGGCGCGGGGCTAGGGCGAGCGCATGAGACGAGGAACCAATAGAGTAGAATTTCCATTTAATAATTTTTGTACATTTGAGTTAAAAATATTATTTATTTTCTCATAATATTAAGAATGTAAATCCACAAAATTTTAAAAGATGTTAATGAACCGATACAATTAATATCTTATATTAAATTTATTTATTGTACCAATCAATACGCGACACGTTAAAAATCAAAGAGTAAATTTAGGGGATAAATTTGACATTATTCCTTTTTTGTTCAATTGGATTGTCTACTCTATTGTAATAATTATTATAGCAATTATAAATAATTAAATTAAAACACTAATAATACCGATCCATTTGTAAATTCACTTCAAATTCTATGGAAATTGCTGATTAAAACTCTATTTAGTATTCTGCCAAGCACTTTGTAGTCGATGCGTCCGTAGCCACCACTCTCTCTTCTCAGTTCTCTCTCTCTCGGCTAGTGATCAAGGCGCGTGAGGAGTCAAAACGGATTAAACTGCAAAAGATTACCGAGGAGGCTTGCATCTGAGTATGAGCAAAGGAAAAACCAAAGAATGCTTGGGGAAATAGAGGAACGAGAGGTTGAAGAAGCTCAGGCTTTACTCCAGGAAGCTGACTCTGCCTATTTAAGTAATTCCCTTCATAATTTGTTTTGGGATGAATCCATTAGATTCATTTGTTGATGCCATGAATTGCTCTCTTTTCTAATTGTTCTTCAAGTTCCTATTTTACATTTCAATTGTTTGAAATTTGCCCTCGCGTAATTGTTTTCGTCGTTTGCAGCTTGAGGTTGAATTGAGCAAACGACGACGCGAGGGTGACCTCAAGGACAAAAATATGAACATTGGAGGCTGTTTTGTTAAGAACAATAATTTAAAAGTGATTTTATTAATAAATATAATATAAGAGCAAGTTTATTAAAGATTTTTTATTAATTATCCAAAAATAAATACAAGGGTAATATTCAAAATCACTCTCAAAATAAAGGGTGTTAAACAAAAAATACCATAAAGTCATTTTGTAAATAACTTCATCCATTGGAAACCCCTCGTTCTACGAAGATCATTCTCAAAGAACAGGGAGTCAATCTGACTTGAATCGTTTTAGTAAGGATCAAGCCTAATAACCTTTCATTGTTAACAAAAAAACATACCAAACGATATTAGATTTGATTGAAATTTTTAATCCATGTTTAACATATCATAAGAAAATTGATCCTCGACTGAAACCACTCTGCAATTTCATTTGAAAGATTCAAGTGAGATTAACCCTCCGATCTCAAATATCACCCTGATTTGTTAGATTTTTTATAATTCGAAGGTGAAATTATTTATAAAATATTTTTAGGGTTTTATTTTGTTAAACACCACGTATTTGGGTGAATTTGAATATTACCCTAAATATAATAACAAATATATCATGAAAAAAAGGTGTTTTAAAGAGGTAGTGTGTACGCGCGAGTCCACGCGCTAGCTAACATAATGAAATAGCAGTGAAATAACCTAACCTCGCCACAACGAAGACGAAGAAGAAGAGTTCAGAGAGGAGAAATGAGGCTGCTTACTCACAACATGCTCTCTTCCAACATCAAGGGCGTCACCAACGGATTCCCCCTTCGAATCGAGGTCGAGAAAGTGGTGGAGAAGCCCGTCGATTTCAACCCCGACTTCCTCAAGAATCTGTTCTCCAAGATCGATTGGAAGGCCCTCGTCGATGCCTCTAGGGCCATGGGCTACGCCGAGCTTCCCGAGGAGGCTGAACCGTCGATGCTAGAATCTGATGAGTTTCTGCAGCGGTTTCACCACGCTCTCTTGGAGCTCCATCTCGAGGACGGCGCTCTTGTTTGCCCGGAAACGGCTCGCCGCTTCCCCGTCAGTAAGGGAATACCCAATATGCTTCTTCACGAGGACGAGGTCTGAATTTTGATTTTCCTTTTTCCTGCGCTGATCATCATATATTTTGCGCGTGCTGCAAACAAGATTAGGGGTTTTTTCATAATGGATTAAGGGGTGAAATTTCATGATATGCTGTAATTTGGTTCGTCATCCATGAATCGGCATCGTGATTTCTGCAACGTTGCGAGTGTGTCGGTTCTTTCATCAAACCACTGATCAACTAATGACTTGGTAATAATAATTGTAATATCATCTATAAATGAAGTCTGTCGCTTAGTGTGTCGCACCTTAATTTGCAAAAAAATAATTGTTTTGAACCGAAATTCGACTCCCATGAGACAATGAGTTAGAAATTGTATGATACGGCGATCTATCTATTCGGGTATATTGTGCATTCCGTTTATCGACGAAACAATAACAAATTCGTAAATCTAACATTGGGCACCTTTTGCCATGACGAGATTTTTGAAATGAATCCCACAAAAATAGCTGAGAGTTCAATCCCTAGTTGGAGCTTGGGAGGTTCAATTTGGGTTTCCTTCTGAAATTCTGAACTGGGGCTATAAATGGAGGTCAAATAATAAGTAAACAAATGAACGGGTGCAAACCGAGTTGGTAAACGGACATTATTCTGATTCTTTATATGAAGATGGGTGTCACCCAGCAGGGCCAATAAATATTTCTATCATGAGGTGATTAAGAATGTCAAAAAACTACAGTCCATTCAGCTTCCTCCAAGAATTTTATAAGCCATGGAGAAAATTGAAAAATAATACTGTAAATAAATACCTATGCGAATCCAGCTCCTAACTCTGCTTGCACCGCGGAGTTTGGCACGGGGGAGGAGGAATGCCGAATACCCAGTCAAGGACGTTCAAGTATTTTGATCGAAACACCTCTCTTTCCTGTGCGTAGCAGTGCATTATGATGGCCGTCGACAGGCTAAAAATCAACACATCTGCCCTCTTGAAATTTTTCGACTTTGGCAAGTACTGACCGTCAAGGCAAGTGAAGAAGCTTTCAATGGCTCGTGAAAGACAATAAAGCGAAATCTCAATACGTCGGCTCTTCTTCTCAATGGCCAAGGCTAATCCAGTAGGAAACTGCTCAAAACCAATTTCATCTCAACCATAACCTTGCATATAGCATATCAACATAAAATGAAATATAAAAGAATGGATTGTGTACCATACCGTTCCCATTGCCATCAGTGGAATATTGCAGCGCTTCAAACTTCTAAAGATCAGGCACGTCCACATCCTAATGAACGTTGAGAGAGGATTTAGTATATTAAATGAGGTAGTTATTTTTATATGAATTTAACTACCCAAAAGTTCCTAATTGTTCCATCTATTTTCTCATTGTGGGGCTTGCGAGTAACCAAAAGAGAAATAGACGATGAGTTAGATCGTTCACCAGGCAGATGTGCAGTATGCTGATAAAAACAAGCTTGATCTCGCAGTCCCAACAAGTCCCTTCGCTAATATTGTGTAAGGCCTGCATATGATTACTTAAAGTATCAGCCTCCAAATTGTACAACTAGCACCATTCAACTATGAATAGTCTTTTAGAACAATAGATAAAATGTCAGGTAAAGAACGTGGGCTATATTTCAAGAACTAAAATAAGACAGAATCTTCAACATGGGCAAACATCATCAAATGCTTCTGCACTGTGATGAGCTATCCATAGAGATTTTTAAAATTATTCCACAAATATACATAATTGTCCTAGTCACTGTCCAACTAGCACATCAATAATTAAGAAGTCAAAACTCCAAACCAGCAAAGTGTGAGCAATTAACTTGGCGTCTTTCGTGCATAAATTGTCTAATAGAAAAGAAAAAAAAAGAAAATCAAAGTTATATTCATGCACATGTCCTAAATAAATAATACAAAGTTAATTGACCCATATATTTTCTTGAACAAAAAGCCTAAAACGTTTAATATCTTTTTGGTTCTTCAGTTAATTGGACAGAGCAATGTTGTAACTTATTTCTTCTTCATGAGGAAGAATTATCATCCTCCCTTATATTATACTCAATTATATTTAAAAAAGTATGTCTTGTAAAACAAATATATTAAAGTTTAATAAAAGATGAAAGATTCGTAACTAAAACTGACTGTGCACCTTTTCATCAGGCCTTGACGATGAACAATTATGGCAGGAATCAGATATACAGGAAGATAAACAGGCAAAGCTCTTTTATAGGCCTCGATTAGAAAAGAAAAAACATGTGCACCACATGATTGGTTTCCATGTACAATCTGCAAAAAATTGAGCATTTGAAATGATTAAAAAGGGCAGCGACTAACATGATATGCTTGGAAATATTCTTGAGATAGTAATAGCAGATGGATAATACCATATCTCAGATTTACTTTCAAAATTCAAGAGATAAAAATAGAGTGCATAAATTAAAGTAGAAAAAGGGGTCCAAAATACATTCTCACAATCAGTTCTCTCCACAAACCCTCTAATAACAGCTACCATTAAGAAAAAACAGCTAAAGATTTGACAATAGAGCGAAAATTCCTTAACTTTCCTTTTGCGACCAAGGCATAACTCTGAAAAACACAAGAAACTGAAATCCATCTTTAACAGAATGAAAACAATAATAGTTTATAGTTTATTAGCCAACTAGGATTTTACCAGATAGACTCTTAAACTGGTGTTTTCCCAGTAAGAAAAAAAAAATCTAAGTGCAACTTACATTTCTTGTATCATCTTTTTCATTTATTCATGAGATAGGTATTTGTGTTAAGAAGATAACTTGGTACAAATTATAGAATTAGCTATTCTATGATGCAAGAACCTATTTCTTGACTAATGTTTTCGAATTAAAAAGGACCAAATAGATTTTTCTGAAAGATTCTCTTCTTTACCTCCCCGGATAGTTAATTGTAGCCATAAATCTCTAATACAAAATAGGTTCCAAATTTGATTTCCCTCGTCTTATCTATATTATGCATCCTATGGCTAAAATCACCATGATCCTATTCATTGAAAGAAGATTGATGCTTCAATGAGCTTCTAAACTTGCAAGTATCACAATTATAAATGTAAAAATTAACTATTTTTTTGACACAGTTGACTTTTGATACTGGTGACAGTCACCGGCAAAACAAATATTTCCTAGCTGTCAAAATTTAAAAAGAAAACACACATTTAATTCTTTGACTAAGTCTAAAAGTTTCCACAAATCAGATATCCAAGAATTAGAAAAGCACTTAGTTCTCCAACTTAATATTCCTAATAGTACTAATATAAGAACATACCGGACATGGGACTTTGACACCTGGATCTAATTTAACATCCACGCCTAGCAACTTGTAGTGTTTTTTTACTGCCTCGATGTTACTAAAAGGCCTTCCCATTGCAAGCATCTTCAAACCTTCCAGAATGACAGAATCCTTTCCACCGTGTTTATTGAGAAAAGACTTATACGATGGGGGTAAACTCTCTTGATTCAGTACGTAAGCAGACCTGAAAATTTCATTTTGTCACTCAAGGCTGTTGAAAATGATTTCACTCACGGCAACAATCTCAACCATGCTAAGCAATTTCTAATGGATTCCAGTACACAACTGGATGAGAACCTAAAAAATCAATCTGCAAATTAGACAACTGGCATCAACTTTGTTTAAATGTTACCAGGCTACGTTATGGATTTTCGAAATTCTTCACTAAAAAGTAATGTAACAATAATGATGACATTTTTAAAAATCCTTAATATTATAATAAGTGTACTTTTTTCCAATAGCTAAAAAACAACTAATACCATTCTTTTTCCACCGCGGACAATAATATATCATAATCAAAGCAATTATCTTCAACTGAAACATTGGAAGTAAAAGGTACCTAATTCAATACAAAGGTTCATAAAACCAAAACCATTGTTGAAAACGTCGAAGGTTCATAAAACCAAAAGCATTGTTGAAAACGTCGCTGCCACACTCATAAATGAAAAATCAAGAAATGAAAAACTCAACGCATTGGTATTTGAAGGGAAAATTACATACAAAATCTGTGAGGAGGACAGGCACATAAGGAATATGTCCCCATGTGACCACGTGAGAGGCTTACAAATACGCCCGAACCGCTTGCTTTTTATCCCACAACGCGATGCTAGGACTGCAGCACGCATAAGTATGTAAATGGCCAAGCTGGTATGCTGGGTCTCAAATCCTGTCAGAAGCATTGATGGCCCTGCTACTGCCCCTGCTAATAAAGCTCTCCAGCTAGCAGTTCTGAACTAAAATGTATACTCTACCATAAAATTAGAGATCTAAAAGAGGTAAACAATTAATTCTGATTGATTACTTTTCCCTCATATTTCAAAAATTAGCAGGATAATAACATGCCTGCGATGACCTCCCAAAGCGCCCACCGTCTCGTCCACAGAAACATATGTTCCCGCAAAGGTTCCCAAAAACAGGCCGTATCTCAATGTCTCCTTCAAAGCCATGACGACAGCATCACTATTAGCAGTAAGACTCTTCGTCCTGAGTAGAACCGAAATACAACACAACGATAGCGTGAAGATCCACAGCACTTGCACAATTTTTTTTTTTAATTTCACGGAATCTCACCTTTCTGACGCTGAAAGTTTCCGTCGCCTCAATCGAGCCAGAATCGAAAAGAGGGACAGTCCACCTTTAAGTCCAGCTCCAATCGCGAAGCCCTTAGCCGACGCTACAAGGATTCTTCTCAGCTTCTCGGCGTCCTTCAAAGGCTCCAAATCGAGCCATGACGAACAGGAAGAAAACGAGGAAGATGAACAAACACAAGCCTCGGCTCCACCGCAGTGCTTGCATATCTGATCACCAGATCCACCGAGATCGACGTCCGAACCACCATTTTCTCCGGTAGAGCATTGGCAGACGTCGTCGCGGAGAGAAATGCCTTCGCTAGACGCCAACATGGCCTCCGAAGAACGAATGCAAGGCTGAGGAAGGAGATTTGGAGAAGACGAGAAGATATCTGAGGGAATATGGTGGGAAGTAAATTCGAAGGGAAAGTAAATGAAGATGGAGAATGATTGTTGAGGTATGGACCAGCCAATAAGATGCTTCCACATTGCTAATTACAGACGCAAATCTAATCTTGACCTTAAAATAAAAGCGAATTACGAAAATAGGAACATTAATTTTTCTTATTCCGTATAAATATAAATACCACTTAATTAAAAATAATATTATAATTACTTTCTCATTTTATTTTTTTAAAAGTATTTAATTGCATATAAATTATTTCAAGGATTTTACTTTCAATTAAAATATTATTTTTAATATTTTCAATTGAGAAAATATGGAATTATTTTTTTCAAATTAAATAATTTAATCACATAATAAATTATAAATAATTAATATTAATTATTAATTGCATTAATATTTAGTAAGTGACTGCTAGAAGTTTTTGTAGTTTAAAATTAATAATTATGTATTTTAATGTAATAAACAAATAATATAGGCAGCAATACAGGCAACGTCCCGTTTCAAATGGCACCCGCGACTGAGTTGTTTTCTCCATAAGTCTACCAAATATGTTAGATTTATACTTGTTGAGATGGGTTTTGAAGGGCGATTTCCTCGTAAGTTAGCTCTAAAGCTAAGCTAATGCAATCTTTCCTCCTCTGCAATGGAGGGTTTCTAGGAACTCTCGATGTTCTCTTCTGGGTCGTTGAGTTGTAGCATTGTATTGTTAGAAAAATAATAATAAAATCGACGGTAACCATAATAATAATAATATTATTATTATTGTAAAACGTGAATAATATTAATAAAAATAATTCTCAATAAAAAATAGTTTTGATAATTTAATTAAACAAAATTATCTTTTACAAGTAAGTTTTAAATAAAAATTAAAATGTAACAAATAAAACACTTAAATTCCAGTATACTAAATATAATTTATTTATACAGCATAATTATACCACTAACCAAGTAATACGAAAAATTATAGTAGATGTGATTCAAAAAATACTAAAAATATTTTTTCACGCGATAAGATTATAATGGCCAAGAGATAAGAAAATAATAACCAAAGATGAACACCGAAAATTTTACGTAGAAACTCAAATCGAGAAAAAATCACTGGGAATGAGTTCAAAAAGATTTCACTATAAAAAAAAATTTACAATATTTTTCTACATATCGAATATTATAAAAAAATATTTAATAATAGAAATCACCACTCTTACAACTCTCAATGTGCACGAAAACACCACACCTATTTTTATTTTACTTTTTTTTGTCATTCATTCTAAAATAATCATTATTATTTCTCTTACTATTATCAAAATTTATTTTATCGTTGTCTTTTAGATAGAAAATTTTATGATTTTTTTTTCTAAAATACTCTCTATTTTCATAATAAGATAAAATATCATACATCATAGAATTTTAATTTTTCTTCTACTTTATATTGATGATTCCGAGAATCAAAATTAAAATTTTCTTCTGCACCTTATTAATTTCATGGTCCCTCGTCACAATGGAGGAACCACGCGTATTTCTTCGGTCTGAATCAGCTCTGGGTTTTGAAATACAACTCTACCCTGATAGGAGAATCAGATTCCGGTGGCTGAAAGAAAGGCCATAGTTGGAATCTCTCTCTCTCTCTCTCATGAAACTTACTACAAAGTGAAGTTCTTTAATATTCACTGCTTCTCAGTTTTGACTTATATTCAATCATCATTTATGGCAAAGCCAGTTCTGGGTCAGAAAAGGACGTGTGCTAGTGGGTAGTTTTGGGTAAAGATCTTTCCTCAGCCGGAAACATCGATAGGCTAACGCTTGAAGGCTGAAGCTGGCCATTCACGTTAGACTGCTCAATCAAACTTCATTTTCCAGTTGAAACGATGCGAAATCAATTAATTTTTTTTATGAAACTGTAAAAATTTTAGTTTTTCTACAAATGGGTACGCAGAAATCTTAGTTTTCCTCTTAATTGCATGATGTTAGAGCTGTTCTTTGTATTGTCTCCGACGTACCTCCGCCAAAACCAGTGTCGTTCCCAAACGGAGACCATGTTGTCCAACGAAAAGAGTCATTCCGGCAACCGGCAAAGAAGATGAAGGTTCCGTATTTGAAATGGCAGAGCATAGTTAGAAAGGTTTGGGCAAGCCCGAACGTGATGGCGAAGTTGACGGACAGACTTATGCTTTGGCCGATTGGCCGGATCTTCGTCGGTAGAATCTCAGGCGGAATGAGCCAGATGAGAGGTCCCCACTTTCATAAAAGCTTACAAGAACGAAAGTAAAGAAATGCACAAATCTGTTTTACGCAGAAAACAAATAATATCAGAATACTTTTCCCTGCTGTTCAATAAACAACACATTTATTTAAACTATCGTTACTGACTAGAATAAATGACTCCTAAAATAATTCAAACACTTAGCACTAACTCCTAAAAATACTCAACGCTAAGCACGTAATATCAACTAACTCCTAGAAATATTCAATCCACTGACTAACAAGTAACAAGCATTACACCACCTAAATTAAAGGAAGACTAAATCAACAAATCAACAGAAAGTTAGCTATCCATTCGTTGAATTCAATTGAAGTCCGAGACAAAAGGTATCAGATTGAGTTTCTATCACCGTAAAATGAAATGATTTTACCTTGGGGAATGCGTATTGTTATTTTTTTTTCTGTAGTAGTCCATAACTGTCTTGTATTTGGATAACCAATCCATCCTCAAAATAATATCAAACCACTATAGTTTCATTACTATCAGATTAGCCACAATCTTAGTCTTTAATCCGCACAATACAGGACTGACACACTTTATCGACCATAGTATTCCTTTCCAGAAGGGAATCCACATTCAAAATATAGGGTAAAACTGTAATCTCTAACCCCAAAGTACAAGCAACTGAAGCAGACACAAATGAGTGGATGCTTCGAAATCAAATAAAATTCTTACTTTAGAATTGTAAAGCAAGAAAGTACCTTCAATCACCACATTGTCTGACTGTTCACCAAATGCATGAACCTTCGGCTGTGAGTAGGTAGTCTGAGAAATATTTTCTCCATACTGCCTAGACCTTGGTTGAGTTGGCCGAAAATTTGGAGGACTCTAAATGGGAAACTGAGTTGGCTGGCTTCCCTATTGAGCATCAGGATTGTCAGCTATCCACTTTCTACAAAACTTTTTAATGTGATCCACTTTTCCACAGCAATAGCAAGTCTAACTATCAATGGTTCAAAAACTACCACATTCACTTCTTGCTGGTCCACTCTGGTATGAACCCTGTGATTGAGCTTGAGGTGAAGTAATTCTGGACTTTTTGAAATGTTGTTCCTCGCCACCAACAGCTTCTTATTTCTTTCTCTTAACTTTCCTTCGAGATTCCCATTCATGCTTATTTGCTTCTAGCTTTTGCTTGAGTAGTATGACCTTCTCCACCATATCTGGGCATGAATCGATCTTCAAAGCTATGAGTCTGTTTCAAATTCCTGCTCGAAGACCCTGTTCAAACCTCTGGGCCTTTGCAGCTTCATCACGAATAAATTGGCCTGCATACCTAGCCAACTCCTTAAACTCTGTCTAATAATCTAGAATCGTCATGTTTTTTTAGACCAGCTCAAAAAATTCCTTTGCTTTCGCTTGCTGTACGTACCTTGGAAAGAATCTTTCTAGAAACACACTCTCAAACTATTTCTAAGTACACTTGTCATCCAGGGACACCTTTGTTTGTTCCCACCATTTATCAGCTTTATCGTCTAGTTGGTTCACAACAAACTTGACTTTAAAGTCTTCTGGTACTCCCACCATTTAAACTTTTTCTTCAATTGTCTCAGCCATTCTTCAACTATGGCTGGATTACTTTCCCCCATAAACACAAGAGTTTTAACCTTCTAAAATCGATCCAAAAACTTCGTCTCTGAAGAGTCTGCACTTTCCACTCTTTCATTGCTCTGTTGAGCAATGTTCTGATTTACAATGTCAATTAGGGCAGTTAGCCCCCCTTATCTCAGCTATATCATCAGCTGGGCTATCGATTCAACTTGTAGAATCTCCTCGATCTATATACAAAATTCATATATTGATCAGATAAACGTCCACCTTTAAGACAATTTATAGAAGACCCTTCCCAACTACTTAGAACTATTAGGTATAGCTCTAATATCAAGTTGTTAGGGCCCGATTCCTCCCAGAATCGGATCCCGACGATTGTTTTGGATTCCTAAAGTGGGAGACTAATTTCTAAGTTTTCAATTTTCATGGATATGTTTGTATTTTTATCTAAATCTCGTCCTTATGTACCTGACATATTAAAATAGGATATATGTCTAACAATTTATTCAATACTAACCAGATACTTCTCATCTACAATATCCATTATCTAAGCATTTTATACATTATACAATTAAATATCTATATCGTTCTATTAGAATATAAAAGCGAATATACAATTAGGTCACACACACGTGATCGTTCAACAGGAGTTTATGAAATTTTAAACTATCTAGCCAAGTCTCAATACAAAAATAATCATTTACCTTGATGGTTATAGCCTATGCCTCTTTTATTTCTTCAGGTTGCCTTGACTTTCTGGTCACGGTAAACAATCTCGTTATCTGAAAAATATGAATATCCACAGAATGAGTTTTATGCCCGATAAATAAGTTTAAGAGCTAGAATAGGTAATTCAAACTCTATTACACTATTTAGGACCACACTCCATCATCCACCTATTAATAATTATTTTAAAATTAACTTAAATCAATTTGTTTTGATTTGAAATCCATGTCATTTATATAAAAATGCATGCGCGTTCATGTTTCAAACCATTTAAAAATTCATGTCATTAAACATAGTTTAAAATAATCAACTTTTCTAAAATCCATCAACCACAATTTTAAAAAACCATTATCAACAAATAATTAAATTCAATTCATTATAATAAATATGCACAATTTAAATTCATCGTTTCCACAAAACCATCAATGTAGTCTCAAATGCAATCCACTCTAATTTGATGCATATGACCATCACACACCTACACGTTCTAGAGCTTTCACCAGTAAGACTGTAGGATCGTACACTTTGCTTCCTCGCGATGTTTATTGTAACGCCCCGTAATTTGGCTGAAAATATGTAACTTGCATTATAAAGCCTCGTAGAAAATGTGCGTAAAATTTTGTTAAATTTTTTTTTTTCTATTCAACACTATTCAGGTGAACAGTATTAGCAATGGATACTGTTCAATCGCCCCTAAGGGGCGACGTATCTCCCACTTTCAGCAAGTGGGGCGATACAACACCCTACTGGGGCGATTTGTATCCCCCACTCCAGCGAGTGGGGCGATACAACGCCCGACTTGGGGATGCAACGCCCCACTGGGGCGATACAACGCCCCACTAGGGTGATTTGTATCCCCCACTCCAGCGAGTGGGGCTATACAAAGCCCCACTGAGGTGATGCAACGCGCGACAGGGTGATGAGTCGCCCCTATTGGGCGATACATCGCCCTCCTCATGAAGGGGCGATCATCTCTGTCTACTCTTTTCCATTCATATCATTTTCTCGTTCAACCTGTAATGACATAACTCTCCTCATTTATATGATTGTATTGTTTTTCCAAATAAACAAGAGAAAGTCTTTAAAGCAATTATAAATGCATTTTTGTAAACACATTTAAACTAAAAGCTAAGTTTAAACAAACCTTTCAAACCAAAAATTCGTATTTTCCAAAAGTTCTAAATTTATCTATCTATACACATTCGTCAAAATACCTACAGACTTGTCCAAAGGTCAAAATTGCCCTAACCACTACAAGCACACCCCATTGACGCCCTCCTTCAACTGCACTGTCGACCGTCCGGAGTATCGACATCTTCACTTGTGATAATATCACCAACACCATAAAAGAAATTAATGAGTCTAATACTCAGTAAGTGATGTCAAATAAAAGATGCATGCTCATGGATATACTATGCTGCTCGTAAAATATATACTTGATCTGTTCTTTATTTTCTTGCATAACATGAGTCATCGAGGTCTTGATTCTAAAAGAGAGATGGCCTGATTGATCAAATCACTCTAGGAGAAGTGGAATGACACATCTGACGGTCCCTCTGATGAAACGGCCAAACTCAGTTTCATACCCACAATAACTATTTACGTACTTTACTGTACTATATTCTTTCTATTCTGTTTACATGAAAACGTATGCATAAAATCATGTTCTATGATTTGGAAAAACCATGATGCATGAATGTATATCACATACATAACCTCAAATGCTGTAAGCGTAACATAAAATAAACTAATAAACAAATTCATCAATAAATAATAATGACTACCATAAATAAGCTTACAACTTAAAAATTTCTACCCAAACCAAAATTCTCGAAAATTATAAATCTCCAATTTTCTTCAGTCTAGCCATTAATGTCCTAACTCTTTGTAGTGTAGGCCAATTGGTTAAAACGCATGCAAACACCCACTTACATCGCGTCCTGAGCTCAAAATTAGGCAATTGATCAACTTCTTTTTTTACTTGCAAACCTAAAATATAAGAATCAAATAATGTACATCAAAATGCATCTAATAACCCAAATATCAGAATTTTCTTCAAATTAGCTACAAACTTCAAATCATAACTTTACCTATACATATCCGAATTCAAAAATTTCAAAGACTATGGACTCCTTAAAAGGTTTAGTTTAACATGCTTAATTCACATTTCAAAGAAAACTAACTCACAAAAACGAAAACTTCTAGAAACCCTAACTGCTGTGTAATTCAACCATTTTAAGCATGCATGCATAATATGCTATTGTTTTTTCATTTCATTCCATTAGCAACCATTACATCACATTTAAACCTCAAAACCAACAAGGAATGGAAAAACTCAAACATTTTCATGCATTACACGTTAGGGTTCATCAAATCTCCATAACACCCAAATAATCCACTACTCTTTCAATATACATCAACCCTTTTTTATAAATAAAACCTAACACACAACTTACTTTGAAGAAATCTTGAGAAAGAAGAGGAGAAGAAGAACTCTTGAGGAAGGAACCAATCGACTATGGAGGATGAGAAAACAACGTGGAGAAGAAACTTCAGATGATACTTAAAAGATAAGTGTGAGGAGTGGAGGAGGTGTCTTCCATCAATTGGTGGACTTTACTTTTTAATCAAACATTATATATGTATATATTTTTTTTCAAATATTGTTTCTTCCACGTTATCAAAACACAGCTTGACTTTTCAAGTTTCTTTTCTTCCTTAAGCTTGACTTCCTCTTTTCTTTTCAATGTGAATGGTTTTGCTTAGTTTAACTTTTCCACTGCTATCACTTCCTCTTCATTTCTTTAATTTATCTCCTTTTAAAAATTTTCAAATCCATTAACATAGTTTAATTTATTGAGTGCTGAAAATTAAAATGTACGATAAATTTTTGGGTATTACATTTATAAACTTTCAACCCAAGGAGGACGTACAATTAATCTCCTTATCTTTTCATAGTTATATTCATCACACACGAAGAGGCGAGTCCAACCCACTAGATTCTTATGTTACCACAGCTTTCCTACTCCATCACTTCTAAATGCATGATTTAAAACAGTTATAAAGTCATACTATGCATGTTTAAAACATGCACTCACCTATGGAATTTATATTTAAAATCAATAAATTCAATTTAAATAGAAAATGTCGTTTTCAAAATGTTACATTTAACAATTCAATACAATTCGAATTTAAACAACATTTCAATATTCAATTTAAATAAAAACGATATCCGTTTATTTCAAATTACTATCCAATCTCCTTAAATTCTTAAAATATCCAAACTTATCTGGAATCCAAACAGAAATTAAATTTATCTCCACATAGTAATGCATTAAAACATAAATTAATTAATCTAACAGATAGATTTACTTACCGTATTTGTCAGTTCCTCTACTCTAACCAAAATCTAGCGATTCTTCCACCAATACGTTCCCCTCAACGAGTTGATTAACTTTCTCTAAAGAAAAATTTGCCAAAATCCACTTTCTCCTTTCCTTTTCTCCTCGTCTCCTTTGTTCTTTTCTCTTATCTTTCTCTTATGAAGTTTTCTTTTTCTCCACGTAAAAATCATCGATAAGTTGCCACTTAACCCTTTTTGAATAGTGCACTCATGGTTAATTACAAATTAACCATGTTTATCTTGGGAAAAAGACCTATTTAACCTTATGTTTTTAGAAAATTACAACAAAACCTAGATTAATTAATTACTAATAACCATTAGTTTAATCTAATCTTAGTTTGATTAATCTTAATTAATTTTTTGTAATTAATTGAAAATTTATACAAAAATAGAATTTTTGTTGTTTTTTTCAAACGGTTTAAAATTAAGAGGGGCGATCAATAGGCCATAAACAGCCAATCGATTAAGCACCCTTTCTGCTCAGTTTTTCGTCAAAAATTTAGAGGGGTGATTGATCGGCTCATTGCTGGCCGATCGGTCAGCACCCACTCTGATTGAAATTCTCTTTCAGCATTCATCAGCTCATCGATCGCCTCTCCTTTGGCGATCGATCGACAAACTCCCTGCTTTGTGATTGATTATTCCACCATTTTGGCGATCGATTGCCTATGCTGGGCGATCGATCAACCAAGTGAAGAAAATTCTATTTTCTTCAAAAAGTCAAATTTTCACATTTTAACGTATCCTTTCTTTAATCCAAATTTTTTAACATATATTTATACATTATTTGAATATAAATATACACGATTACATATTTTTAAAATAAAAAATTCATCCATTTTATTTACAAAGATCCAAACAATTACAGGAGATGTGCTTTGTGCCGGAAGTTCTCATTGTAGCTTCGAGCACCACTACTACTCTGACCTTTGCTCTAAATGGAACGGACATAGACAAGTTTAGTCGATTAACATAATTTGCAGAAAATAAAAAAGATAAACGTACTAGGCATGCGAACATCAGAATCCTGCATGCAATGAAAAGAAAGCGTTGACCGTGGGGATCAACCACCGGGGAAGAGACGACATTAAAAGTGAGCTTCAATAAACCGTGAATAATTGTGGCAATCAAAGCAGAGTCACTTCCAAAACCAACAGACTTAAAAAGAACAAGCACATAGAAGATAAAGACATTGATCCCAATTAACAGCTGAAAGAACGAAAAGGCAATCTGTGGGGTCCCTCCTTAATGAGGAGGGACCCGTGCCATCTATGGAGACCTTAAAGTTAAAATTTCTCCATTTGCTACGAAGGAAGTTCTTCCTTTGCAGGCGCCCTATCTGTTTAAAGTCTCTAAGGCTTCAAATAGACGATCAATTATTCGAAGGAGAAGAAGAAATCATTTGTGAATAAGAGGAAGAAGATAGTGAGGATTATTTTGGAGAGAAGTAAAAGAAAGAGGGTGAGGTACTTTTGAGTACAGTGAAAATTTTAAAAGAGGTGATTTTTCTTAGCGAATATTTTGTAAAATATTCGATATCTAGAAAAATATTGTAAATTTTATTTTCCATAATAAGATATTTCTAGACTCTGTCCCCATTGTTTTTTCTCGATTTGAGTTTCCAAGAAAAAATTTTTTATGTTCATTTTAGCTCTTATTTCTATTACTTCTTGACTATTATATTTAATCGGCGGAAGAAAATATTCTTGATATTTTTTGAATTGCATTTGCTAGCATTTCTCGTATCACTTATTTAGTGTTATAATTGTATTATGCAAGTGAGTTATGTCTAAGAGACTGAGTTTTAAGTTGTATCGTTTATGACCCTTCTATCTTTTTTTGAAAACTTACTTAGAAAGATAATTCTGTTTAAAGAGAGTGTCAAGAGCAGTCTTTCTTATGAATTATCCTGATCAGGTATCCCCACATTTTATAGTAGTGACATTGTTATTGTTCTCACCAATTTTTTTTCCAACACAATCGACAAGACCAGGTGCAACCTGTATTGCCGTTTGAAGATGGTGAAAAATGACTTTTCGCTGCCTCACTAGATTGAATGAGCATTTGGAGCTTTGGTTCGATGTTTGTCTCTAGCCCGCGGACTTTGATAGCAACCTTTTGGCATGGGTTGGCTTCCTGTGGTGAATGAGGCTGAAAGGGGTGTCTTAGATTGTTGGAACGAGTGAGAGATTTTTGGAGAAGGAAAAACTATAGTATAGAGGAGATAATTTGAGAGAAAACTTTTTGTGGAAATGCTTTGACTATGACTTGATTTAAAAGTGCTTAGATTTTTGTATCCTATTTGTAGGATTATTTGGTACATATATAAAATAATTCATGATCCACTCATTTAATCTAATACACAAACTAACATTCAATAAATAACTTAAGTACATGAACTAATGTACCTACACATACATGAATTTCAACTCTCTAGATGACTTTTAAAAAATGCATGGACTCTAATCAAAAGCATATTTAAAACGTACATTAACCAAATTATATTATTTGAATTAAGTTTATATTTTCAACATCTTCTCTTAATCTTAATTCTTTGTAACTCTGAGTATTATCCTTAGCTTGTTGAAAGTGTCATACTTAAAAGGCTTTGTAAAAATATCAGCAACTTGATCATCGCTCAGTGTCATGGTTTGTAAAAATTTCAGCAACTTCGTTTTCTTTTTCATACATCGAGAGCATAATGCCCAAAACTTGGTCAATCTATTTTTCATTCTTCTTGTTAATTATCTTTTCATGAGTTTGTAAAGAACCCATGAGTTGGTCAACCATCATGGTAGCTAAATCATTAGACTTCTCGATACCTACAACCACATAATCGAACTTTGAATGCAACAAGTGAGAACCTTTTCATTGACGCGAACATCTTTTATTTTTTTTCTATGTCTCTTCATTTGGTTTACGATCGTCAAACCCTCGAAAAGAAATCTGCTATGGACTCGTATTCTCACATTCGCAACGCTTTAAATTCTCCTCGTATGATTTGAAGACGTATCTTCTTAACATGTCTTGATAAGAATTTTGTAAAATCACGCATGCTTGCTTGACAGTGATCACATTTGATACTTTCTCGAATATGACTTCATTCAAACATTGATGAATAAGAGTAAGAAATAATTGATCTCTCTTATGCGTTATTTGGAGAGTCTCCTTTGATTATGAGTCATAATAGAATCATTACGAGACTCTTCGTAGCCTTTATCGATAATCTCCTATACGTCTTGCGAGCCGAGCAAAGTCTTCATACGAATATACCAATTTTCATTTTTTTTCGGTAAGTTGAGGAAAATGAAAAGGAAATGTAGAATTTGACATTTTTACAAGATCAAAAAACCGATCTATAATACCAATTTGTTGGAATGAGGAATAAAGATTTTTGGATAAGAAAAAAATAAAGTGGAAAGGAAAGAACTTGAAAAAAAAAAACTTTTTGTTAAAATGCTTTGACTATAGTTTGATTTAAAAATGCCTAGACTAACATCTTATTTATAGGATTAATTGGTACATATATAAAATAATACATAAACCATCTATTTAATCTAATACATAAATGAATCTCAACTCTCTATTTGATTCTTCACAAATACTTAGACTCTAAATAAAAACATACATTAACTAAAACATATTATTTGAATTAAGTTTATATTTTCATCACCGATGACGAGCATGCTGGCGGTCATGGTTACGCCGAGAACAACAGCTAGGTCGAGGGAAAGACGCCCTCCCCAGGTACGCTCGCCAGTGACATAGTTTATGCAATTGACAATGAAGACTCCGAGGATGATGAAGAACTGAAAGCCCGTGTTGAATGCTCTCGCCACTTTGTCGGTGCCATCTCCTAGAGGTAAACCGGAGCTGCTGTGCCAAGTTGCAGGTTGGAACATTAGCAGAACTAGCAGCTCATACAAGTGTAATTTCCATGCCCAATTTGTCACTACGTAGAATTAATTTTGAAATAGTATTTAAAATACAATAAAAAGGCCGAATAAATTGACTAGCTTATTTGATGGACTAATAGAGTATGCCACAAAATCTTAAACGATGCTTAATCATTTGCACTGTATCTTAATGTCTTACTTCCAAGCTTTACCATCTCATATCTTATTTTTTGCCATTAGCATATAATCTTGACCAGAGATATCAAATGAATCCAGTGCGTTGAGCCAAATCTCAAAAAGTCAAGACTCACCAAATTGAAGGAGCAGGACGGAGCAAAGAGACCCAAGATTAAAGGAGACGTGAGGCTTCGGGTTTGGTCGGGGCAAGAAATTAGGCGAGACAAAAAAACGAGCCAAGCAAATATAATGAGCCCCCGAGCTCGTTAATGAGCCTGTCTGGACAAATACACGACAAGCACATGAGCTCGTAGAAGAACTCTCCTAGTAATACGTATAAAACTCGATACTCAACTTATCTACTAATTATGATAAGTGGATAACAATTATTTTAATATTAGTCCTAAGGTAATTATTATGTATTCTTAAATACTTTGTATTTTTATAAAATTTTATGTAATTTTATATTTAATTTTTTTTTTTGGAATCGTAGAAACCAAACCGGATTTCACGCTTTCGGTAGCTCCGCCATATGACCACTCTTATAAATAACACATACAAAGTGACAGTCTAACACCGTTCTTGTACTTCACAAATGTCAAGGGTAAAGTTGTCATTACACACTGATTTTCGAGGAAGCGACAAAGAAAAATTAGGTTCTTAGTTCGAGCCCTAGCTGAATTTCCCGCACCCGTCTTCGTCATCCTCGGTCTCCCCGCCCAGACTGAGCGTAGTAGCTTAGTTAGAAATATGTCTCATTTCGGGAGATTTGGTCCTCCTGGATATTGGGGACACTTGTTCTCTCCTCGTCCTCAACACCACTTTCCGTATGTCACCCTTCCTTGTCCTCTGTTTTTTTTTTTTTTTTTCTCACTTTGCCTTTCTTGTTTTCTTCATCTTTGGTCTTTTTCTTTGTAGGAACTAGAGCTTGACTATCTTCACCCACTTTTCGACAAGTACGGCAAGGTTGTTGACGTTTTTATCCCTAGGGATCGAATGTTCTTACTCTTTTATCTGCAATTGATCATGGTTTGCTTCAAATATGGGGTCTTGAGTTGCATGGTTTGTTTGGTGCTTTTTTTTTTTTTTGGGTTTTAGGACTGGTGATTCTCGGGGCTTTGCATTTGTTCGGTCAAGTATGCGGACGAAGCGCTGAAGGCAGTCGAGAAGCTCGACGGTTAGTTTATCTCGTCTTTTTTCTAGAAACGAGAGGTGATATTTTTTTTAATCAAAATTTCGTTTTTACTTGTTCAGGGAGATTGGTCGATGAGAGAGAGATTATGGTTCAGCTTGCCAAGTACGGTCCTAATGCCGAGCGAGTTGTAAGTTTTTTTCTGAAAAAAGTTTATTTTTTCTGACTAGATATGTTTTAACCATTGGCTGTAGATGAGATTTTTTTTTTGTCCATTCTTTATTATGGGATTGAACCAACCGACCTCTGTGGACATCAATTAGTGTTGTTGTTCTTTAGAGCAATGATAATTACGTAGCTTATTAACTTACTGTCTATAACTTTCAAGGGAAAATGTTCCCTGAGACCAGAATCTCTTTTCTTTCTGTAATTTGTTTGTTTTTACTGGTCTCTATAACTCTTTTCCTACATATTATGTCGCATAATTTAAAATGGACATTGAAGAATTAAAACTTCTTAGTTTCCAAAACTTACTAATTCCTATTGGATGTTTCCTGGTTTGTTGAAAATTATGTATTCAACTTTTTACCGTTTTCAATGTATTTGCCCTTAAATTAGACTGTCATGCCTTTTGTTTTTAGACACAGAGGGAGTATCATAGAATCATCTTCAAAAAGAAGGGGTAGATCACGAAGTCAAAGTCCTCATCCTAGGTGACACTTAATCATTTAAATATGATGGCAGTTTGGAAAAGGAGAAGTAGCGCATATTGAATTGTTTGTTTTTCTTCCTTATTTATAAAACCTGTATTAGTGGGTTATTATAATCTGGTGTAGTTCATGACTTGAAAATACAATCATGTGGCATCTGCATTGGTTCTTATTAAGAAATCACCTAATCTTATGCTGTTTTGGTATTCTGTTAAAGGGCTTAGTACAACAATATCTTTCAGGTATCAAGATGAATATAGGGATATGTGGAGGAGGAGTTGTAGTCGAAGTTGGGACAGATATGATTGGGATAGATCCCACAGGAATGAAAGAGAACACCGCCGTAGAAGCAAAAGTCGTAGTGTTAGTCCTCTGATTATGATAGAGAGTAGAGGAGGGAGAGAAATGATGATGAGCGACGAAGCCGAAGCTGTTCTTATAGAAGGTATTAAGTTTCACTTGTTTTTGGCCTTTTCTTCATCATTACTATCAGTTGTTCTTGGGATCTAAAGGACATAATTTCCCATTGCAGTTCTTCCCCTGCACGCAGTCCTAACCCTCGGCGGAGCCCCTCGCCTCTTGAATGGAACATCTCCTCTGAATAATTCACGTGGTCCATCTTCTGAATCTCATGGCACATCACTGCATAAATCTGTGACTGATGATAGTGCCGTGCCTATGTTGTTCCATGAATTTTTTTGTGGCGGTGATGCGTATTTATAATTGATTTTGCTGTTTATCACAAAATATGTTTGTGTTGCAGGAGTGAATGAACAATCTATCTTGTGTCGAGGATGTTTTGGACTTTAAGACTTGGCCTATATCTGCTTCCTGGAGGTGACCGATCCGATTGCAAATTATGAACTTTCATGATGATTTGTAGACTTGGTTGCTGCCCATTATTTGTCGGAGCTTAAGCCTTCTCTTAGTTTTCTGTTTCCGGTATGTGCATTTTACGTCGATGTGCTTGCTTAATTTACAGGTCATATACTGTTATGAGACAGTATGTTTAATTGCACAGGAGCTTACCCTTTTTCCTTGAGTTGCCATTTGCTAATTCGTTATTGTGTTTCATATGTTAAATAGAATTCCTAGTAGTTGGTGAAAAGATTTTGTAGCTGTTCATGTTGTTCTTGACTCAATGGGGGGGTTGATGTACTTCCAGCTGGTTGCAGTCTGGAAAGTTACATTCTGCGTTGATGATAATATCATTGGTAAGATTTGAAGAATGATGTCATATTTGACTTCACATTATCTTTTGTTTTTCACTGCACAAATTTTGTTCCTGAAAACTAGTGTTGATTTCCTGAAGATGTTTCTAATTAATCACTACAAGGCACCCAATTTGTGCCAATTATCAATATTTTATGTGAATTTTGTAGTATTTATTCGAAGATAATGGTAAATTAATTATTTTATTATAGATAATATTCTGTTTATTGTTATTTTTTGACGTGTCACTTATTAATTAATTTAATTAAGATAATAAATAGTTATCTATTTCAAAATATCAAAAGAAACAATGCAGAAGATAAATATAATATTATTTAATTATTGTTATTGTTATTGTTTTAGTTTGACTAAAAGTGCCTAAAGAAGATATATAAATTTGAATTTTAATGTTCAAAGCATGTCTATTTGAATAATCATTCAATTGTGCATGTCTTTTTTGCATATTAGAAAATTAATTATTAATTTATTAAGGATTTGATGCTTGAACGGTTAAACCTATATTCAGTTTGATTAATATTTATTCTAAAAACATTTTTTTTATTGCAGTCAACTGTCATTTACCTTAAGTCTAACCCTTAATTACCTGATTCTAAATTGTATCTTATTTTTTTATTAAAAATGAAAATAATATAATTAAAATTTTAAAAGTACAAACTTAGTGTTATATTTACTCAAAAAACGATGCTATGTTTGATTTTTATTCTTATTTTTTAATTTTTATAAATACTAATCGGTAAAAGTTATAGAATAAATTATTAATAATTAAAATAAATTATTAATTATAAAAATTAATATTTATCAAGTTAAAAAATGAAATTAAAATTTAAATATAATATTATTTTTAATTAAATATTCATTAGAACAATTTGCAATGTCACTAAGAGATCACTCGACCTTATTTTTTCTTTTGAAAATTTTACAAAAGAATAAATTATCTTTATTTCGATTCTATGGTAAAAAGAGAGGTACAATAAAAATATTTACAAAAATAATAAAATAAGATATAAATAATATTTAAATTTATAAATTTAAGAGTAATGATATATTTATTTTAGTGTTGAAAACAAAAAAAAAAAAATTTAAATATAATTTTAAAAAAAATCTTAAATTATCAATTCTATCAATCAAAATTTTAAACTATAAAAAATATAATATATCAAAACCTACGAACATTTGATCACTGTAGACGTCTAGAACGGACGACCGATCTAGAAACAACGGTCGTTCGTTCTACACACGTCAAATCGGACAGACGACTAAGGAGATTGAGACTGTTTGTTTCACGTGCGGTGCACGGACTGGACAACGCACAACTGTTCTTCGACAAACAGTCATCCGTTTCCTCAATCAGTGTCTTGCCCAGCCCGTAACTCAACTATTGAGTCACGGCTCAACAGAACCGACGACTGTTCTAGAGCAATACTGTCTATTCTCCCATATTATATAAGGAGATAACCCTCAATATTGAATGCACAGATCTTGAAAACTGTAATACCTCGAGCGACGTTTTTTTTTATATTTTTATTAGCGACGTCGATAGATTCTGATTCAAGTAGATGAGCTAATGCCAACATGGACTGGTATTCGGACGACACGCCCAGATACAGTGATCTTCTAGCATTCTATCATTTAAAACGTGATGGAGAAATAGAAATGCATTCAACCTCACAAACCCTAGATGATCAGCTTCGAAGACCGGTCAAATCGGAGGACGACTGTTAGGACCCGACCCGAGAGCCCCGACTGGTGGAACGGATTCTCGAGGTGTGAAGCTCTTGGTAACAACCTACTCAAAACATACATTCCCTAAGCAGAAACTTTTAAACGGCAAATACCCTGCATTCACCATACAATCCTACGTGGCATTCTGAAATAAGATATTTCCAATAATATCCAAACTATATACGCGACAACTGAAATACATTTTATAAGTTGAAATATATTACATCAACATCATCTTCTTTACATCAGACTATTAGAATACTTAAACGGAGCGTAAACAAATCATAAATACACATAAGTCATGACAAATGGTTTTCTACAACCCAAAGACCATACGTCCATGATCTTTCACCTATGCCACTTGTATACTTTACCTTACTTTGGTTTCTCTAACTCGGTGAACGTTTTCGTTATTTGAAATATAGAGATATTCACATAATGAGTCATTAACCTAGTAAATAAATTTTGCAACTAGAATATTTAGTGCAAACCCTATTCACACTATATAGACCCATACAGCATCCTCCACCTATCATTGATTATTTTTTAAATCAACTTAATCAATTTATTTCGATTTGAAATCCATGTCATTTATATAAAAATACATGAATATTCGTAATTCAAATCATTTAAAACCCAACAACCACGTTTTAAGACTTTTCTCAACAATTAAATTAAATACAATTGAATATAAATATTTCATGTTTTAAAACTATCATTTCATTTAAATTTTCAAAACATAGTTTTTCACATTTAAATAAAAATATAAAAATGCAATTCTCTTTAAAACGATTCATATGACCGCAATACTCTACTACAGTTCCTGAGGTTTCTCTTGTAGGGCTGTATAACCCTTATTGTCTTATTCTTCTTAAGGATTTAGGGATTTTCAACCTATGAAGTACGTTTTGCATAAGGCTCTCAATCATTTTCATAGTCATATTCATCACACGTGAAGAGACGCGTCCAGCCCAATAGGTTCTTATGTTACCATGACTTTCCTACTCCTTTTTTCCTAAATGCATGCTTTAAAACAGTTATAAAGCATGTGTCATATATTTTTAAACAACACACTCACCTATGCAATGATATTTGAAATCAATGGTTTCAATTCAATGCAATAGTTTTGAAAGCCAATTATGCTCAATTCAATGCACGTTATCATTTCAACACATTTCAATAAACCATTTTTATAATTCATTATCAATTTGAATAAAAACAATATGAAATTTCTCACTTCAACATCCAATTTCACTTCAATCACTCCAATCAATTCTATCATATCTAGATCCAATACAATAATTAAATCTATCTCCACCTATCAAAGCAATAAAATCTAATCTTAACTATTATAATCGTTAGAGATATTTACCATATGTTGGTTCTACCATTTTTTCCACAAAACTTCACTGAATATTTTGATTCTAGGCCAAAACCTATTAGCAAGACAAATATTTTATCCCAAAGGACGGATAGACGAATCTCTCTTTCTCTCTATTTTTTCTGTGGGTTTCTCCTCTCTCTCTCTCTCTCTCTTCCATTCTTTTTCTCCACCAGCCACTTCAATGTCTTAAAAGTGAGTTTAAGGGTAATTTATCCTTCAATCACCCTTATCTATTATAAAAGAAAATTTTACCCTCCAACATTTTATTATTTACTAAATAACTAATTTTAACTAACCCTTAACCATAATTAATTTTATTTAATTACAATTAAATTAATCTTAATCAAATATTATCTTTTTAGCATTTTTTTCTTTAACACACCCTTTTTTTCCAATTTAATCATCACATAATATTTACATACGTACATCCACAATTATATATTATTCACATATATAAATATTCACTCTTACATCATTGACTGAAAAAAAATAATTAAAAATTTGAACCGATACAGTAATAAAGGTTCGAATCATTACAACGATGAGGCGAAAAATATACCGATAAGAGAAGAAATCTCTATGGTTTTTTTTTGGTAAACAAATATAGTTCTCTACAGACCATTAGAAACGAAATACTCGAATATACTTTGAATAATATATATGACATTAAATTTATTAAAAGTGAAACTTGACGACTCATGACCGTGTGTGAAGGAAGATGTGAGTAGTGACTGCATGCTTCGATCGTGCAAAATGAGCTTACATTCTAAATAAAGAGTTACACAATTCTCATAGCTGTGGAAGAAAAATTGAGAATTGTCACGCTACTGTAAAATGTGTGAGAAACTATTATTTGGATATCTTCAAAAATCAACCTATATGAAAAATTTCTTTTATTATCAAGACAGTGATTAAGGATTTGAATGTGAGCATCACACCCAGTATTGCCAGAAGAGCAAAGAACAATATAAGTTATTGTTGTCGTATGCAAAATCAAAACGTAAATCAAATTCGGTTAGCACAATGAGAATATATGGTTACCTGGTGAGTTCTAGCCAGAATAAGTCATGCATATTTCAAAGAATGTACATGTGTATAGATACTTGCAAGGTAGATTTGTTGCAGTGTGATGAACCTATTATCTGTTTAAATGGTTGTCATCTGAAGGGCTTTTACCCCGACCAATTACTCACAGCCATTAGTATTAATGGCAACAATAACATTTATCTTCTTGTCATTGCGAACATGGAGTCAGAGTGTACAGACTCATGGAAGTGGTTTATGCAAATATTGAAGGATGACGTAAACACTCAAGTTGGAGGAGAATAGACAATTGTGTGAGATTGAGAAAAATATACAATTGTGTCGGATCACATTTGCTACTGTTTCTCGTACTGGTTATTTAGTGGTGTGATTGTACTGTGTAAGTAAGTTATGTCTAGGAGATTATATTTTAAGTGGGACCATTTATGACTCCTACAGCTTTTGTTGGGAACTTACTTGGAAAACTAATTCTGTTTAAGAGATTATCTAATACAATATTTTTTGAAAATTATTATGATAAGTATTTTCCACGTTTTACAACTATGGTATTTTTATTATTGTTCTTGCCATTTTTATTATTTTCTCGAAACAAATATTGAGGCGTTGTGATCGTTATATTGTTTTATGTTGACTCTGTTTTTCTTTCACATATTAGGGGTTGCATGTGCTGTGGAGGAAGAATTAGTTTCAGTCGAACACAGCTACTGCTTTCTGTATATGTACACAAACTTTAAAAGTTAATTTCGGGGTAGAGCGTACAGAGATGAAATGTGGAGTGCGGCCAGGGCAATCACAAATTATCATTTTGAGATAGAAATGAGAAAACTACATCAAATTAACTTGGAAGCACATGCATGGCTTCAACGAGCACAACCTAGCTATTGGGATAGTCATGCATTTTCCTCGATTTCCAAGTGCGACATGGGGTTGAATAATTTGTGTGAGTCATTTAATGCAGTTATATTGCCGACCAAGGACAAACCGATCCTAACCATGTTCGAGATGATTCGAAAGTGTTTGATGACTCGAATTGTAAAAAAATATGAGAAGATCCTCGTGTCAACAAACCTTTTATGTCTTAAGATAAAGAAAGAGCTTTAGAAGCTAGTACATGCAACTCAAAATTGGAGTGCTTCGTTAGTGCGAGATGCACGATTTAAGGTCAGCAGCGGCCACGAACAATATGTCGTCAAACGGAATGCGGGCGTATGCAACTGTTGCAGGTGAAAGCTTACTGGAATCTCATGTGTCCATTCCATTTCATATATACGTTTAGTGAGACTGTCATTTGAAAATTTCATCCATCGACACTATCAATGGATGACATGTGTAGAGATATACTCGAACTTCATTCGTCCCATTAGTGGTGTGACATATGGCCACCCGTACACGGACTGAACGAAATAATTCCGCACAAAAGAAGGTGCCAACCTGGCAGCCGAAGAAGAATAGAGTGAGCGATGTTGATGAGACTTCGAGGTCGAAAATTTCTAGGAGAAAATCTACAATGTCATGCCGTATATGTCGGCGTCAGGAACATAATAGTCGCACTTGTCCTGATAGGGGATCTACTTCAGGCGCTGATGCCACCTCTGTTTTGTAAGACACATTTATGGAATTTCACACATTTGACGGGATACAGGTACTATTCAACCTATTTTTACCAGAAACAAATTTTTATTATTTTTTAATATAGTGTTTATTATGCGCAAGAATCTTTGACGCGCAACTGAAACATGAATTATTGACCGTCGTAATTTATGTTTGAGAATACAAATGCAAAAAAAGATGAAATCGAAAAGGAAAATTTAAAATCACTTACGTTTGATTTCATCTTTCTTTTTATTTGCAAACATAATAAAAACAGTTGAAAAATTGGACAGAGTTTCTTATGTTTTATGACTCTCTGTTGCTAGTGTCAAACTGTTTTTGCAAATTCAAATAACTAAACAGTTTCAGAATTTTATAGCATAAAATAAATTACAACAAACTAAATAGTAAAGTACATAAATATAAAGTACATCAAACTAGATTATAACAAATTGAAGTATTAAAAATAAAATACAAAACATAAACTAAAGTGACGGTAGGGGGACCTCGGGTGGGACATCGTCAGCATTAGTCGACAGAGCTAGGATGTCGCCGTCATCGATCTCCATCCAGTTCAGGATGATTTGTTTCGTGTCTCTCTGGTACTCCATCACTCTAAGATACTCCATCACCTTTGTATGAGATCTACCTATCTTATTTCGATTTGATGAAGTTTGTCTACGAGAGCCTCTATATCCGTCCTAGTAGCCCTCTAGGTAGACCTTGGTCGTACCGTGTCTTCCTTCATATGAATATCTTGATAAGTGGAGGCCCCTTAATCTCCCTTTAGTGCCACATCCCATCGGCATCAACTAGGCTCATCTAAAACAAACAAAGCTTGTCAAATACGTCTACGACCCGTTGTGATCTCATCTGCTCTCTAGAGGGCAACTAAATCCCAAATTGCCTGATGATCTTCTGAATCAACAAAGCCAGGGTCGAACCTCCTCTCACTGTACAGATTTTCCATAACATGGAGATCCATGCAGCTAACAAGATCTTTATGTCCGTGTCGAGGTATAAAGGTGTGAGACACCATGTTGTGCACGACCCAAGCTCTAGTTTTAGGCTTCACAAACCCGGTAATGTCAGTGTTGCGATGAATTTGCCTAATGAAATAGATTCCCTCGGCCAATCTGAACAAAAGCAAGTCCTGAGAGGTGTGGTAGACTAAATTTGAGACTGAATTTGGGATTTAGATTTTGAAACTCAAATTTGTGAGGTTTTGTATGAAAATCGACCGAAACAATCGAAAATGGAGCAATGGGCAAGGTGGGGCATGGATTGGTTGGATTTTGCAAAAAACAAAAATGCAAATTGGCCGAGAGGATTTTTTGGTTTTTGGAAAGTTTCAAGCTGCTGTTTACTTATTTGGTGTCATGGAATGGACGACCATTGTCGGGGTAGTGACCCTCTGTTCTATTCCTAATTTTGACAGGTCGTCCGTTGTAGGGGTGGTGACCCTCCGTTCTTATCCCTAATTTTTTTAACAATAGAAGACTGTTATATTCAAACGGCCGTCCGTTCTCGTCCCTAATGATGAAATGAGTGGCCGTTCTCAGATCACAACCTTCTGTTCTCGTCCCTGATGATGAAATGAGTGGCCATTGTCAGAAGACAACCGTCCATTCTCGTATTGCTAGGTGGAACGGACGACCATTTGTGGAAGAACGGTCATCTGTTGTCCAGCTCATACACTGCCCGTGGAATGGACTGTCTCCACCCTCTAGTTGTCTGTCCGATCCGGCGTGTCTAGAATGGATGGTGATCGGACGTCTGCTAGGATTTAATTTATTATGTTTTTGATTGTTTAAGATTTGTATTGATGGAATTGATAGTTTAGGGTTGTTTTAAAAAAAAACCTATAGTTTAAGTTTTTTTTTGGTTTTTAACTCTTTATTTTATTTTTTAACTATTGATATATCATTCATTAATTGATGCATTTAATATGATATATTACAAATAATTAAAATAAGTAAGAATTAAGAAGTAAAATAAAAAACAAAATGTTACATTTTTCTAAACTTAAAATACAAAACAAATTTAAGATGAAATCTAATATATTTCTATCTAAGGTTAAATTCAAAAAAGAGCTCAAACTATTTAAAAGAAAAAATGTTCAAAGTTTCAAAGAGAACAAAAAAAGCTTCAACTTTCAAAAACGTCCAAAAAAGAGCTTGGCGGTCAACCGTTATGCCCTCGCAATTTTTCGAAGACAACGGTTGATCGTTTTCCTTCCACGGTCGACTGTGTTGTTGGGGGCTTTCTCCTCGTGCAACTTGCGTGGCAAACGGTCAACTGTCTCAAATAAAACGGTCGCCCGAATAACGCGGGGGATATATAGAGGGTGGAGAGCCCCCGCGTTAGAGCACGCCCTGCACGTGCACAGAGGTTCTCCACCTCCTATATTGTCCCTGCATTGTGGTCGATCGTGTCATTTGAGACGGTCGACCGTTTGTAGAACACGCAGGGGGTGCGCACCCTCAAACGGTCGACCGCCGTTGCGATTTTAAAACCCAAGTATCTCTTTTAGGCAAAATTATTGCCCAAAACCAATTTTCTCTCATCGAAATACACCCCCTTGCCGCCGAAATCGTCATATTCGTCGTTTATCGCTGAAATCAGCCAAAACCGAGGGGTTTGGTTGGTAAAATCCCAAAACCTAGCATAAACCCAAAATATTCGAACACCGAGTGCCCAAATCATCAAAACCATCACAGCTGATCTATTTTTGCCAAAATCTTCGAAAGTCGAGGGTTGTATTTGAGAAAATCCCAAAAATCAGGCCTAAACTTGAAAAAATCCAAAAAACTGAGCTGAAAATCGACAGATTTAGGTTTTTTGGTGTTGAAAATCTTCAAATCCAAGCCGTGTTATTGCCAAAAATCCTGAAATCCAAAAAAACATGAAAACCTGAAAAATGATCTCAAGAACTTTTGTTGGTCGGAAGGTTTCCCGGACGGCAAACCAACATGTGCCATCAGATCAGGATCTGGATGAAGAGCTGCAACTGTCGTCGATGAAATTTCGAAACTGAGAGTGTGAGGAGCAATTTGAACAAAATACGTCAAACCACTCGATTATTTATAGGAAGACTGACAATTTTAGCGGTTGAGAGTCTTTGGAAATAAAAGAGATATTTGACAATATCTCCTTACAAGGAGTGTACGACATGCAGGGAGAGAGCTGTGATAGAATTGTTCGTTTATTTTATATAAACTTGGTTAGTACCGAGAGGTCAATGTGCTTGGAGTTGTACCTATTCGGTACAAATATTGTTGTTTCTGCCAGCGCTATCAACAAATTACTCAGATTTGTCGAAGAAGACGTGGAGAAATACAATCACTCTTCCCGAGAGTGTATTTTGCCAGGACAACAGAGGATTAGAGTTCCCGAGGCAAATCCACTGCAATTCAAACATTGGAGAGTTCTTGAAGCCGAGATCGAAGTCCTTGAATGTCAAGGCTCGAGTTCTTCACAACCTGATCAGCCACACCTTGTTGTCGATGGATGGACATAGAGATCTCGTCAACTGGATGGATCTCTATATAATGGAGAAGCGACACAATGTTCGACCCGAGATTCATGATCGTAAGTCACATGGACGAGGTCGGGCGAACAAAAAACAAAAGTCTGCCGTACGGGTCATTGATTTGGAAGATCATCGAGCGACTTTAGCTTCAGGTGCCCAAAGGAGAGCATATCAGAGCACGCAGATCTGTCGATGTATTTGATAGGATTCATCTTACTTGGATGGGCCTGACCGAAGACGACAGGTCTTGGATGCCCAAAGGAGATCCTGGAGCCTCTACATGTCATAATATTCTAATGCAGGACGTCACCGTCACCGCCACCGCCACTAAGGATGTCGACGCCACAGTGCCACCATTGTACCCACAGGAGGTGTGGGAAATGCTGGAGGGAAGGCTCGAGTATTGGTTCAACAGGATGGAGGGAAGAGGTGACCGGATTGAGGACAAGGTTTGACATGCTGGATTGTAGGTTGGACAGGTTCTAGGACAGGCTCCCCCAGAGGCGTGAAGATTGTGATGACGACATTGTCGCACCCTGACCGTAGTTTAGTTTATGTTTTATTTTTCTTGATTTCATGTATAAACTGTAATGCACTTTACTTTACTTTATTGTCTGTTTGTCATTTTAGTTCACTTTCTATAGTATTATTTACTTTATATTTTACTGGATTTGTCTATTTGATATATATTTATGATTTTAATACGCAGGAATTATTTGAAAATAACTATCAGAGAATGACAAAACAAACAAAACTCCGTTCAATTTTCTTTCATTAATTAATATAATCCATAATTAATATATATTTTGTAATTATTATCCACCCATAATTAATTAATTTAATCAATGTATTTAATTAATTAAAATAATTAACAAGTTTAATTAATTAATTTCTTTAATTAATAACTAAATAAATTTATTCACGTATATAATAAATTGTTTAATTAATTAAATTAATTAATGTTTTTAACCCTAAAAATAATTAACGTGTTTAATGAATTATTTTATTAATTAAATTAAATAATTTATTTAATTAATTACAGTAATTAACCAATTTAATTACTTGAAGTATTTAACATGTGTAATAATTTTTTTAATTAATTAAATTAGTTAACTAAATAAATTTATTTATGTGTTTAATAAATTATTTCATTAATTAATGTTTTTAGTTTAATAAATTGTTTTATTAATTAAAATAAGTAATGTATTTACAAGTTTAATAAATTGTTTGACTAATTAATGTTTTTAATTAAATTAATTAAAATGAATTGTTTAATAATTATATTAAGTAATGTATTTATGTGTTTAATAAATTGTTTACTTAATCAAATTAATTAATTTTTTAATTAAATTAATTAACTTGTCTAATGAATTGTTTTATTAATTAAATTAAGTAATTAAAATACTTACAGTGTGTAATGGTTTTTTTAATTAATTAAATTGGTTAACTAAATAAATTTATCTACGTGTTTAATAAATTACCCAATTTCAAACATTACAGACAATAATTTTTACCTCGGCTCCGCGTTGCAGATTCCTGAGTTCCCTTAAATGCGTTAAAACTCATAAACGTGTGTTGCGAAATAACGCGTGAAGTGGATTCCAGATTAGGACAATTGCGATTATTATGCTCCTGCTGCCGACATATACCACACGACATTTTTGAGTCATTCTTACTAATTTTTTATCTTGACGGCTCATCGACATCTTGCACTGTTATCTTCTTCGACCTACCAGATTGGTAATATCTTCTGGGCGGGATGAGTGCCCTCATATCTGGTATTTGCGGCCACATTTGTGAGCCACTCGTGAGTTAAATAAATTGTGAGTATATCTATAAGTAAGCTGCTCGATAATAGTATGAATGCATATAATTTTCCGGTGTCACTCTCAGGCCACGCATGCAGGGAATAAAGTGGATATACGAGATTGCAGTAAACTTCCACCTGGTGCAGTTGCACACACCCTTATTCATGTTGACCACGTATTATTCGCATCTGTTGCTGACCTCAAATTATGCAACTCCTGCTAACTGAGCACTCCAATTTTAAGCTGAAATTTCTATATTGTCAATTTTTTTTTTATCTAGGGACACAGGAAGTCTATTGATTGGGCCAACTTCTCAAATTTTTTGATAATACGATTCATCAAACACTTGCGTATGATATCGAACATGATGATGATCGATTTGTCTCTGGCAAACAACATTGAATAACTCGTACAAATTATTGAAGCCTATATCGCACTTAGAGATAGAAGATAATGCATAATTAGCCCAATATTTAGGCTCTTTTGCTCGGAATCATCCGTGTGCCTCCGGATTAAGCTGATATAATTTTCTAATTTATATTTCGAAATGATAATGTGTGGGGGCCCTAACCAGTTTCCACATCGCATCTCAGTATGCTCTGCCCCAAGAAAGACCTTTGAAATTTGCATACATATGTGCTAAGCAAAGGTGGTGTTCGGCTATAGGTAATTCCTTCCCAATAGCATTCAGCAACTTCTGATATTTGAAAGAAAAACATACTCATCATAAAACAATATAATTATCTAAATGCTCCTATTTTGAAATAAAAATTAAAAATGTTTTATTCCTTTTGTCGATTTGAAATAATTGTCCATCTTTCTCCTGATCTCATGTTCAGGTATCGTTTCAAAATTTTAAAAAACTATGTCCATGATTCCTCGCTTCCTTTTTCGACGTTGGCAACAGCTACATGATATATTCTATCGTTGCCATCAATACTGACGGTTGTGAGTAATTGACCGGCGCACAAACTATTCAGATGACAACCATCCAAACAGATAACAGGGCGTTTGTATTGCAACAAACCTATCTTGCAATCAGTCATGCACATATATATTATTTGGCATACCAGTAAATCACTTTTCATCTCCTAAGTATGTATTGTTAATGTGCTGCCCGGATTTGATCTATATATTTATGCTTCGTATGACCTGACTAACTTGTACTATTCGTCGCTCTTGCCTTCGTTAAGTGTTCGAGATATGCTTCTGACTTTTTTGGCAATATTGGGTGTAATGTTGATAGTAAAATTCTCCCTCACTGTATTAATAATGGAAAAGATGTTCTACATATGTTGACTTTTGAATTTATTTAGATAATGATTCGCCAGCCATTTTTCTCTAGTATTTCAATTCTTAAGTTGCCTTGAACAAATGTGAGAATCGATCAAACATTTTATTTGAAACGTCAACTCGCATTGGATCTGTGAAGCATGCAGTTTCCATACACATCTGTCTTCGCACTAAGCCGTCAGTCAACATTTGTCAATTTGAGAGAATTTTATTACATAACTATTTTCCAAAGAATATTTGACTATTACTGCTTTAGTTTTCTTTATAGAATTATATTTTTTACCTAAAAATAAACTCGTTGATATTTCTTCTCTTAGTGGTATGCTTTCAACTTACTAATCTCTTAAATTGATCGGTGTTCGAAGCTATTCGTATAGAGTTTTAGAGGTCGAATGCATATCGATATCAAAATTTATTGACTCATTTAAATCAATCAATTTTATTGGATTCATTGTCGTTGTTAATATAAGAAAATTTCTCCAAAGAAAAATTAATAATTTACAAATAATAAATTAGTAAATAGTTGCAAAATAATTTTTAATAGAATACGTATTAATAATTAATATAACAAAGATTCTACGAAGGAATATGAAAAATAATTAATAATTCAAAAATCATAAATTAATAAATAGTCGTAAAATAATTTGTACTGGAATACACATATTAATAATTAATATAAAAAAATTCACCAAAATTAATACTTCAGAAATAATAAATAATAAAAAAATAATTTTTAATAGAATACACATAAATATGCATAGATCATACATTTTATTTCCGAACACCAACTATTCTGAGTATCTTCTCAAAAGAAACTGCTTAAAGATAACAGTTAGGAGATTCTTTCTTTAACGACGAGAGGTGTAAGTGAGAAACAAGAGGAGATCCTGAGTGCTTAAATAGGTACAAGAACGGTCGACTATTTTGGAGGGGAGAAACAAGAGAAGAGCCTAGGTGCTTAAATAGGCACAAAAACAATCGATCGTTCTCCACTGCAACACTACTGCGCTGGAGCACTTTTCAGAAATATTCGATCACGGGTGCACTATAACGATTGACCGTAATTTTTCAAATAGTTGACCATCCCCTGTACCACAACTCATGATCGAATAATTCTAAAAAATGCTTCAGCGCTGTAGGTGGAGAACGATCGACCGTCTCAAATGTCGCAGTCGACCGCAATGCGTTGATGATATAGAGGGTGGAGAGCTCTCGACAACACAGTCGACCGTTGTCTTCGAAAAATCGAGCACGGGGGCAAAACAGTTGACCGCTAAGCTCTTTTTTGAACATTTTATTTATAGTTAAAGCCTTTTTTTTTGTTCGTTTAAAAAACCATTTTTTAATCTCTTTAATAGTTTGAGCTCTTTTTTTAATTTAACCCCAGATAGAAATATATTAGACTTCATCTCATATTTGTTTTGTATCTTGAGCTTTGCATGCTCAACTGCAAACTTCAATGGAAGACGGAGCAGAAAAAATGGAAGTTTTGTTGATTTGCTTTCGTTTATTACCATCTCTTCCAGCTTTGACTCCTTGATAATGAATCACCGGTCAGCCCTCCGACGATCCATGTCTCTTTCACAACATCCGATGAAAATTTGTACGAATCAGGATCGTAATTTGCTGTCAACGGTTTATTTTTCTTGATTGATTTGTTGTCTTCGTCCATTAATGTCCTCAAGCTCTTGCTGTTCCTTCCTTCTCTCTCTTTCTCTTTCCCTTCTTCTTCTTCTTCTTCTTCTTGCCATGTTTTTGCAGGAGCAGACCTACAGCGCATGAGCAAGAGAGCATTTGCAGGTGGAGCTTTCTGTTCAGACCCATCGTCAAAAGACCCACTATTTTCTTTCTGATTTTCTCGGGAAAATTCATTTTTCTGATTTTCCTGCAAAACCATGAACCATTTGGAGAAACTATTTCTCAAATTTTCATTTGATGTTATTGTTGTTTCTTCAGCTTCTTCTTCTTCATCGTCGCTCGTAATATCTGATTCAGGAAAAGCTCTGAAACACCCGAAACGAAATTTAATGCTTCGCCAGCACGTAAGAAACTGCAAACTATCTTTTTTCAATCCGACGACGTCAACCGATCCGACTCTCTTTCTGTTCTTCCCATCCTCATGAATTCTCCGAATTTCCTCCATAACAGACTGCCAGCTCTTGCAGGAGGTAGCTGTCTTCGGCCGGACCTTGATCTGACCGGCGCATGTCACTTTCGGCGAGGTGGGTTCGGCAATCTCAGACTCCATCGGCTTGGTTCCGGCCAACAAGAGCGGGCTCCAATGACTGCCACTGTTTGCCGGTTTTTTCAGCAGGCGGTGCTTGTTGTGGCGCTTGGTCGGCTCTGACCGTCTCGCCGGGCTGGATATAAGCTTAGGCATTGGATTCAGATGGGATCGGGAAGGAAAACAGACGAGCAGATCGGCCGGAGGAAGCCCCCCTTTTGGTTCTCTTCCTTTCATCATCCTTGTTTCCGATCTGCGTTTCTTCCTTTTTCTTCTGGTTTTAACCAGTGAAGTTTGATCTTTCTAAGATCTGAGGGAGGCTTAAAAAGAAATGGAATTGGATAGTTTACAATATTATTTGAACTAAAAATTATTAAACTTAAATTAATTTCCTTAAAAGGCAAATATACTTTCTTAAATCTATTATTTTTTCAAAATTTAATTATTAAAAGAACTTTTTTTTTAAAAATATCCTCTCAATAATTCTATATTTTTTCTCCAATCAAATTAATATTAATTATTATAAATAATATAATAAATTAAATTTAATAAAATAAATTATTAATTATATCAATTAATGTTTGATATAAAGTAAACATAATCGATGACGTGAATTATACTACAAAAATTATTGAATTTAACTAATAATATTCTAATGTCATTATCATCTTATACTTATTTTTCAAACACTCCCTTTTGCCTCCCTTTCGAATGGGGTCACAGCCCACGAGCGAAGGTCTTCGGCTGTTTCGTAGCCTTTACTTTTGGTTGGAATTCTTGCCTAACACTTCATGAAATTGATGAAATTTTAGTGGAAAAGTTGAATCCCACGAGCCCTGTTTCTTCATCCAATCATTCTTTCAAGTGCGTGAGCCTCAACCAAATGCTTAATCTCCCTCTCCCTTCCCACATATTATATTTCTTTATTAGGTATGTTGTTTCACGATTATTTAGAAGATAGCTACGCAAGTAGGAGGTAGGAATGTGTTGTCATGACCCTAAGCAACTCTGACTCAAATGGGAAGATGTGTAGAGTTTCTCGGTGCTGTTAGTACAATATTATTCTTTTTGGATTGTAGTCTGTATACGAATTTGTTATTGAAGTTAATTCAAAATGCGCTGTGTTATATATGAAGGAAAACTATTTATAAACAATTTAATTTTCACTCTCCTAAACAATGTGAGATTATACATTTCTATTAGTATGGACTGTACCGGCCTTTACAATAAACAAAATTTTGGGTCATTTTTGCCTTCGCACAGTGTGCTGCCACAAAATAAGTACAACGATTGAAGAAGATTTCGATCATATGACTCGGGTTTGCAATAGAAGACTTTAAAACATCATGACTCAAATAATATGACTTCAATTAGATGAATTGGGCATATAAAAGTTAAAAGAGGAGGAAAGGTGGGAGAGGAGAATAATGCAGAAGGGGTTACGCACTCGAGCGCACGGGGGAATGGCCCATTCCCAACCACTACACCTTAGATTATGACACAACTTCTTTGCGTTGGCTTGTGGCCCCTTTATTGTACATTTTCTTTTGTTATCTTCTGTATCCTTCCATATGTTTGCATGCATGGGTATGAGTAGGAGAGAGAGGGAGAGAGAGAGAGAGAGAGAGAGAGAGAGAGGTTTATACTTTAAAAACCAAAGCAACAATAAATTGGAATACGATGTCATCGGTTGATACATGATGAAATAATGGCTTTACTTATGAGCTTCTAACCCATTTCATAGTGAGTAAATAATAAGTACTCCAATTTTACACAAACTCAACAATTGTTTTTAAGTAACGTTAGATGTATAAGCTAATGTTTTAGTCACGCTGTTAACATGTAATAGATGAAATACTATACTGTATTGCTCCCAGCACAATATTATTTATGTTAAACTAAAGTCCGCCTGTTTTGTTATTGAAGTTAATTTAAAATGCGTTGTATTAGGTAGAAATACGAACTCTACTTATAAATCTTATATTTTTTACTCTTCCAAACAATATATGATTCTGCATCTCTAATAGCATGAGCTTTACTAGGGCTTCTTTTTATTTACGTAGCAAACTGTGACCAATACTCTCATTGCTTTTTATGTATAGTAATGAACATGGAAGGAATCTAAATTTAAAGACATTTAAGAAATGGAAAGTGGACCCTCATACAGCTCGGTGTTAATGATCACAAAGCCAATGGCTACTTTAATGATGTAGTAGAGGTTCAAGAACAGGCTAAAATTCTGTGTAGCATTTGGATTAGAAAGGACATGAGAGAGTAAAAGAAGTGGTAGGCAGATGTTAAAATATGTTATTTCAAAATCAAATTAAAAGAAGATTATTATTATTTTTGGTTTTAAATATCCAAGATTTGAATAATTTCAACTAATAATTTGTTATCACCTGAACTAAATTAAATAAAGTCCAGATACATGGAGTTAACAGATAATGATAATAGATCAAGTTGTTGAATTAAATATCTAGTCGACGTAAATTTAAATGTTTCCTTAATTATAATTTAGTGGTTTTAACCTGAAAAAAAAAGCGGACAAAGTTAATTTCCAAAACAATACATCATCGTTTATAGCAGTTGAAAATCATATTCTCGTCCGGGTGTGAGGAAGCATTGCTCGGAATCCAACCAGAATGGGAAGTAGTGATTTTCCAACTTTGACTCCTTTTAAAATTTTTTCATTCTTGAAATCATAGTACTTCGACCTCGACTACGGCCCTCTCACCACTATAATATCAGAGCGGTACAGTGCCAGGTTCTTTCATATTTATAACAAATCTCTTCTTCCATACCATGTTTATGTAACTCTCCAATACCGACCTGTGCATGTAGCCTTCCATGTCCATGTACATCAACGCAAGCTTCCCGTCGTATTTGGACATGTTTAAACAATTGTATTCGACGAATGATTTTCCATTCCTCTTTTTCTATACCGACCTACAAAATTAAGTCAGTGTACAACAACAAATGATGGTCGTCTCAGTCAAGAACCAAACGTGTTAAGGCAGTAAGATGTCTTTTAAGCTTTTCCACTTCCACGCATCTGAGTCAAAACCTAGAGTATTAGTTGTTGGCAATTTTTCACGAATGCTTTGGGGGAAGAAATTTCGAGAATCTTGTCACGAAAAGAGTTTTAGCAAATAACAGACATGGTCGCTCATCGCGCAAAGAATCTTGTCCTCAGATTCGGAATCTGTTGAGATAATTCTGTTTGGGGTTTATAAGCATGACAAACGAGCTGGGCGAGCCGAGTCATGAGTAATCCGGCTCACCAAGCCTAACGAGTTAAACGAGTCGAGTCTAACGAGCCTACAAGTCTAACGAGCCGAGCCTAATGAGCCAACCTGAAAAATGTCAACTTGAGTCGACTCGCGAGCCACGAGTTAAACAAGTCAAGCTGAGCCGAGCCGGCTCAACGAGCCTATCGAGCCTAGCGTATATAGATATTTTCAACTTATATTAAATTTTAAAAATTTTCATTAAAATCATAATAAGTATTAAAAATTATATATCAACGATATTAATCATTTAATTTAAAAATTAGTTATGTTAAGATATATAAAATTGAATGTATTAATAAAAAATCATTTGGACTATCCAATAAAAAATATTACATAAATATCATTAAAAATATTTTGACACATAAAAACAAATTAAAATTTGAAAAAAAAATTACAAATTCGAAAAAAACTTACAAATTTACAAAAAAATTACTTCAAATTGCAAAATAAATTCAATAAAAAGAATCTCTAGTCTTCAACATTCAAATTCGTAAACTCCTCAACAAATTCATTCTCTCGTTGTTGATCTCTCATTTTGGTGTCGGTCCAATATTTGATACAATTGAGCGCCTCCACAAAGGTCCGGTGCAAGTCTTCTTCTTCATTCATCATAAACACGTCCACCTCACTAAAAGCAGATTTTGATGCTACAGTAAAAGTATGAGGTATTAGTAAATCACTTGTCATTATAGAAAGAATATGATATGCGATAGAATGTCTTTTCCACCAATATAAAATATCAAAATTCTCGTATCGAGAAAATTGATAACGATCTTCAAAATAAATATTGAGGTCATTTGTAGAAGAAGAAGAATAATTTGAAGTTTGTAATTCACTCAATATATATCATCAATACTATATTGTTGACTAAAATTACTTCCACTACTACTACTACTACTACTAGTAGGATAACTCTTGGTATGTGTAGGTCGTGAATAATAACGATTAATATTAAAATATTTTGTTTCATAAAGCATATAAATTAGCAACTACATTTGTTATGTCATCACTAGTAATTAATGGTTCTGTACATAAATTTACAGAAATCATATTGAATATAAAACATACTCTTTTTAATTTAAATTTTAAATCCATGATGCATGGATAAAAAAAAATAAGAGGAATGTTTTGCCAATATTTTTAAAATTTTTTTTCCATTTTATTAAGAATATTACTAAATTCATCTCTTTGTGTATATTTTAAAAACTTACATTTTAAATCTATAAAAATAAGAAAAATAATATTAGAAGTTGGATAATAAATTCCAGAACATTGATTTGTAGTATCATAAAAAAGTTTTAAACAATCAAAAAGTATATTAACAATATCACAACTAGATTTGTCAATATTAATACTTTGCTTCTTATCATTAATAAAAACACAAATAAGTTGAATTCTTCTTATTATATGAGTCAGTTTTTAATTTTATTAGTTTAAGTTGGACAGCTCTACACAAATCTTTATATTCTTGTTGTCACGATTTAGACCCAATAATATAAGAAATTGCAGACCTAATTAATTTAATATAAGGTGAAATATATAACATACTATCTTTAACAACCAAATTTAAAATATGACACATATGTCTCATGTAAAAAAGAGAATAACAAGTAACATTTAATTGTAAATAATCATTATATTGAGAAATAACAACATCATTAGCACTAACATTATCAAAAGTTATACTAAAAAGTCCATCTTTAATAGAATATTCTTGCAATATTATCATAATAAATCTATAGATGGTGATGCCAGAATGATGATATTCACAATTTCGAAATCCTAAAATTCTTTTATTTAATTGTCAAGATTCATAAATAAAATGAGATGTTACAACTACATAACCAACAACATTAAGTGTCCTCCATAAATCAGAAGTAATGCAACTAGACATTAAAAGAACATTTGAAAAAAATATAATTAATTCAGTTTTCATATCCATAAAAATTTTAAAAATGTCATTTCTCGTAGTACTTCTAGGGGCACGTTTAAAACTAGAAATAACATATTCTTTCAAAAAATTTTCAAACACTTCACTATCGGTGAAAGATAAAGGCAACTCGAATTGTATTACAAGTTGTGTTATTCATTCTCTCGTTCTATTTTGTGAATGTAAAAATATCACTACCACTAACATTTAATTAGGATTGTGTTGAATTTCGTGTTTCAACATTTAAGTGATATTTTTTATAATGTCTATCAATGGTACTAGTAGAACTACTAGAAGTATAAGTAAAATTTTTAGAACAATATTTACATTGAGCTTTACTTTCTATTTTAGCCATATTTTTAACTTCTTTTAAATCAAAATATTTCCATACATCCGAAGTTTTATGTCTTCGTTTTCTAGGTGAATTGGATGCTTGTGCAGATGATTGTCCCATAGAAAATGTAGAAATTAATTCTCTAATTTTTGTTATGTCATCATTATCATCAATAATATAATTGCAAAGATCCATAATAATTTAAATTAAATTTTTAATAATAAATTGATAGCACAAAATCAATGTCCAACAAAAGCTTATACATAGTGTGAATTGATCAACTTCATGTATACGAAACCTAAAAACAATTAATGCAAAAAACTTTAGTTACTATAATTGCAATAAAAAATTATGTAAAAAAAAATAAACTAAATTTTACCTTGTTGAACGAGGAAAAGAATGAATTGTAAGAAGAGCGAAATTGATTGAGAGAAAATTAAAGAATGAATTTAAGAGATTGAGAGAGATTGGTGAAAAAAAAAATGGAGAGGGGAAAAGAGAATTTATAGAAAAGGAGGAGGGGGAAGGGGCAATGGTCACAAGTAGGGGTGGACACGGTTTGGGTCGGTTTGGTTCTGAGCTCGGACCAAAACAGAACCAAACGTTCGAGAAATTTTTTTCGAAACCCGGAACTGACATTGGGAGGAACCGAGACCGGATCGAAATTTCGGTGCGGTCTGGGAACTTTTTTTTTTAACATTAAAATTTTTCACCTCAGAGATAGCATTCCATGAATAACCCACCTTCCTCAAGTCCACTTTCTTCATCAAGCTTCAATTTAGAAACCAGAAGAAGAAGATAGAGTTTCACAGATCTAAGAATGGAAGTTTATCAAAGAAGAAAGCTTGCAGATCCATAGATGATCGAATCCATAAGATTAGCACAAACAAGAAGTGAAAATAGAGGGAGAAGAAGATACAGACCAGCTTTGCGGAAAGAGTTTGCTCTAAACGAGAGCTTGGAAAGGGCCTAAAGCAACACCATCTTCATCACGAACAAGGAACTTGGCCACTGGCGAGAGGGCGAGCACGAGGACAGAGGCGAGCACCTGGCACCGAGGACAGGCAAGGTAAGCATCAAGGAGGAACTGGGGTTTGGCCATCTGGGAGCACCGAAACGCTGACATGATCATGATCAGGTTCAAGTTCTCGAAGATGATCAGTATGAAGATAAGACGACTCCATTGAAGAGGTTACGACATGTTCCCGTAGAGATAAAATAGAGGATTTAGGAAACTTGTGCGTGAAGTAAAAGAAATCAAAATCTCATAATCTTTTAAATTTATGATAGAAAAAAAAGAATTTGAATTCCCAAAAATCCAATGTTTTTAGAAAATAGGGTTAAAACCAATTTGAACCACAAAGTATGAGGTTAATTTGAAACACTCTATAATAACTAAAACCTAAACTATTTAAATTGTAAGAAATCAAACCCTAGCAGCTGACCAATCACTCTCATTCTGAATTTACACCTAGAACAAGGGGCCAACCACCCTCAATTCTGAATTAACGCCGCGAACGGAGTGTCGATCACCGTCCATTCTGTCCAGTTCTTTTCTGAATTAACGCCGCGAACGGAGTGTCGATCACCGTCCATTCTATCCAGTTCTTACATGGCATTAGGCTTATTGGGTCGGGGGTTCGATGTAAGGGGACGAGGACCCTTCGTCCAATGTGTAATATAATTAATTAGATTAAAGTTGAGGATTTAAGATAAAAATTTTACCTCTTAAGTATTTAGTGTTGTTTGATTGAAGAAATATAGAGGTTAGTTTTTATTTAAAGAATTAGTATATCATGAGAATATAATTGACCAATAGGTAATGAAAGTATTGACGATCTTATATTGAAAAATTTAGTTTAGGAAAAGTTTTAGAAAATATTAATAATGAATTTTATTTGACAAAGTTTTAGGATATAGTTGATAAAAACTTAGTTGGGGACTTAATATACGAATTTTACATTGTAAGTGTTTAATATCGCTTGATTAAGAAATTTAGAAATTAAATTTTCATTAAGAAGTCAGTACATTTTGAGGAATATAAATTTATCAAAGAAATATTGAGAACTTAAAGTTCAAATTTATATTCGAGTGTCAATTTGAATTGATTATTGTTAGAGGGATGTATGGAGTTACATTGTAGTGAAGTAATTATTAAAAACTTTTGAAGATATGAAATTCAACGAATTGAGGATTAGAATAATCTTTGTTTGAGGAGACATGAAAATGGAGTTACATTAGATGATTTTTGAAAATTGAGATTAAGTGTTCAAGTGTATAGTTTAGAATGATTTAATTTGAAACATAAAAATTAGATAGTACTCGTTAAATAATCGAGGATATAGTTGATCAAATTGAATGCCATGAACGTAATTATGAGAATTATATTGAAGTATATGGTTAGAGAGATCATTGTTTGGAGAACCATAAAAATTAAATCTTAGTTGATAAATTATTAAATTTTAGGATAGTATTTATAAAAATGAAATTAAAATCTTTAAATAAGAATTTAAATTTTGAGAAGGTAGTTAATTGGAATGAACTCAAGAATATATAGAGAGATTATTATTTCTGCAAGCATGAAAGTTGTATTGATTGTCATGAATAATTAGATTTTGAGGATATAACTGATTGAGAATATAATTGAGATCTTAAAGATGAAATTTATATCTAGGTGTTTAATTTAAATAAACATTGCTCGAGGAATTATGAAGTTTACACTTTCCTTTGGAAATTATTAAAATTTTGATGATATTTTGGTGTTGTAGTTGATAAAATGACATTGAGATATGACGTTTATATATATTCAATTTAGAACTTTCATTACTCGAGTAAATTTAGAGTTTAAATTTTATTGACGAACTATTAAATTCTTGACAATATAGATGAATAGAAAAAACACAAATTCAAGGATCTTATAGATAAAATTTATAATATAGATGAATAAAAGAAAAACACAAATTCGAGGCTCTTATAGATAAAATTTATTTCTACTATATAGCTTAGAATAATTACAACTAAAGAAAAATATGCATGTTAAATTTTATTAGAAAAACTATCCTGATTGTTAGGTTAAAATTGAAGGAAATTTTTTTTTTTTTTTTTTATGATACTATGTATGAATTTAGAAATTAGATGTTTATAATACTAGAAATAGAGATTGAATAGTATAATGGAGAATATATTCATATATTAACATGTATTTAAAGAAAATTCAAAATTTAAGAAATTGAACGTTAGATTGATATTAAGATTGAAGGACAATGAATATTTAAGAATCACAACTATTATATTAACACTAATATAGTTATAGAGGTTTAACGATTGATAGCAATTAAAATTTATTCTTGGCAAAATAAAGGAAGTTTAAGTATATAGATAAGAATATTTAAGAATAGACAAATACATTTATAAATCAGAGTAGCGTAGCAAAAACATGGTATGCCCTAACTTACAAACTTGAGGATAACATAAGAATTGGATTTAAGCACTATTAAATCTATGAGATCTCTAAATTTTGCAATCAATCCCAACCTACCATATGAAGAAATATCGATTCAAATTCTAGATTCAAAAGAAAAAGAATTAAGGAATAAGAAGGTCTTCCTTGTTAGAATGCTTTGAAAAAAATCGAAATAATGAGGAAGCAACTTGGGAAAGAGAATAAGATATGAGAAAGATCTACCCGGAGATATTCAGGTACTAATTTAAATTTTTATTAAGGAGGGTAGATTGTAACCGTTAGAGTTTTAAATTCAAAATTTGAATTCCCAAATCAATTCAGAAATCAAAAACCTAGCCTAATATTGTAATTCAAAATCCCTAAGATATCGTTTCTCTATCAATCTAGCTTGAATTTAGTCCAAAAACACTAACAACATATGCCATTTTTGAAAACTTGATTGGGAATCGGATTTTCCAACTATGCAATCCGAGCTGAACTCGGATTTTGGGGAAACAACAATCAATGAATGTAGTATAGAATTCATCCAGAAAAAGATCAAGAATATGATTTCACTGCTCAAGAAATCTAAACGAAAACCGGATTTCTCATAGGAGTGTGGTGCAAACCTCTCCTATAAATAGAGGTGTTCGGTGGAGGAGAAAACTCACACCACAACTCTTTCCTTTTCGAGTTCAGATAAACTCTTACCTTTCTAGTCACCGGCAAAAAAAACTCCAAGGAAACAGCAACTCCAAGGGCGAGCTTCTCGGCAAACTCTCTCCAATGCACCAAACAAACCACCCATCGGCGTAAGTTCCCTCAATCTATGTCTCTCTCCCTCTCGCTCTGTCTTCATTTTTTCACACTGTCACTCTCTCTCATCATATTCATAGCTCGGGAGAACGAAGAAAAAGAAGAAGGAAAGGGGCACCCTTTGAGAATAATAAGATATTTTTAATAAAAAAACTTTTTAATTTGAAAATGATTGATGATACTTCTGTTGCAGCGCATTTGAATGAATTTAATACTATTGTGAATCAATTGCTATCTGTGGATATTGATTTGGGGATGAAATTCGTGTCCTAATTTTGTTAGCATCTCTACCGAATAGCTAGGAGCCTATGAGGGCAGCAGTTAGTAACTCAGTCAGAAGCGCAAAATTGGTATTCACCGATGTGAGGGATTGTATTCTTGCCAAGGAGGTTCGTAGAATCGATTCTGGTGAAACATCAAAAGGTTCAGCCCATGATGTTGAAAACAGAGGCAGAAATAATGAGAGAAACTCCAACCGGGGTAGGGACATATCCAAGTCAAATAACAGAAGGGGTCAGCCTAAGTCCCAGCGAACACTTGAGTGTTGGAATTGTGGCAAACAGGGTCACATGAAAAAATATTGTTGAGTATCGAAAAAAAACGGAAATGACAAAGGTGATGGAGCAAATGCAGTAACAGAAAATATCACTGACGCATTACTTTTTTTTGTCGACAGCCTGATAGACTCGTGGGTCTTGGACTCGGGAGCATCGTTTCACACCACCGCACACAAGGAATTAACGGCGAATTATGTAGCCAGAAATTATGGGAAGGTCTACCTTGCAGAAGGTGAGCCATTGGATATTATGGGCATTGGTGACATCAAACCGAAGATGGAAAACGGATCTGCTTGGAAGATTAGTAAAGTGAGACACGTGCCAGGGTTGATGTGAAATTTGATTTCAGTTGAACAACTTAATGGTGAAGGTCATAATGTCAGTTTCAGAACCAGTACTTGGAAGGTAACTAAATGAGCGATGGTCGTTGCTCGACGTCACAAAATAGGTACCTTATATATGACATCTACATGTAGAGACACAGTTGCTATTGTTGATAGCTCGAAGAACACAGAGTTGTGGTATTTCAGATTGGGCCACATGAGCGAGAAATGAATGAAGCTTTTTTTCAAGAATGGTTAGATTCTGGAGTTGAAGTCTGTCGAGCATCAGCTATGTGAAAGCTGTATTTTTGGGAAACAAAAACGTGTCAGTTTTTTAAAAGTTCAGAAGGAACTGAAGAAGGAAAGATTGGAATTGGTACACACCAACGTGTGGGGACCCGCATCTTCTCTTAGTGGATCATCCTATTACGTGACGTTTATAGATGATTCAACAAGAAATGTATGAGTTTACTTCATGAAGAACAAGTATGATGTATTTAGTGTTTTCAGGAAGTGGAAGACCTTGGTTGAGAACGAAACAAATCTAAAGGTAAAGTATTTGAGGTCTAACAATGGAAGCGAGTATATCGATGCGGATTTCAAAGAGTTTTGTGTTGTGAATGAGATCAAGATAGAGAAGACTATTTCTCAAACACCTCAAGAAAATAGAGTTGTTGAAAGGATGAACAGAACGCTGAATGAATGTGCAAGGAGCATGAGATAGCACGCTGGCCTGCTTAAATATTTTTGGGCAGATGCAGTCAACACAGCAACCTACCTGATCAACAGAGGACCCTCTGTACCTCTAGATTTCAAACTTTCAAAAAAAGTCTGGAGCAGTAAAAAGGTAAACTTTTCTTTTCTGAAAGTGGTTGATTGCTTATCATATGTTCATATTGATGAGTTTGATAGAAGCAAACTATATCTGAAATCTAAGAAGTGTTTTCTTATTGGTTATGGTGACGCTGAGTTTGGTTATCATTTCTGGGATAATCAAAATCGGAAGATCATTCGCAACAGGAACATCATCTTCAACAAACAGGTTCTTTATAAAGATGTTGTTGGTAAGACTTCTGATAGTGGGGATTCTGCATTGAAAGAGCCTACTATGGTCAACTTGAAAGATTTTTTCAGATAATAATATTCCGACAGTCAAAGAAAATTGGGGTGTCGTTGAAGAAGAAGTTGATGAGAATGTGGCTCTAGAGGTAAATCTGCAAACGTCGATTGCAGAACTGAGAAGATCATCCAGAATCAGCAAACCAGTCCACAGATGGTCTCCGTCTCTTAATTACATCCTGCTAACCAACAAAGGCGAACCATAATGTTATCAGGAAGCAGTACAGTCTAATGATTCGATTAAATGGGAGGCAACCATGAAAAATGAGATGGACTCGTTGAAGTCAAATCAAACTTGGTAATTGTCTGAGTTGTCGAAGGGTAAGAAAGCACTGCACAATAATTGAGTTTACTGAATTAAAGAAGAACATGATGAGTGCAAGCGGTACAAAGCCAGATTAGTTGTCAAAGGTTTCCAACAAAAAGAAGATATTGACTACATCGAGATTTTCTCACCAGTGGTGAAGTTAACGACGATTAGAACTGTGTTGAGTTTAGTTGTGAAAGAAGACTTTCATCTTCAGCAAATGGACGTGAAAATTATTTTTCTTCACGGCGATTTAGATGAAGAGATCTACATGCAACAACCACCAGGTTTCGAAGTAAACAAGAAAGAGGAGCTTATGTGTAAACTTCAGAAAAGCTTATATGGCTTGAAACAGGCTTCAAGGCAATAGTACAGAAGGTTCGATAGCTTCATGAAGATTAACAATTTTGTGAGATGTGAAGCTGATCACTACTGCTACATCAAAAGGTTTGATAATTTCTACATTATTCTACTCTTTTACGTTGATGATATGTTGATTGCAGGAGAAATCTTGCACGAAATTGACAAGCTGAAGAAGAAATTATCTAAAGAGTTTGCAATGAAGGATTTGGGTGCTGCAAAACAAATCATTGTGATGAGGATCTTCAGGAATAAGGAGGTTCTCAAACTCTCACAAGAAAAGTACATGAAGAAGGTTGTTAGCAGGATCAAGATGCACGATGCTAAGCCAGTCACTACACTGTTGGCTAGTCATTTCAGACTATCCAAAAATCAGTCGGCTTCGATCAATGAAGAGAAGGATTACATGGCTACTGGTCCATATATTTCTGTTGTTTGTAGTCTTATGTACGCGATGGTTTGCACACGACCAGACATTGCACTTGCAGTGGGAGTTGTCAGCAGGTTTATGAGTAATCCAAGAAGAAAACATTGAGAAGCCGTAAAATGGATCTTGGGATATTTGAAGGGAAGTTTGGATTCAAACTTGGGTCTAGATGGATACCTTGATGCTGATAATGGTGGTGATATTGACAGTAGTAAAAGCAGAACTGGGTATGTCTACACCTTGGATAGCACCGCAATCAGTTGGGTCTCGAGGCTTCAAGATGTAGTTGATCTTTGTAGTTGTGAAGCTGAGTATATTGCAGTGACAGAAACCGCGAAAGAGATGATGTGGTTGAAGCCTTTCTTACACGAGTTAGACCAAAACTACGATAGGAGTGTATTGCATTGTGACAGCCAAAGTGTCATTCATTTGGTAAAGAACTCGGTTTATCATGGCAGGACAAAACATATACAGGTGCGTTATCACTTCATTAGATCTACCTTAGAAGATGAAGTGTTGGCACTTGAAAAGATCCCAGGAAGTCGGAATCCAGCTAATATGTTGATGAAAGCTGTAACGAGTGAGAAGCTAAAGTTGTGTGCAACTTCAGTCGGACTTCTTGGATAAGATACGAGAATGAAGCCACTACAGATGGAGAGATGATGAGATTAGTATACAAGTGGGAGATTGTTGAATTATGGAGTCTAATTCGTATTTGGGGGTATTTTGGTTATATTTACCTTGTTATTATGTACCCTAATTCGTCTATTATATAAAGACGTATTTAGGCTATCAGAGTAAGTCTAAGAGTGTGAGGCAAAAACCATTATAACTTATTTTTGTTTTTAATAAAATATGTCAGCGGCTAGTGGATATAGCTCTCACAACGAGAGTGAACCACTATAAATCTCTGTGTATTTTTTCTTTTCTCTTTTCGATCGTTCGTTAAATGAATTAGGACATCTAATCCTAAAATTAAGTTGATGGGCTTTAAATGAATAACCGAGCGATTTGACATATCTCACTCAAACTGCTCCCGACACATCTGATTTCGAAATTCATTCGAAAAGTACACAGTTGGCGGTCATCGCGCTTGACACGGAGTACCTTGTGACGACGGTGACCAGTTTGTCAGACCCCTTTGAAATGGTCATTCTTATGACATCAATGGGTGATTTGGCAGAGCACGTTCAGTAGGGCCATCTTGTGACGGACCACCTTGTGATGGGGCACCCTTTCATTTAATCGTCAATTTGGGTGTCATTTGAGATGAATTTGGCGATTCATGTTGAATTAGGGATTTTGATGATTTAGTGCTCGGATTTGTGATAATTTTTTTATGATATTTGAAAAAAATGATTAGGGTTTGGGAAATCAACCCAGTAGTACATCAAATAGTCGAATTTTGTGTTGAAATTGCATTTGTGGCTTAGAGGAAATTGGATTTTTCAACAATTGGGGATGGAAGAAAAAACTAATTTTTTATATATTGTCGAGGTTTAGCCCCCCGTTCAGGGGCAATGACCCCTCGTTCTCAGCCTTAATGTTAAGAACGAGAGGTCACCGCCCCACACCAGCCCCGCGTTCTCAGTCTTAATTTTTAGAGTATGGGGTTATTTTCAAGCGGTGACCATCCGTTTCCGAACACTAATATTTGAGAGTGAGAACGGGGGGTCACCGCCTCGAAACAACCCCTCGTTATCAACCACAATGTTTGAGAACGGAGTGTAGTTTCAGGATGGTGACCCCTCATTTTCACCCCCAAATATTAGCATTCGAGAACGGGGTCACCGCCCTGAAATAACCCCCTATTATGAAATATTATGCTTAAGAACAGAGGATCGTTTCGGGACGGTGACTCCCCCATTCCCAAACACCTCGAAACAAAAACCCAATACCAATATATTCAGTGTCACATAAGCACTAGACAGAACGGGGCATTATGCGTTTGCGGCGTTAATTCAGAAGTTGGGTGATCGGCCCCTCATTCCAGGCAAAAATTCAGAACTAGAGATGATTGGCCACCCACCAAAATTTAATTTATTATATTTTGGATAGGTTAAAATTTTTAGTTCGAATGGTATTTTAAATTAAAGTATATTTTAAGAGGTTCAGATTGGTTTTAACCTCATGTTCTTCAAATTCGTTTTAACCTTTTGAGTTATCCACGCACTTTTTGCTACTGTTTCTCAAAAACATATTTCAAATAAATTTATTCCCATGAAACAGTTAGGCTTCACGTATGACCATGAACATGGAAATATTTCTTGAAGAACATGTGAAACGAGTACATTTAAATATAGCGAAATAGGAAGACTAGATTCTCCAAGAAATAATCTAATAAAAACAATATATTATTCAATAAAATAGATCAGATTAAGTCAAGTGATTTCCGTTCTAGCGATTACGAGAAGACTCCATTGATTCTATTTCTCTTTTGCGCTTCTTCGTCTTCCTGCGCGAGCATTGACAATCAATTTCCTGTACAGGTCTAAGGCAGCAGGGCTCTGAATCCGACCAGAATGGAAAGATATAACGAGGGTTGTCGTGCCTTTCCAGCTTCAACTCTTCCAAAATATTTTCATTCTTGAAATCATAATACTTCAACGACCAGGACCCTCTTACCACTACGACATCAGAGCCGTAGAACACCAAGGGAATATACGTAAGATACGTACTTCCTGGTTCTTTCATATTTACAACAAATCTCTCTTGCCATACCATGTTTATGTAACTTTCCAATACCCACGTGTGCATGTAACCTTCCATATCCATGCACATAAACGCAAGCTTCCCTTCGTATTCGACCATATTTACGAATCTGTAGTCGTCTTCAAAGATTGGTAGGGCAATGGTTTTCCATTCCTCTTTTTCTATATCGAATGAGAAAATTAAATTAGGATACAACAACCAATAAAAGGCTCCACAAGCTGTTACGACAGACCTCTCACTCCATAACGAAACGCCACATGGCAGAAAGATGTCTTTTAATCTCTTCCACATCCAAGCTTCTGAGTCGAAAACCTCAAGTATTAGTTGTTGACAATCCTTAGCAACCTTCGGGGATGAAATTCTGACAATCTTGTATCGAAAAGGATTTAAGCGAAAAACAGATATTGCCATTCCTTTTGGTAAGAATCTGGTCCTCGGATTAGGAATCTGTTGAAATAATTTAATTCGGGGTTTACATACAAAGAAGAAAGGAACCCAATATTGTCTGAAATTTTTTGATGTGCAGAGAATAATTCCATTATTTGCAGAAACAGCTTGAATGCGAACATCATAGCCTGGTATGAAATCAAGGGAAACTCTTTCTTTGTTGAGTGAGGCGAAGGAATAAGCGTAGTGTCTGGTGAACTGATCATGAACGAAGAACCCATCAACAATGTTCGTCTTTTGAGAGCGAATTTTCTTAAACTTGGAGTCGTAGGTCGTCTGATTCCACTCTTTGGAAACCACACTGCACCGGCCGAGAGTATCACTTGAAGTTCTTGATAGAATCTCGTAGATAATGTCGGAATGAATATAGGAAGACTCCATTGAAGAGGTTGCCACAGCTCAACAAAAGAATTCCGTTCCCCGAGAGTGAAACTAGAGCTATTAGGAACCTGCTCGTGAAGAGAGAGAGTAAAACACTCTTTTGCGGTAATTGGAATTTATTTATGATCTTTATTAGATCATTGATTCAACAACCAAATCTATCTTCCTGTATCTTTGTTTTTTAAAATAATTATTATTTTATATCCATATCAAAATTTGAATTAAAATGAATAATATAATAATCTCAAGAACAAATTGATACTTCTTCAAGATCAGGTCAAACGAATGCTAAAGTGCTGCAGATTTCAATCTCTCTAACCCAAAAGCTAAAACAAGAAAATAGTTGCAGTGAGAGAGAGAGAGAGAGAGAGAGAGAGAGAGAGAGAGAGCTTACAGCGTCGGTCTTGAACAGTGGAAGCGCCTTGTCCTTCAACGTAGAGAACTAATCCAATTCACCTTACGGGTTCTGGGGAGTGAGAAGATGAGTTTGTAGGTTTACGAGTTCTCAGAGAGAGAGAGAGAGAGAGAGAGAGAGAGAGGAGGTTATATGTTTAGAAGGCGAAGTTCAAAGTGAAGTAAGATAGAGCTTATAGAGAGAGTTGCAGAGGAATTAGGAAACCTGATGAATTAAGAAATTTTTTTTTTTATTTTAACATTTTTTTTTATATATATATATATATATATATATAAATTAATTTTCCAAAACCCACTTGCCTTATTTAAAAACAAAATCAAAATTTTTACACTGGAAATCATTAAAATCTTGTTCAAATTTTTTGGAGATGTAATAGTACGTGAGAAAATAATAATATGCTTTCAGATTTAATAATATGATATTACCTATGTTTAATATATGTAATATGTATACAATATGAGAGCCTTAATGTGTACCATGTTCTCAAAACTTTAGTATTCTCAATCGAGGTTTGCCCCATTTTTTAAAATAAATAAATTATAATAGTTTTAAACAAATTACATTATCTCAAGATAAAATTGTGCACAATTTTTGGATTTTCAAAAGAATTAAAATTTATTTAATAATCTTCGTCCTGATCTCACCCTGACTGAGCTTCATCCGCACCCTCGGAAACTGGCTCTTCGTGTACGTCATTTCTCCTCCCTTCATCATCGTCATCGTCTTCTTTACTAATCTGGTTTCTCAAGTGTCTCTGCTCATTTAGGCCTTTCTTTTCCATTATGACCATTCCTTCTTCTTCCTCATCCTTCAGCAGATAGCGACCTTCCATTTCACACCTTCGGAGAATTTTTGCAGGCGAATTCTACGACGTTGGCCTGAACAGAAGAATACATGAGGAAGGAATCAGAGTCGGAGAAGATCACCCGGTCAACCTTCAAGAGAAGCGACTCGGTCTGGTGGATGAGTGAATTGAAACGCTTGGAGACAGCTCGGCAGCGAAGTAGGGTTTTGTTATCGGAGACTGAGTTGAGGACAACGATGATCAGGCAGTCAGGAAGGCGATCAAAACCGTCCATTTCGGTTCCATACAGAAGTGGTCTACTCAAGATACCAGATATATACATACAGTGAGGTTGACCGTTGACTACACAAATTAATAAAACAAACAAAAATAACACCAAGACTTCTAATAATACAAACCCTGCCTGGGTCAATCACCCAAGTCTCGATTTATGCCTAAAGCGAGGGGCAGATCATCCACCGTTCAGTCCAATGCTTACGTGGCAATGGACTAAGAGTTGATGTGGAGACAGGAATCTTCCATCCAACGTGCACCGCACATGTTCTCGAACGAGGGTTACCATCCTCCAACAGTCCCTCGTTCTCAAGAACAATGTTTAAAATTAAGAGAGTCGACCGCAGGGGGCTTGTTGATTTCTCCATCACCAATTATTTTCTGCAAATATCATCTCAACCAAAAATAGTTTGCATGTGAATTACAATTAAACAAAAGTCTGTCCCGTCACAAGGAGGTTCACCGCAAGGTAGCTCAACCAAACATGTGGATACTCCGCCAACTCACCCAACCATGTCACAAGGAGGACAATTTCAATATGGTCGGACAAATCGACCACCATCGCCACAAGCTGCTCTTGGTCCAGTGCGACGACAGCCAACTGCGTACTTATCTAATGAATTTCGTAATCAGCCATGTCAATAGCAGTTTGAGAAGGATATGTCAAACTCATCAATTATTCATTCACAAACTGTCAACTTTAGATATTGGAAGTCAATGAAGATAAAGAAGATTTTCGACAGAATTTCCCTACACGGAGTGTAAGGATTGAGGGGCGACAGTTGCGACAGAATTGTTTGTTTGTTTTATGCAAACTTGACCGCTACCAGGAGGGTATGATGTTTGAAGACGTATATCCTCGGTATAGAGATTTTGATACCTCCAAAGATGGTTAATGAATTTCTCAAGTTTGCCAAAGCAGGGACTAATGTGGAGAAATACTACCATGCTTCTTGAGATTGTGAATTTTTTCGATCGGCTGATGGATTTGACTTTCTTAGGAAAATTCATCGCAATCCTAACATCGGAGAGCTTGTGAAGCAAAAATGCTGAGATTTGAACATCGGAGTTTGGGTTATTCACAACCTGATATCCTACACTTTTCTACCTTAAGATGGACATAGAGATCTTGTGAATTACATTGTTCTCTATGTGATGGAGAAACTGTACAACGCGAAGATGTTTGACTCTGACTTCGTCATTTTAGGTCACATGCATGAGATCGGTCGGACATGCAACAAGAATCTGCCGTACGACACATTGATACAGAAGATTATAGTGCGAGCTCAGGTTCATCTATCGATTCGTGAGGAAATGCAAGCACAGAGATCTGGCAATGTATTTGATAGGCTTCATTTCATTCGAATGGGTCTCGTTGAAGTCGACAATACTTAGATGTTCAAGGCAGATCAGGGGGCCTCCACCTCTGCTGATGTTCCTATGGAGAACTCCACCGCTTGGCCATTGTCCCCTCAAACAGCTAGTAGCTAGGATAGGATGGAGCAGATGATAGAGTTCCTCGTAGGCCGAGTCGAAGAGATAACAATCACCCAGAGAGAGCTACTTAAGTCTCAATGAGAGCTGAGACAAACCCTCATAAATTGGATGAAGCATCACGACGCCGACAACGTCCCACCGTAGTTTAGTTTATGTTTTGTAATTCATTTTATGAACTTCACTTAATGTTTGTACTTTAGTTTACACTATGACTATTACGATTATACTTTATTTTATGCTTGTCATTAGTTTGTTCAATGTGGTTTATATTTGTACTTTACTTTATTATGATTGTACTTTTATGATACTTAATTATCTGAAATTGGTTGTTAGTTACAAAATTATGATTTCAATATGCAAAAATTATTTGAAGATATATATGGAGGGAGTCATAAAATAAAAGAAATTCTGCTAATTTTTATAATTTTCTCTCACTAAATTACAACTTATAATAAATATATGCATTACACAGTATAATAAATACATAAATTATAGCCTGAATAGTCATACATTTCTGCATCTGCCCTTTGTAGAAGATTCTTGCATATAATGAAAACTATATTAAAAAATAATAAAAGTGTGTTTATGAAGGAAATGTGTTGAAATGTACATGTATCCCGTTAAATGTGTGAAAATTCATAAATATATCATTCGAAGCAGAAGCGGAATCAGCACTTGAAGTGGATCCCTTGTGAGGACAGGTGCGTTATTATGCTCCTGATGACGACATATACAACACGACTTCGTTGGGTTCTTCATAGTAATTAACAAATTTGACGGGTTATCGACATTTCGCACTCTTTTCTTTTTTGGTCTATCGAGTTGACTTTTTTTTATAAGCTGAAGGATTTGCTTCATATTTTGTACGAGCGGCAACATGTGTTGGCCACTAATTAGATTAATGAAGTGTGAGTACATCTGGAAATAAGTTCCTGGGTAATAATATTGATTAACTTAATTTTCATGTGCTATTCTTGTGAAATGAATGTAGGGAATAGAATAGGCACACGAGATTTCAATAAGCTTTCACCTTTAACAGTTACACACATGTGTATTCATGTCGACAACATATTGTTCGTTGTCATTGCTGACCTCAAATCGTACAGCTCCCACAAATATAGCACTCTAATTACGAGCTGTACGTTCTAGCTTTACAGTCTTTTTTCTTATATGGGGACACAAGACGTCAGTTGACAATGTCAACTTTTCATATTTTTTTACAATCAGAGTCATCAAGCACTTTCGGATGATCTCGAACATTATGAGAATTGGTTTGTCCCTGAAAGATAATAGAATTACATATAAATTATTTAAATCCAATTCACCCTTAAAAATCGAAGAAAATACATGATTAGTCTCATATCTAGGGTTTGTGCCCCGAAGATATACGTGGGCATCCAAGTTTTTCAGATATAATTTCTTCATGTCTATCTCGAAATGAAAAGTTGTGGTTATTCTGGTCGCATTTCACATTGCACATCTGTATACTATGCCCCAAAATTAGTTTTTGAAATTTGTGTACATATGTCGAAGGCAATAGCGATGTTCGGTTGACAGTAATTCTTGTTGCAAAACAAATAACAATCTTTAGTATTTGAAAGACAACAGAGTCAGCATAAAACAATAAAAGTACCACAACACTCCAATATTTGAAATAACAATTTGAAATGCATTATATCTTTTATCGATCCGAAATTTCCATACATATTCGCTTTAGTCTGTAGGTAGGTCTTCCTTCAATAATTTCAAAAACCGCATCCATGAGTCCATAAGTCCATACACTTTGATTTCACATTGGCAATAATAGTGCGATATATTCCATCGTTGCTATGATTGCTGACGAATGTCAGTAATTGGCAAGGACACGAGCCCTTTAGATGATAATCTTCCAAACATATAATAGGTTTACCACACTGCAGCAAACTTGCCTTGCAAACACCCATACGCATATACATTCTTTCGAATACGCATGACTCATTATCGGCAGAACCTAGCAAATAAGACTGTAAGTCCAATGTGTTACTCAGATTTTATCTACGTATTTTTTCTGCGATGACTACAATAGCTTGTATTGTTCGTCCCCTTTTCTTTCATTAAGTTTTTGCGTTCGGCTTCTTACTTTTCTGGCAAGACTTGGTGTAATGTTTACATTCAAATTCTTCCTCACTGTCTCGATAATCGAAGAGATGCCCACGTAGGTTAAATATTTAACATATCCAAATAATGATTTGCCCACATTTTGTAATATCGTGTCAAATCTCAATTTTTCTTGAATAGTTGTGAGAATTGTTGAAACTCTCGATTTGAAATGTAAGCTCGTTTTACATCTTCGAACCATACAGTCACCAATCACATTCTTCTTCACACACTGTCGTCATAGCTTCACTTTTAATGAATTTGATCTCATAACCATTGTTCAAAGGATATTATATTATTTCTTTTATAATCGCCTTTAAAGAACTATATTTTTCCCAAATAAAATCTCATTGAAATTTCGTCCCTTACCGGTATGCTTTCCACCTCATCATCTTCCGAGTCGACCGATGTTCAAAGCTCATCGTCTATAGTTTTTTGTTTCAATTGCACCTCTATTTTTTCATTACTTTCTAGGTGATCGAATGTCTGAAAATCATTATATATGGGCGTAGAATATGAATACGAGTCCATATTGACATCACAAATTGTTGTCTCGTCTAAATCAACTAATCTACTTAAATCAGAACTCATCGACATCGCTAATATAGAGAAAATTTATCTTAGCAAGAAAATTGAGGAGAGGTTTTAAAGTTTTCGCAAGCCGAATGATGTAAATGAAGGGTCATTTCCTTATATAGTGTCGATGATCGACCTCTGTTCTCAAGCAAAATAAATGAGACCGGGGGGTCTTTTCGGGTAGCGATTCCTCATTCTCGCTATTCTCAAAAATTAGGGCCAACAACGAGGGGTCATTGAGGGCAGTGGCCCTTTGTTTCCGACCACAATTAAAATGAGGATGCATGCAATGCGGGGAGGTGACCTTTTGGGTTCAAGTTGGTTTTTACGCTTTAGAAAAATAATGACATTTCAAAGAAAAATAACTTAATCTTTTGAAAAATAATAATATTTCTAAACAAATAACTAGAATTCAATTAAGTTGTGTTTATATTTTAAGTCCATTGAACTTTTATGGGCTTTATGGGCATAGACAAATGGGCTCACAACCTCCTTAACAAAGTGTTTTGACAATTAATAAAATTCAACTAAATTATGGCATTCTGCAATCTTATATTATATTAAAAGAAAATGTCTTAAAATTGTGATTTACTAAATAAAATATTATCAGCATATTTCTTTAGAATCTTAAACGTATTCTGACTAAATTAATATTAATTTCACGTATTCTGACTAAATTAATGTTAATTTCCTAGAAACGAATTGGCTTATAGACAAACCGAATACTGTAAATGCTAAGTATTGTTTGTTGGCATTAATTTTTTGGCAATAGCAATTAAGGAAGTGTGCAATTTATTCTATAGTTAGTAAAATAATATTTGAAAAGTTGTTACTTGGAGAGCAAGTTATCATGACATTATGGAAAGTTATTATTTTGAAAAGTTAATTTGAAGAATGTAATTCTGTTAAGTTAGAATATGGCAAGATACATGATCACAACAACTAAAAGATTTGTTTCAAATTCTCTGCCAGAGACTTTCCACAAATATTATACCGATGTCACAGATCCGAATTTCGTGGATTTGGTTTCCTTATTCTGTGCATTTTTTTTGGATAAAATATTTGAAGTAAAAACAGAAAGATTTGTTACAAACGATATTAAGCATTCTTCTCTCACAGAATGCTTGAGCGGATTATTCTTCGTTTCACAATTATGTGTGTCGCGAGTTATTCTTTTCTCCCTCATGCCTTTGCGTGTGGGTGTGTTTTTTATTAATTTGGTTTGTTAAAAACTGTAATACACACTCTGTTCTTGTTGGGTTCATTATTTTCTGAGCGTATTGTTTGATTCCATCCGAAGACAACGGCGAGTGTCACTGGCGGTGTCAAAGGTACATTCCTTGTTATTTTCATTAAAGCTCAGTCTCTGGAGTAGGCTACTTAGAACTAGTGAGGAGTTATGATCGTGGGCAAGGAGATCTTGCTGTACATGGATTCCGAGAGGAGGAGTCATCAACAGGGAGATCTTGTCACGTTTAGATTTCAAGAGGGATCGATTTTAAGTCCAGGGGAGCTCGCAAAAATAGATTCACTGGGAAAGTTAGGAAGAGACGATGACAAAGAAAAGAGGGAATCTTACTTTATGTTAGATCAGATGTCTAGTAACTTTGTAAACTCTGTGAATTATTTTTTAAATCTGTGTGTGGCCCGTAGATGTTGGCAATTGCCGAACTGCGTTACCAACCTACTGTCTTTTACTTTTCGCATTTTAGTATTGTTTATTATCGTATTTATTATCGGTGTCTCATCTAGTGTTCTAATCCACTATGACACCAGTATCTAACTTTGATTTTTCAAATACGATAATATTTTGACATAATTGAAAGATTTAAGGTTTTGTTGTCTCCCAAAAAGGTGATAAGGGTCAAATGCGTGTCACAGAAGGTCTATGGTGAGAGAAAATTGTAAGAATTGTTCTCTGCGCAGTCGTCTTGGGACATTTCCCAAATCGAACATGTCAATGGAGATGTATTATGTGAAAATCTCTTCAATACCATATCATATAGCCAATATAACCTATCCATTTTTATTATTTATTCATATTTGTAAAGTTTCTATTACAATAATGTTTGGTTGTGGTCGAAATCTTAAGGTTTTGTTATAAGGTTTTACCCCAAAATGCATCATACTAATTGAAAATAGATCTTACTCATGAATGACTCACTTGAATTATACTCTAGTAATGTGCTATTTGCGTCAAATCGAGACTCTCATGGTCTGGTTATCAAATTTTATCCCAAAGTATATCGTATTATTGCATACAAAGAAATTATTTATGAATCAATTCAGTCAATCACGCCAAAACAACATTGAATTATGCACCCTCCGTACTACCTCATCTTAAATTATTTTGGCACAAAACAAGATGACCACGTGTTATGACTGAAAATGAAAATTACTACGTAACAATTAGAGAGCTATCTTAGTTTTGAAAATGACGAAATGGTTGGAAAATCAGATAGAACACGTTTAGATTGAACTTGAATTGCTTATTGTTTCTTAAATGGAGTAGGAGATAATCATATCGTTGTTCTTCTCGTGTTACACTGTAGAAGTTGAAATATCTAAAACTATAGAGAGATTGAAGTAGGTTAATCATATAGGTAGGGCATCTTCTCACCAATTATTAGGTATTTTAGGACATTGTTTAAATCTGGTTTAAGGCTACGAACGATGCAGATCAAATCTAGTGCAAACTTTTGCTTCTTCAACGATGCAGATCAAATCTAGTGGATTCCAACTCCTCTTCAACCATCTCTCTCTCTCTCTCTCTCTCTCTCTCTCTCTCTCTCTCTCTCTCTCCTG
>CM039518.1:14770265-14799719 GCA_022433055.1 Begonia peltatifolia | reverse complement strand
GAGAGAGAGAGAGAGAGAGAGAGAGAGAGAGAGAGAGAGAGAGAGAGTTACTGTCCAAGAGCTTTGATCTGCTGTGTCAGAGAAAGAGGAAATGGGTCTGAGTTTTGGTGGAGATGAATCTCTCATTGCCTCCACCCAAGCATTCACCTTAGCCCCATTTTCCAGTCTCTTCATGAGCTTCTTTTGAGACATAGCCACCAACTCTCCGATCCTAGCCATTGGCTCTCTCACCGTAGGCGGCATCAGCGCCGACTTAGACATCGCCGCCGTCAAAACCATTCCGATACTAGATTTCGCCTCGGAAATCACCACCCTCTGGCTTGTCATTTCTGCAAATACCCAGATCAAGAATATTCAGAAAACCCAGTTACTGCCAAACCAACCAGTTAAACATTCGAACTGAATGATTGCCATTATTATACTCATTACTACCTCGAGGGAGAGAAAAACAGAGAGAGAAGTGGAAGCGGACGTTTGTGCTTGTATGGGAGATTTTGTTTGGACCTTGAAAGGATTTTAATGGAAACCTCAAAAAAATAGTGGGTTTTGAAAGTCACTTGCCTTGCCTAATCAGTGGCTCAAACTAGGGTTTATGTGCGGTCAATTTATAGCCGAGTTTCTTCCCTTTTTCTGATTTTCTGTTGTACAAAATGAGTGTCCGTGCTCCAGCACAAAATTATTCCTTTAGCCCCATCTTGGCCTGGATTTGTTATTCCAGTTGTGTCAAAATTCATTTTATTAATTAAATATTAGAATTATATTTATAAATTATTCAATTTTTATTTTTTTAAGCGACGTGAGATTTCGTATCCTCATTGGTACGATCAGAATCTTTCCAATCAATAGAATATTGAATCGTATTCCAAACTAGAAGCCAAATAATTTATTACATTATTTATAAAAAGTTTTAACCATTTGACTCAAATATGTGTTAAATTTCTATAAAATCTTATAAATTAATATATTTGATACATTATCACAATTAAATATCCATCAGTAAAGTAAGCATTCAAAAATAAATCAACGAAAGTCAATTGAGATGATAACGAAGAAGACACGAATTCGAGAACGAAAATATAGAATTAAAAGATAATAAAATTAATTTTAAGCAATTAGATACTGATTATATGCTTCTTTTATTAAAAATATATATATATATATATATTTATGTCACATCCTAAGGTTTTTGGTGGAAATTTACTAACTTAGAACAATCTAACGTGCATGTAATCGAGAAGAATTGACGCCGATGTAGTGTTATTTAACACTCCATTTTCTGTTTCCAATTTTATAATGTGATTATTTGGGAGTGGACAATGATAAAATGACACTTATCTTGGTCGTACCACTAGTGAACCATTATTGGACCACTTAAGGGATCAAATTCTTATCATAGAATAACCAAACAACAATATATAAATTGTAACGCTTGTGGTAGATTTTTTTATTGGCCAATTATTTGACGAATATGTTCTTTCGTTAATATATTATTTAGTTAATAAGTCTTCTGTGAATTCATGAATTTTTGAAAAGTCGCTTTAAGAATAGTAATTTATTTATGTATGTATGTATGAGTACACGTATTTGATCAGATCGTACATTTTGTTGCACGAACACCAAAAGTCCTACATACTATGTAAAAAAGTAGGCCAAGGTCGGTGGTAAAAAATCGTTAATTCATCGTTTTCTCGCTCGGAAAGCCTCCTTTTTTTTTTGAAAGTTTTAATCTCTTTAACGCGAGACATCATCGCTCAACGAAACATATTCTTGTATCAACAATGAAGAAATACCTTGCATTGATCATTGTCAAACAATTCATGGGTTTCCTAGGTCGACAGTGAACAACGAGAGGATGGAAGAACCAACGTTGCTTACTTGCTTTTATGATCCCTACCACATAAAATACAACGTTGAACCTCATGAAAAACATGCTCAATCTAATGAACAACGTAAGCTAACCTTAATTAATAATTATTAATTACGTAATTATTACTGCTAATCATTCAGTATCTTATGTTCTTTTCTAAAAGCCTTCTCACCGCCCCCGGAAAGTTCGACTAATCAGGCAGCTAAAACCAGCAGCTTGTTCTTCTCTTTTTATATGAGACAAACCTACTTTTTCTCGAATATTTTATAATCTTGTTTTGCGTCAAATTAGGGTTTTTATCAGTCGACATTGTTGAATCTGTAAAACTTTATAAAGGGTATGAGAAAATACTTCCTGCTGATTATATTTTCTTTATTTGCGAAGAAACAGCTAGGAAGTTTCATATATTTGCTGGCTTCTTTACTTGTTAAATAATATAAACTAGATTACAAGTTCATTTGAGCTATAAAATGTAGTCTATTCTGGACGTTTCTCTATTTACACCCTTACATTTCTCTTTGTTAGAAATCGAATAACATATTGAAAAACTGCTGAAGTAAGACACATATATTTACCTAAAAGAACCATTTTGAAAAAGCCATTGACGGATGATAAAATCTACCGGGTAAAGATCGAATACAACTACAAGTTTTGCGACTATATCTTACATAAATTGTAATGCAGATCCATCTATGCGACCCAAAAAAATAGAACACCAAATTTGAAGACTCTTATAATTTGAACGTTGAAAGAGATCAAGTAATTAACCATAAGCAAGCGAGTTTGTCGACGACTTCAAAGATTCAGAGGAATCAACCATTCAAAAAAAAAAAAAATCAAAGTCCAAGATGGAATCAACGCATAAAGAAGTGCATTCTACACACGTAAAACAACGGAATATGTAAGTATAATTTTTTTATTTTTTAAAAAAAGTATAAGATTCTATTAATCATAGGCATAAAACTTCTCTTAGGCTTAGTATATACAGTAAATAAAAAAAGAAGGGCTTTGGGAGATGCTTCAATCGACCAAACCCATGTGAGGAGCATTGAAAGTTTGAGAGTGAGCCTTAAGAAAGTGGAGGCTGCAGAGTTGATTGTCAAAAAGGATTATTTAGGCAGTGCAGAAGGAATATAAATATTTATTAAAAAATAATATCATAGAAAAACCTTTTTTGAGTTGAATTATTTGTTTCTAGATGCACTAATAAATTCTCGGACTTGCATTTTATTAGGTCATTTGAGCGTCATGACACCACGTCATTGCTTACGTGAATCTCACGCCAAAGTTGTTAGTAAATCGGACATGCAAGTAATTAACAGAGTGATTAATCAGCTGTATATGTCCTAGTAACATAATATTGTTTATTTTTATATCGATACGTAGTTTTTGCTTTTTGATTTTTATTTCGAAAATATATTATAATAGACATGAACATAATTATCTTCTGAACGATATATAATTGTGCAACTCTTTTGGCATCACAATTTTACTTCATGGGTTGAGCAGTTCTTAGATTATTTTAGCCTCAAAGCACCAAGATCTTAATCAATATTACACAATTGTTGGTCAAAAGTTGTTTAAGCAAGAACATAATAATACTTAAATTTAAGGAATTATTGTGAATTAGGATTAAATTAAGAAAGAAAAGGGATGGGGAAAAGGGTCAAGATAATTTGAGTTGACTTGACTTTTCGATGCATCAAAACGACAGCAAAAAGCAAAGCTCTTCCTCTCGGCGACGGTGGCTGGTTTCCTCGATTGAAATTATTAATTATTTATTTTTATAAATCTAATTAATAAAAATATCTCCAAAATAACACGTACACAAGCGGACCCTCACCAGAAGGAAAAACCAGACGCTGCACCTTCAATCCTTTCAGTGAGGTGACTAGGCACGGCCCACAAATCATGCGGCTCTCCACCAGCACGCATGCTCTCCCCCTTACCCAAGAAGGTAGTACAATCGAACCGACCAGTGAGAATGGTCTGGGTTGGTGCGGTTCCAAGGATGTTAATACCGTGGAACTCCCCTACATGTAATAGAATCTTCACTCCAAGTCCAGCTATTGTATTTTGTTCTCTGTGTTTTCTTTAATCTCGGTTCAAACTTTATCCGACCCACTGTGAATTCCGAATCGCTTCATTATTATAATTCCATGGTTCGGGTTCAGTCCTATTCACCTTGAAGCTAGATCAAATCAAAACTACGTCAATTCATGCTTTTTTTTTTTTTTTTTATTCGTTAAATTACTGAATTATTTTATTAAATTATTTTTTTATAATTAAAATTAATATCTATTGAACTTGATCCTCGTGTCAAATAGATCGAAAGATTGTGGTTTCGTTAATGTAACTAATAATTTAATAACACGAGAACAATACGATGCAATGACAACCAAAACCAATAGAAAAGGGTGATTGCCCAGGTTTAAATTTAATTTTGTCTATTATAAAAAGTTATCCTCTACTTAAAATCCAAGGATAAGATGGGAATATAAAATAATAAAATATTTCTACTTCATAATTACATAAAACTAGATGATATGCCCAATTCTAACACATAAATATGTGTATGACATATAAATATTTTGTATAAAGTTTTTGCTTGGTTAGTGCATGTGGCACTGACTAGCATGGTCCAAAGAATTGATTGCCCAAAGATATAAAATAAGATATCTTCAAAATGTGATGCACAAATCTTACCGATCTCAGTTTTATATTTAAATAAACGCTCGAGATCAAAATAATAAATGAATGAATGTCTTCTGAGAAGATAATATTTTTGTGTGGTATTTATATCCTAGAAGATGTGTTATATGTCTAACAAGACAGTTAATGAACGACGAAGATTTAAGTTGATGGTTGAAAGTTGGAATCGATAGTGAAATGTTATGTGAGATATTGAAAGTTTTGTCGAAAGGATTTGGTTTAGCTCGCTCGAGCGTATCGAAAGTGGCAATCCTTTAGCCTCAATTACCGAGATTGGTCAACTAGCTGGAAATTGGTCATGGTCATCGGGCCCTTTAGGGCTTGGGGTTGACCAAAGTCATGGTTTGGTCGACCCAGCTGGGTGGTCTAAGGTTCGGGTTGCTGGCCTTGCACCTCTGGCCGACATATGTGGGTAGGGCCTGATTTCTAGGATCTTTCATTTGGGCTTTAGCCCAATAAAAGGGAGGAGTGGTTTCGGGCTTCAAAAGGAAATTCCGCGGAAGAAGTCCGGAGATTTGCCTCGGTTTTTTGTTTCCTTGTTTCTTAGACGCCCTGTTAATTTTCCGGGAAAAACAACGTTTCGGGAATTCGACGGGGTGTTTACGATTCGAATTATATCTTTTTAAGGTAATATTGTTATGTTTTGGTGTTTTTATCGTGGATGTTTGATCGGTTTATAGCTGCGGAGATTCCGCTGTAAGTAGGTGATTTTTTTTTGCTTTCTTGCGTTTGATAGGTAAAAGGGCTGAAGGAGGACGATGGACGGCATAATGAACAAGCTTCGGAATCTTGATGCGTACCCTAAGATAAACGAGGATTTTTACAGCCGTACGCTTTCCGGCGGTGTTATCACTCTTGCCTCCTCCATTGTGATGCTTTTGCTCTTCGTCTCCGAGCTACGTAAGCCTCAATTTTCTGAATTTTTTTTATCTATTTGGAGGAACGGACGTGCGTTGAGTTTATCTTCATATTCCATGCTTGTTACGGTTCTGTAATCATGGTAAATTGTTATTATTTTTTGGCTGGTAATATATTGCCGTGTGTATTTGATGAGTCTTGAGGTTTGTTATTTCTGTGGAATTAGTGTCATTTCCATAGTATGTTATATTTGGTGATTGTTCAATGGTTAGAATCCACAAAGAAAGAACACTTCATCCTATTAGGAGAGACACGAACTGGACACCGATACCCTTTGACGCATCATTCACCCACCAAGGATGTCCATGATATATTCATTATTTTCTTAACTTTCAAACAAACGTCTAGGCACCATTGATACAGCACAACATATTTATGTCACATATGGAATACCTTTGCCAATTTTGAAGTGGAAATATATTATTTTTAAAGTTAAGGCATTATAGTATAGATATGAACTAAAAAATAAAAAAGGAAAGAAGACACTGATTTTCAGATAGCAAATTGTAAATTCAAAACGAAAATATTATGCCTTTTTCTATAACTAGCTGCATTTGTGTGTGAATGTCACATCATATCCCATGTAATGGAGTTAGTTTGTTCACTTTTGCTTTATCTTTTCTGTGCAAAAACTGTGTTGAATTTAATTGAAGTTATGAGCCAAGACTCATTTTTTGAATTGGATGTTGAAGGCTAAACTTCCAATTTTGATGCTTAAAGAATATTGAGTACTCGTAGTTAGTTTAAAAATTGTGTACATTCCAAATGAAATGCTAGATAGTAGTTTTGTTTAGAACTGAGTGGCTAGCCAATGTTTCTGGGTCCATTCTCTTGCTTAATCATTTTTGTGATGGTGCATAAATATTTATGTGGTTTATTTTTATATTTCTTGCTATTATTTTTTTATGGAAGGGTTGGCTTTGTCGACTTGAGACCAGAGTTCCATTTGGGTGGTTTTTATTTGATTTCAGGGTTATATCTTCATGCCGTAACAGAAACAAAGCTTGTGGTAGATACTTCTAGAGGAGAAACTCTACGAATCAACGTAATTATTATATACTTGTTTCTAATAAGAGGTGGAAGTGTTAATTTTTCTTTAGTTGCTAAATAATCTCATCTTAAATTTTTTTTATCGTGCAGTTTGATGTTACTTTTCCTGCTCTTCCGTGTTCTATATTAAGTCTTGATGCTATGGACATCAGTGGAGAGCAACACCTAGATGTGGTATGTTTTGATGTTTTGTTACTTAGCTGTGAATTAATATGTTTTGGATTCTGTTCACTTTACACAAACAAAAGAGATACACATAACCAAAGTTCAAATGTTTATCTTGTTATGAAGGTCCTACATATTTTTAATATATTATATAACTTGCAGAAACATGACATAATCAAGAAAAGATTGGATTCTCATGGCAATGTAATAGAAGTGCGACAAGAAGGGATTGGTGCTAATAAGGTTTGTGATATGAGATAAGTTCAGATTTCTGTCATGAAGTCTCTTCGTTCAGTCCTCCTTATTTTAATGAAGTCCATTTAATTAAGATTTACTATTTCAGATTTATTTATTTATTGGTTTTTAAAGTTTCTGGTATAATAAATTTAGAATGAGGATGTGCTTATTTTACTGGAATTTGAAACATTAACATATGTTGGAGAATCAACATCTACTTGAATACAGTCTATTTTCCGTCAGATGTAACTAGATATCCAATTTCAAAATATAAATCAGCTTCATTTTTAGGGTAACTTGTAAACCTGAGGAAAATTTAAGAGTACCAAAAATCTTATTGCAGGTGGAAAAAAGAAAAAAGAAAAAAAAAGAATCACGGGCTTGTCTTCATTTTACAATCTGTATATGGAATAATGAAAACACAATAAGAATAATTGTTCATTTGGAAATGTTGTATCTATTCAAGATAAGAGTGCTACATTAATTATTGTGTCAGTACATACATGATTAAGTTGGCCAATGAGCATGCAACGTTGCTTTGCCGTATTTAGTAAATGACGATAAGTTCTCTGTTGTTTTATTCATGCTTATTTCATTTTTTATCACAGATTGAAAATCCTCTTCAGAGACATGGAGGAAGGCTAGAGCATAATGAGACATATTGTGGTTCTTGCTTTGGAGCTGAAACGGTATGGTGTAATTTGTTGTTATAAAGTTAATTTTGAACCTGACATGAAAGTAGTACAATGAGCATTGAACTAGATAGCTATTAGTATAGGAAGCATAGACATGTCTTAGTTGGAGGAGTGTCCATATCGGACATGGATGAATGTGCAATGCAGCTGGATATGAGTCAGCACGTCTGGGCATGCCTATTACCGCTGAATCACCTCTGACATTGCTTGGACACTCTTCTTTGTCTTTTGTTTCCCACCTCCTTTATTTCTGGTCTGTTTTTCTAGCTTGCTTCTCTTAGTCTTCCATATTTACCTCCCAGGTTTCTCAGTTCCTGAGATTGCTTGGGGACACCACTTTGTATCTAGTTTCCCACCTCCTTTACTGCTGGTTTGGTTTCTATCTTGCTTCTCTTAGGCTTCTATATCTACTTCCACTCAGCTGCGTTTCTCAGTTCCTGAAATGCTGCTTTCAGGGTGGGCCATGGATATCACTTTTCGCGTGCTGAGCTTCTTTTGTCTTGATGGTTTTCTCCCATCCTCCAATTGCTGTGCGGTTTTGTGCAGTATTTTCCTGTGGTTTTCTATTCGTAATTAGTTGGTCTCCTGTTCATCCCTTTTTTTGCTCTTCTTGCACTTTTAATTGATTACTCTTCTATTTTTTTTCTTGATGTACAGTTGCTTTTCTTTTTCTTTTTCCCTTTATTTTGAAGATTCTATGCACTATTTAGTTCAGGTTCAGTGGATTCATTCCCTATCAATCTTTTATATTTTCTAACTATTATATACAAGTTTTTGAATGGTATAAAATTGAGAAAATTTGTTGTACCAATAATATTGATTTAATACAAAAAAAAAAAATTATAGAGAAAAAAATTGCATACTAATCACTAAAATAGATAGTTATATATTTTAAAATACTTTTCTTGGTCCTGTCCTCCAATTTCTAGAAATAATGTGTCGAGGGGCACATGAAGAGCCCCACCAATGCCCTTGCTTTTAGGGTATTACAAATGTGGTCTGTGATTCACGGTGCCAACAAATCATGTACATTTTCTACAGAATATGATTGGATAACACAAATTTACGGTTTACTTATTTCCATGATCTGTTTTTTGTGTTGGTGTTAACTTATGAGGTTATTCTATTCTATTACTTCTTGAAACCGAGCTTCAAAACAATGTATTAAGATTTAAAGTTCATGAATTTTACTGGGTATAGGATCATTGATAATCTTCATTTTACTGCAATTTGTACCTGATAATTTATGCATTATATTTTCTTATTTGTGGACTTCAATGCTGGCTTTCACAGACCTTGTTGTGAGCACTTAATGGATGGTGCCATTCATATCCAGATGCAACATTCACATAAAAAGTTCTCTATTTTTATGTTTAAAATTTTAATAACTTTTTTATTCCCTTGTCTTACAGTCTGATGAGGATTGTTGCAATTCGTGTGAAGATGTCCGTGAGGCATACCGAAAGAAAGGTTGGGCTGTGTCGAATCCGGATTTGATTGATCAGGTCTGTCAGCATGAGTGCATTATGCGAGTTTTGATTTTTCAAAGTAACATATTTAACTTTTACTTTGCTGTTGTGTTCTTTAGTTTCATTCATCTAATAATATTTCCATATTGCTCGTTTAGTTTGTTTTAAAATGACCTTCATTAAATTAGTCCGGATTAAACTGTCCGATTTGTGAATGGAAAAGTTGTTGCCAGTAGTTTGTTTGACAGGTAGTATCATATCAATAAGCCTGGGGTAAAACGCATAATGGACAGTCCATGGATTTGGAAAATTGACCATAGCATGCCTTTTTCGTTTGCTGTGGCTTGCATGAAAATGGGTGAAAAAATTTATCACTCCAGTGATACTACTTTTGTCTTTCTAATGCGATTAAAGTTTTTAGCTCTGTTCTTTTTAAGTCCAATTGTCAATACAGTTTGTGCTCTGTGCATGATGTATTGTGTGGCTTTCAGTGCAAGAGAGAAGGTTTTCTTCAGAGGATCAAAGATGAGGAGGGTGAAGGTTGCAATATTTATGGTTTTTTGGAAGTCAATAAAGTTGCTGGGAATTTTCATTTTGCTCCTGGGAAAAGCTTTCAACAGTCGAATGTTCATGTGCATGATCTATTGGCATTTCAAAAGGATAGTTTTAATGTAAGAGATGTTTTTATTACGTTTTGGCTTTTGTTGCTGGAGATATTTGCTTGTTATTCTTGAGGAAGTTATGATTAATTAGTTTTTTGTACTCAGGTAAGTCACAAGATCAATAGGTTGACATTTGGAGAATATTTTCCTGGTGTGGTGAATCCTCTTGATGGGTACGGTTTAAAGTCTTTCTTCTCAGTCTCAAGGCAATCCCCTTGGGCATTAACGTTCATCATGAAGATTGAATGCTAAACTTTTTTTCCTTTCTAACTAGTGTTCAATGGAGGCAAGAAACGCCGAGTGGGATGTACCAGTATTTCATTAAGGTTAGTCTGTTGGATGTTCTTCTTAACCAGTTTTTGTCTCATCCACAATGCTTTAAGAGAAATTTGTTTAACAAAAAAATATGAGTTCTACTACTACCCTTTATTAAGAATGAACTGAACAACCCGATAGTTTTGTTTGATAAAATTGACAGCTGGGGAAGTGTTATAGCCTGAGTTTTAACTTATGCTATGTATCCTCCAGGTTGTACCCACTGTATACAAGGATGTGAATGGGAATGCAATTCAGTCAAATCAGGTGCAATTGACGTTGATAATCTTACCGTAATATAATTTAATTTTTCATGTGTATCTTTGCATTTCAAATACATAGGTACTGACAAACTGTGACTGATTACCTCAGTTCTCTGTAACGGAACACTTCAGGACAGCAGATGTAGGTCGTCTTCAGTCGATACCTGGAGTTTTCTTTCTATATGACCTATCTCCAATAAAGGTGTCTTTTTCTTTTTCTCGCACGATTTAAAATCCAGACATGACTGTGCTCTTTTTCCCACATCTCATATTGCCTATGATGCGCCTTGCCATGATTTAACTGTGGATTTCATGGTCCAGGTGACATTCACTGAGGAGCACGTCTCATTCTTGCACTTCTTAACGAATGTCTGTGCTATAGTTGGAGGTATTTACTAAATCCAGACTCGTTTCAACATCTTTTTTCGACCTTCATTTGATTTACTGGGTTTTGAATGTTTTTAATTTTCAGGTGTCTTTACCGTATCAGGAATAGTAGATTCATTTATATACCATGGTCAAAAGGCAATTAAGAAGAAGATGGAACTTGGAAAATTTAGCTGAGTACTTAAAGTGGGTGCTCAATTGACTTATCTCCTGATTCACAGTGACTTGCAATCTCGAATGAAGCAGAGCGAACCCTTTTGGTATGAACTTTCACTGATACTCCTTTTAGGCATTGTTCAAATTAGATTATTCTTATCAGTTGTCATGATTCTCTTTGGTCAATGCTTGGGTTGCACACTTGGGTCATTTGTTATGAAAAAGGTTCTTCTTTTACCCATGTTTATTATGTTGGTGACAATTGGGTATTTCCTTAATTTAGTACCAGGTTGGTTTCATCTTTCCGCTTCATCTGGATTTTTTTTTTTTTACCTTATCTGAGCTGGATAGTGCTATAGATTGCAATTTTGATTACAATATTAGAGGTGATTAGGCATTAAATTATTTTTTTAGACCAATTGAAATTTTACTTTTCATTATCAATAATTTAGACTATGTTAAATTCAAGCGTATGTATATGCCAAATGTTTCATTTAATCAGGTGATTTAATCTTTTGACGATTTTTAAACACTTTAATGCAACAGAATTCGGATAAAAATTAGAAATCCGGATAAAACACGTTGTTAAATGAAAAAGTGTGGAATATATGTACCTTGATTTGTCTGAAAAAATTGGACTTTTGATTTGTAAATGATTCAAAACAATAAGATGATATTAAAATTAAAATTTTTCATTAATATTTAAGACGCCGTGTATCACCGAGCTGGTATTTCAAACCAAATCCGTGCAATTTATTATTTGTTGACAAATAATTCACGTCTATACTTAGTCTATGCCTTTGGTTTCTAGTCTCAGTCACAATAAACATGGGAATTATGTTCCAGCAACTCGGCCATTTCAATAATGTTTTTGACATCGAACCTCCATCTTGACTTTGGGATTAATAATTTATAATTTATCAATTATAAATAATAAAAAAATAACATTTTTTTGGACATCCTACTTGAAAAAGTGATGACTTTATATAAAATATAGGATAAAAAATAATTTAAACTTTAAAGTATGAGTATTTTTTAAAAATAAAATGTTATAATTTAAACTTCAAACTATTAAAGAAAGAATAATTTAAATTTCGTCCGTCGACAGATTATTGTAGATCGGTCTACCAATTTATCCATTGCTTACGTGGCACTAGATAACCATAATGTTTGACCGGTTCGTGAGCTTATGTTTCGAATAAAGAGTTTGACCGAGATAGTGATGAAAAAGTTAACTCTCAACGTTACATCTAGTCTTATCACAAGAGTAAAAAACGTAACTCAAAAATTTAATGAAGACAACGGCGATGAACAATACAAGTTAGTGGGGTCTTATGCAATAGAAATACATAGATCAAATCTGGGTAGCACATTAAAATATATATTTACGGAATGAACTATAATTCATTGGTATGCCAAAGAATATATATGTGCATAACTGATTGCAAGAAAGATTTGCTGCAGTACAGTCGCCCTATAATCTGTTTAGATGATTGTCATCTGAAGAGCTTGTGTCCCGACCAATTACTTATAGTCGTTAGTATTGATGGCAACGATAGAATATATCTCATTGTTGTTGTCAACGTCGAAAAAGAGTGCACGGACTCATGGACGTGATTTTTGCAACATTTGAAGCGAGATCTAAACAATAGCTCCAGAGACAGATGCACAATTATTTCGAATCGAGAAAAGTTATAAGATATTTCCAATTGTTATTTATAAATATGGGCGTTGTGGTAATTATATTATTTTATGTTTACTCTGTTTTTCTTTCAAATATTAGGGTTTGGTGAAAGCTGTGCAATATGAATTTACAGATACCGAACATCGTTATTGCCTACGACATATGTACGCAAATTTCAAAGGTCAATTTCAGGGCAGAGCATACAGAGATGCGTTGTGGCATAGGGTAATGACAAACACAAGTTATCATTTCGAAATAGAAATGAGGAAATTACATCAGCTTAACCCAGATCCCCACGCATAGCTTCGAAAAGAAGAGCCTAGATATTGAGCTAGTCATGTCTTTTCTTCGATCTTCAAGTACGAAATGAGATTAAATAATTTGTGCGTGTCATTCGATACAATGCTATTGTTTACCAGGAACAAATCGATCTTGACCATGTTCGAGATGATCAGAAAGTGCTTCATGACTCGTATTGTGAAAAAATTGACAAGTTGGCCCAATCAACGAACCTTTGAACCTCTTATGTCTCCAAATAAGAAAAAAGTTTGTTAAGTAAATTAGAGCCATATCTTTGCGGGAGAGCAACGGCTACGAACAATATGTAGTCGACATGAATATCGGTGCGTGCAACTGTAACAGGTGGGAGCTTATTGAAATCTCTTGTGTCCACTTCATTCCCTGCATATATTTCTTGATAGTGGTATCAAAAAATTTCATGCATCAATGTTATCACTAGAAGACTTACATGCAGATGTACTTATAGTTTATTTAATTTGTGAGTGACCACCAAATATGACCGAAAATGTCAGGTCTGAAATAACTCATTCTACCCAGAAGATATTGCTAACATGATAGACAGAAGAAAATAAGAGTGCGAGATGTCGATGAGTCGTGCAGTTCAACAATTAACAAGAAGAACTCAAAGATGTTGTGTCGTATATGTCGGCAGCAGTAGAATAACAGCCGCACTTGTCCTCACAGGGGATTCGCTTTTGGCGCTGTTTCACAAGACACGTTTATGGGTTTCCACACAAATGATGAGACGCAGATACAGTTCAATACATTTCGCACGTAAACATATTATCATTTTTTTTAATATAGTTTTTATTATGTACAAGAATCTATGATGCGGGATCGAGACAGAAATTATTGATTGTTGTAATTTATGTTTGAAAATGAAAAGAATGGTAAATTATTTAGCATCCGTGTAATATTTATTTCATTTTCATGCAATTTCAACGGTTATTCAAATTATAATTATTTATTTTGATTTGTTTAAATAATATTTATTTATTTGATCATTATTCAAAATTATAATTATATATATTTTTTAGTTTATATAATTATTCAAATTAACATTTCCCCTAAAAAAAACTCTACTATAAAATTAAAGTACATAAAATTTACCGACGAGAAGTAAAATTCATGAAATGAAATAAAAATCTAACTTAAACTATGTCGATGAGTCATCGTCGTTTTCGTCATTCTTCGTCATACAATCCTTAATATGCCTATTCATCTCTTTATGGGACTGAACGAGATAATTTTGTAATTTACCGCCTCACTCTGGCTCACGGTGAACTCATTGACTTTACCTATGAGGAGCTGCATCTCCTGCTGCTACCTCTGGTGCATCTCATGCATATGATGCTGATACATATGCTATATTTGATACATTTGTTGCATCTGATACATTTGTTGCAAATGTTGTACCATGTTCTATCCACTACTCTTCTGAAGGTTAATAGCGGCGATGTGGCTTCCTCCGTCAGCACAAACCGAGAGGACAAGATCACTCTTCAGCATCCAAGTGTCGTTGACGTCAACGAGCCTCATCCAAATCAAATGACTCATGTCAAATACGTCGGCGGATCTGTAAGCTCTCATCTGCTTGGCAACCGGTAGCTGAATCTTAGCGAGCTGGATGATCTTATAAATCACTACGCCGTATGAGAGATTCTTGTTGGATGTCCGTTTGACGTCACACTTGTGACCTAGAATCAAGAAACAACGATCAAAAGTTTTCCCGTTGTACTGCTTTTCCATGATATACAAGTTCATGCAGCTCACGAGATCTCTATGTCCATCTCGTGGCAGAAGGGTGTGGGTTAACGTATTGTGAAAAACTCGAGCTTTGAAGTTCAAATATCTCGATTGTGGCTTCACGAACCCCGCAATGTAAGAATTGCAATGAATTCTCTTTAAGAACTCTGCTCTCTTAGACAATCTGAAAAAAAAAAAAAAAACAGTCTTAAGAAGCATGGTAATATTACTCTGTTCCTTCAATGGCAAACATGAGCACTGTATTCACCGTATGTAGACGTACTATAAGCTCCGTACCGAGGATGTACGTCTTCAAACCTTCTGACCTCCTGGTTGCTATCAGTTCGCATAAAACAAGCGAACTATTCTTTCGCAGCTATTGCCCCTCAATGCATACATCTCGCGTAGGCCGATGCTGTCAAACATCTATTGGATCTCCAACGACTTCCAACTTTTAAAGTTGACAGTTTTCCAATAAATAATCGAGCGTTTGCACAAATCCTGTTCAAACTTCTCATGACACTTTTTTTTCTTCTAAATTCCATGGTCAAATAAAGTCAAATACAATATTAATAGAAGTAATATATTAAATACTTAATTGAAAATAAATAATTGAGATCCAATTAGTTTTGTTTTTAAAATCAAATTATAAATTTTATATAGTTTGCAAAATTATCACATAACTTTTTTCAATTAAATTTTATTATGAATCTATGAAGAGGTTGTAAAAATGAAACGTTAAAGATTACATTAAAAAAAATATCTTAGAAAAAACAAAGGTTAATAAAACTTTAAACTATTAAAAAATAACAATTCATACCTTACGTTGCGGTCAACAAAGAAAAATTTTGCGAGATCAAAAAAACAGTGGAAAAGTTTTAGAGTTTTCGAGAGTAGTGGATTGAAAAATTGAGAACCTCTTCTTAAATAGAAGAGGTTGTCTGGTTTCACTACAAGACACGGCCCGCGATCAATAATTGATCATTAGTCATGGGTCAATCGGTCCGGTTAAGCCGTTCGACCATTGTGGTTCTTGAGTGCCACGTAAGTACTTAACAGATCAATCGATCGATCTTACAACAATCGATCGACTGGTAAAGTTTAAATTGCTCTTTTTTTATAATTTGAATAGTTTAAAATTTTATTTTCAATGAATTTTTTAAAAAATTTATATTTGGGGTTTAAATTGTTTTTTTCACGAAAATATATTAATTAATTAAGTATAAAGAGGATGATTTTTGTTTCTTAATTGAACATCAATTGACTAAAAGACAAACAATTACATACACTAATTCACCACATAAATTTGAACCTACCTTCTCCAACAGGCCAACCAAGAAAAAACCAGCTGACTCTGCTGGCCAATTACATCAAATCTTCAAAAATAAAAATAAAAAAAATTAAACAACAGAAATTGGCAACTGCTAATGCCAAAAATTTCATTGCAGTAGCCCCTAAACACAACTCAAGGGTAGATGGAATCCCAGTTAATCTCTGATGGGTAGTTCGCCATCGTGAAATTCTCTGAAGACGGATCCCATGGTTGGTTTGCAAGACCAGCGAACGCAAGATCTGAAAATGCTGAAGTTTCAAACCTTCCTGAAGCATCATCCATGGTGTAATGCTCATAAGCATTTGATTCCATTTCCGTCATTTTTGTACCCTCTGTGCCAGTTTTCGCCTGCTGGGACCTGGCTTTTCCTCTCGAGGCAACGGCTTTCTCCTTCTTCCCCTGTTTTTGCGAATCGGCCAAGCTCTGATAAATTGCTTGGAGCTTCGCATCTACCGAAGAATGGAGACTGCTAAGGTCCCCGAACTCTATAGTCGAGCTATGGTGTTTAAGGTGAGGGAAATTGAGCTTAGCGGAGTCACCTCTGAGCTTATAAGCTGCCCGATCATACGCCATTGCTGCTTCGTCAGCTGTGTCGAAGGTGCCGAGCCACAGCCGAGTCCGATTCTTTGGCAGACGAATCTCGGCGACCCATTTTCCCCAATGCCTCTGTCTCACTCCTCTGTAAAGCTTGGTCGGCTTGAGACCGAGAGACGTTGTCTGAGTTGTTTCAGGCTGGTTATAATCGATAGTGCCCCAAGGTTTCTGGGTTTGGTTTTGATCCTGGTGGGTTTGAAAATGGGCATGGTAGTTGAACTGGTTCGAATATGGATGCTCAAAACAAAGGTTGTTTTGATATTGGTTATGAGTTAAGTAGGGCTCTGTGAATGATTGAGCGAAGGAAGAAGACGACACGTCTGGGTGTGTTTGGGTGGGGGGAAAATAGGGGAGAGAAGAAGAAGTTTCAGAGGTTGAAGAAGAAGCACTCTTCATAAAAGGTTCAAGTGCTTCCATTAGCTCACACCCAAAAGGGTTTGACTGAGCTCCTCCATAGTTGAAGAAATTCATTGCAAAATCCATAATAACTTCACAAACAAAACTCAAATATTTCAAAATTAAACAATATTAAAAATAGCCTGCTTCTTATGAACAAATCAAAGAATATGAACTTGGAAAAAGAAATAATGACAGCTAATCTACAAAGGAGAATCAAAGAGGACTGTAATAGTCGACCCCTTCGGTTCCGGAGAAGAAGAAAATAATCAGCGATGGAGGGACTTCTAAAATACCCTCCAAGCGGAAACGCAGAAAACTACAGATTAAAAACAAAAGGGTTCCTGAGAACACCCGGCTTCCGAGAAACCTTCTTTAAGTTTGCCTTGAAAACATTTTCTTAAAAACAAACCCAAAAAATCATATTCTGAAAGACAGATGAACAAACGGAAAGGGATTCGGAGAAGCGGGGAGTTGCAGAGCTGGGGGAGGAAGAAGAAGAAGAAGAACAAGAAACAAACTGCAAAAGAAACAATTTGGTGGTCTCTAACTCTCTCTCACACTGAAAAAGCAATGATCTCTCTCTCTCTCTCTCTCTCACACTCTCTCTCCCACTCTGCCTTATCTTCTAGCTCCCCTTCTCCTTATATAGACGGCGGACAAGGAAGGGTTTACTGTTAATCCTGATTATCTTACTTTCTTAATCTTGTTTAGTTGAGTTTTAAACAAGTTTCGTCAACTTTAATGTAGTTGTGGTAGATTCCCTTGGCAGCTACTTAGGAGTATCACTCTCTCTTTCATTTATATAGTAATTAAAAATTAATCCAATATTTACAAAATGATTAGTACTAGTCAACTCCTTTAATTACACAAAAAATAAAAAATTATCAGGAACTACCCACAATTAGAGCTCATAAAAATAAGCCATAAATGACTTCAAATAATTTGACCTTACACTTCATTTGTGTTTGTTTGACTTTTGATTGTGGTTGTAGAGCCTACACTACTTGTTACTCTTGCTTCAACTTCACTCCATCCTAATATATATTACTTATTTTACCTCCTAAAATTATTAATTATTATTAAAGCCTTAAGTATTTAATTATTTATATTAAATTGTAGTCAACTATGAAGCATGAATAATAATCTCGCCAGCACATGCTATCACATTCCTTCACGATGGAGTGAAAAATTGACTGTAATTATTAAATGTTATCATTACTTAATTAATTAAGGAGTTTAAAGAATAGTGCGACCCGATGGGAACATCGTGGCCGTACGATTTTAAATCGGAGGACTGCAGACGCCGCCGCCGCAAATAAAGCACAAGGACTGTAAGCAAGGTAGGAGAGTAAACGCGTTGTAATAATTAATTGAATCATACTTAATTCCTTAAACTCTGATTAAGTTTGAGCGCGTGAGAGGAAATGCCACGTGGTGATGATGGCAAGCGAGTGGGACAGGAACCTTGCAAAGCTCGTGGTTGAGGTAGAAGCTGTATTTGGACTAGCATGCATATTTGCATAAAGGGTATCTAAACCTGGAAATGACGAAACAGTACATTGACGGACTCCAAGGAAAAATAGCATTTAGGAGCCCAACAGAGCAGTTTATAGGACGTGGACTAGAGGTGAGCCTGCTCGTATGATTGAATCACACCGTACCCCGTCTTCACTTCACCTCCGACGTATTGTTTATCCCTCCGGGAGCTCCACAGTTAGGTGAAGGAAAGAGAGGTTAGAGAGAGAGAGAGAGAGATACGGTAGATATGTTTTTCTGCTTTTTTAAGATTTTCAAATTGTAGAGGAATTATGGTTCATCAAATTAAAGTTCACAGATTATACCTTCGGATAGAAAACTAAACAAGAGTTCTTCAAAGCAGCAAGAATGTACAGAATTGTGTCCGGAGAGATTGATTGGGTTGATTTCAAAGCTAATTTGATTGCTAACACGCACAAATCACCCATTATCAATGTCAAGATAGCTGCTCATTCTTTCAAAAAGCCTAGGATGTCTGGTGCCTTGTGGGATCCAAATAACTCTGCTGGTGCACATATGCGCACAAGGGTTCCAGAAGGAAGTCCAAAAGTGTATCAGAAATGCAAACTACCTCAAGGACAGCCTCCGTGAATCAGGAATTAGTGCAATGCTGACCGAGTTCAGTAAGACAGTGGCATTCGAACGGCCTGTTCACGAGGAGTTTGTTCAAACGTGGCAGTTGGCTTGTTCGAGAAACATTGCCCACATTGTGAATATGCCAGTGTCAACAAACAGTAGACGTAGTATAAGTATGGGATAACTAAGCTGCACTGCGTTGCAGAAGAGATTGGACCTGAGAATTGTGCTTGTCTTGAGTATTTCCTATTCTTTCTTTAAACTTTTATGCAGCCTCTGCTCAAGCCAACATGAAAAAAAACCTATTGAGACGTTTGGTATGTATTTCACACCCAAAAAAGAGAGAAGAATTAAAGAAATATACGTATAAAATAACAACAAATGCGTATGGTAAATCTAATCTCCCTTGTTGTTGTCCATCACTTGACAAATTGCATTTTACAAATAGCCTTAAACTGAACATAAGAGAAACTAATCCAATCCCACGAACACTTTAAATGACTGTGCATATACGTATATACAGTAAGAAAATACTCAAAAATTACCCTCTTCTTTGATGCTCAGCCAGCATTAGGATTGAAGTCCATGAACGCCGGATGAGACTGGTAGCCATTGAGGCCAAGATCGCGATGTTGTTGGTTTGCCGAGGTGTGAGGCATGTTAATCTGAGGCTTTGAGGCGCCAAATTGATGCCGAGATGGCGGCAGAGATGGGAATTGCGAAGCCAGTCCTCGGTTATATGAGTTGCCATTTCCAGCATGCATTTGCCCTGCAGCTATCTTAAGCCGTTGCACTTCTTCTTTCATCGCTTCGTTCAAAGCTGTTTTTCCAATTATTGGCATTAATTTCTCTTTCCATCTCACAAAGATGTTATGAGATAAATGGAATCATAAGAAAAGAAAGAAACTTACTAAACTACCCCACTTACCGTCCCTTAGTTGGGCTTGCTGCTCCAAAGCTTGTAATCTCAGTTTCAGTTCCTTATTCTCGGTAGACAACCCGGTGGTATCTCTCTGCATCAAATGTAATTAAGAAACCCAATTGGCTGTCAAACCATGTAATTCATACAAAAAATCCAACTAATAGTTCAACATCAGTTTCATTTTGGGGAAGAACTAGTAGGTTTTCTCCATCACTTGTGGAAATTGAAAAGATACCTGCAAAATTGTGACTTGCGCAGAAAGAGTTGTTGCTTCTGACTGCAGTGTTTGAACCTTCCTCTCCAACTCGCTGGTGTAACGAACTTTTCTTTCCTTCGATCGGGCAGCAGATTGTCGATTTGCAAGAATCCTTCATTATAACTATATATAAACCAACAACCCTCTATTTTTTTTAAGCACAAGGCAAATATAAACTAAATTTACCTTTCGCACTAGAATTGATAACTCAAACTACTCCCGCCCACTCACACACATACTAGGACGAAATTAAGGACGTTCAAGACTGAAAAGTTGAGCAAAGGTTGAGACGAATGAAGCTGGAAACTTAATCTATTTAGTACAAGTAAAATCATTCTAATTGAGCAGAGAGTAAGGGAGAACATGGATGAAACTACCTCTTAGCTCTTTTGGGGTCAATTAGGGCAAGCTCAGCGAGTTTGTCTGCCCCCATCGCCTTCTTCACGCCGTCAACCATCGTGAAATCAGCCTCAAACGCCGATGACGATGACCCATCCATCGAATTGCTGTGCCGGTGACGAATTACCCTCTTCTCCCCCACTACCAATTTCCCGCCAAACCTATCGCCATCGCCAGAAATTCCTAGGGAATCGAAGAAATCGGAGTCCATTGACAAGCTTCTAAAGTGATCACCAACGGCGCCGGAGACAGGGGGCAAGAGCTTGGGGCCGCTGGAATCATCGAACTTAGAGATGGAAGCGCCAGATGAAGGAGACGGCGAAGGCGATGGAAGATAAGAAAGGTCAAGATCGGAGGGATCAAAGATAAGAAGATCATCCAGATTCGGTAATCGGAAAGAGGTGTCGGACAGTGCCCGTCGGTGGTGAGATTCACGATGCGGGGTGTCCGGCATCTGCTTCAAGTCCATGACACTGGCTGTCGCAGGCGGCTTGCCGGCAGTGAAATTAGTGTCCATATCCATTGCAATTGCCGACTGAGAGTTCGTGGTTTTCAGCTGAGAATAGCTCACTTGTGTTGGAAGTAAACATTTGACCTTTTGACAGATTATTACATTAAATCCTGTCATCCACGTGGCAATCTAAAATTATGTGAAATATCTTCCCTCGGGTTATTCAGCTATTGGGCCTCCAAGATAATGTTAACTTTACGCTTTATATTCTACCTCCCGGTGTTCATTAGTTAATGTTATTAAAGTTTTTCTTTTTTAAACTCTAAAATATAATTTTTTTTAAACTATTAAAGTTTATTATTCACCAAATTAAATCTTAAAATATTAAAAATAAGCAAATTGAACCTTATAGACCAGTCTTTCGGTTTAAATTACGAGAGGTCTGCTGGTTTATTTAGATTGGCCGACCTCTCTAAAAATTAAAATCCGTGACAAAGTCACGAGTGTTGTCTTCTTCTGCGATTAGACCAGCATGTCTTCCTCTCCTTATTTAAATCACCCCATCCCTCTTCCTTGTTTTTCAAATCACACATAAAATTTTCAATACTCTCTCAATTATTTGTTTGTTCCGGCAATAATTTTGCTCGTTCAACAACTAAGTATGAATTTTTTTTTTTATAATTCACTTTCCACAATCTTAGAGAAAAAAAACTCATAAAATTTACTATTTATCGAACCAAACCTCAAATACCGTAAATAGGCAATTTGAATATCGAGTTACGGTATTTGAGGTTTGGTTCAATGAATAGTAAACGTTGAGGGTTTTTTTTTAAAAAAAAAACCATACTTTAAGGTTTAAAATAAAAAAAATCTTATAATAAAGTAGTTTCACAGTATTTTTAAATTGAAGTAAAATATAATTTTTTATTGGGGTGTTTTTTATTTTAAACCATAATTCAAGGGTTTTTTTTATATAAAAAATCCCTTGAATTTTACTATTCATCAAACTAAATCTCAAAGTATCATAAATAAAGATGAATTTTTAATTTTATTAAATTTTATTTATCATGTCATACTTGCATAATATATCAAATTTTGTTCTATGTGACCTTGACAGTAATATCTTGCTGTGGAGTTTTTGAATGAAGATTGCTATAGGAAGTTTGAGCAGGATTTGCAGAAACGTTCAATTAGTCATTGCATGACTGTCAACTCCAGAGATTAAGAGTCGTTGAGGATCAAAGACATGTTTGATAGCATCGACCTACGCGGAATCTATGATATGAATTGCAATAGCTGCGAAAGAATAATTCGCTTGTTCTACGGAAGAAATAGAGTTTTGGCTGGTTTAAGAACGTACATTCTTGGTACAGAGTTTATGATACGTTTAGATACGGTGAATGAAGTGCTGGAGTTCTACATGGAAGGGGCGAACCAATATTACCATGCTTCCCGAGACTGCCTTTTTTTCACACTATCTGAAGGAGTAGACTTCCTAAGAGAAATTCATATCAATTTCAACATTAGGGGGTTCATGAAACCACGAACGAAAGATTTGAATATTAAAGGTCAGGTTCTTTTCAACATGCTAACCCACACTCTTAGTCCTACAGGGAGATGGATGAGAGGCTCCAGTGTTGGATGGAGACGAACGGCAACGACGAAGACGACGATAACCCCCCGACAAACCAACGACAATGAAAAGAAGTTGTTTGAAATGTACTTGCGTCCCGTCAAATTTGTTGAAACTCATAAATGTGTCTTGCGAAGCAGCGTCTGAAGTTGATCCCACTGTTATCACAAGTGCAACTATTATGCCCTTGCTGCCGGCATATATCACACCGCATGGTGGAGTTATTCTTACTAATTTTTTAGCTTGACGACTCTTCAGCATCTCGCACTCTTGTCTTATTCGACCTACCACGTTGACGCTTTCTTTTGAGCGAGAGGATTTCGTGCATACCTTCTACGAGTGGCCACATTAGTTGGCCGCTCATGGGTTGAACATAGTGTGAGTACATCCGCAGGTAAGTTACCCAGTGATAGCATCGATGCACGTAATTTTTAGTGTCATTCTCATGTTGTGCATGCATGAAATGGAATGAGCACACAAGATTACAGTAAGCTCCCACTTGGTACAATTGCACACACACAAATTCAAGTCGACAACGTATTGTTCCTATCCATTGCTGACCTCAAATCGTTTAGCCTCCGCAAACTGAGCACTCTAATTTCCAGATTCACTATCTAGTTCCACAAGTTTTTTCTTTATTTGAGTACACAAGAGGTCTGTTAGTTGGGCCAACTTCTCAAATTGTTTTACAATGTGAGTCATAAAGTGTTTTTGGATCATCTCGAAAATGGTCAGGATCGGTTTGACCCTCATAAGCAATAACACTGCATTGAATGACTCGCATAGATTATTTAATCTCACATCGCACTTAGGAATCAAAAAAAATGCATGACTAGCCCAACGACTAGGATCTTTTTGTCAAAGATATGATTCTGCCTCTGAGCTAATCTAACGTAATTTTATAATGCTAGAAATGGGAACTCGTGGGTGCCCTAGCCGCATTCCACACCGCATCTCTGTATGTTCTCTCCGAAATAGGTTTTTAAAATTTGCGTACATATGCTGTAGGCAGAAGCGATGTTCGACTTGTTCAAATTCATCTCGAACAGCTTTCTTCAACCCTTATATTTGAAAGTAAAACAGCGGTAACATAAGACAATATAACTACCACAACACCTCAATATTTGAAATAATATATAGAAATGCATTATACCTTTTGTCGATCTAAGACAATTGTCCACCTGCGGCTCGATTCAGTGTTTAGGTATTGCTTCAATATTTGCAAAAATTGCGTCCATGAGTCCGTAGACTCATATTCGAAGTTGACAACAACAACGGGATATATTTCATCGTTGTTATCAATACCAACGACTGTGAGTAATTGGCCAAGACACGATTTATTCAGATGACAGTCATCCAAACAGATAACAGGTCTACCGTACTACAGTAAACCTGCCTTGCAATCAGCCATGCACACATACAATCTTTGGAATCTTAATGAATTATAGTCTACTGGGTTACCATCAATTTTTACTGTGCTATTTAGATTTGATCTAAATATTTCGGCTGCGTACAACCGCAGTTGCACGTACTGTTCGTCGCACTTCCCTTTCTTAAGGGTTCGAGCTACACTTCTTACTCTTATGGCAAGACTGGGTGAAATGTCGATAGTGAAATCCTTCTTCACTGTCTTGATAATAGAAGAGATATACCATGTATGGTAACTTTTGAACCTATCCAGATACTCATTTACCATCTATTTTGCTGGTGGACGTCGATTCTCAATTTTCCGTGAACATGTGTGAGAATCGATCAATGTTTTTATTTAAAATGTAAGCTCATCTTGTATCTGCGAAGCATGCAGTTGCCACCCACATCCTTATTCACACTTACCCGTTAGTCGACTCCTTTTACTCTTAGTGAATTTTATACCATAACCAGGTGTCAAAGAATATTTGACTATTTCTTTTCTAATCTTCAGTAACAAACCACACATTCTATCCATAAAAAATCCCATTGAAATTTACTCTCTTGCCTGTATGCTTTCCACTTTCTCGTCATCCGAGCCAACCGGTGTTCGAAGTTTATCTTCTAAAGTTTTCGAGGTCGAATACACCTTTGTTTCTTTATTCGCATCTACGTGATCGAATGTTCGTACATCACTATATGCATACATGTCGTCATAATACCAATCCATTTTGGCATCACCAGTTGATCTCTCGTCTAAATCTACTGATGTACTTGAAACGGAATCCATCGTTGTCGCTAATATAAAGAAAAATATTAAAATACTAAAAATATTATAATGAAGATAGAAAAAATTAACAGAATTTCAAATAAAAAATATAATGAAGAAAAAAACGTCCTAAACAACTTAGCCAACCATATCTTTCTATTTTTCAATTTAACATTTATGAGTTTTTTTCTCTAAGATTGGAGAATTAAATTATTAAAAAAAAATTCATACTTAGCTTCTGAACGCGCAGAATTATCGCCAGAGCAAGCAAATAATAGAAGTATTGAAAGTTTTAGGTGTGATTTGAAAAACAAGTGGGTGGAGGATTTAAATAGGGAGAGGAAAGTTGACCCGTCCATTGGACCGGTCGACCTTTGCAGACGAAGACAAAACCCATGACAAAGTCACGAGTTTCGATTTTTGGAGAGGCTAGCCGGTCTAAATAAACTGGTCGGCCCCTCGTTATTTAAATCGAAAGGCCGGTCAAAGGCCTATCCATAAGATTTAATTTGTCTATTTTTGATACTTTGAAATTTGGTTCGGTGAATAGTAAATTTTAAAGACTTAAAAGAATAACATACTATAACGGTTTATTATTATACCAATCAACTACTATCACATCAGTCGATACAAAATATAGGGTAGCTAGTAAACATGACGGACTATTTGACACCTAATACATACTAAACTTAAAATTCATGAGTAAATCGATAGTAGACGAACCTGAGAGCGAATTCCAGAGATTAGGCATTGCTCATTTGGGTCTCATCAAATTTGGAGACTTAAGAATGAGGTTGTTTAGAGGGAGTTTTGGATGGGCCCACACTTAGAATTTGGGTTTTGAGGTGTTAGAAAATAAAAACTAAGATTTAAAGGGGATTGCCCATTTGGGTCAAATTGACTAATTGCTTGCATATGCAATGAGTATTCTTCTTCCTTTTAACAACTTGCAGTCTCAAAAAATTGTTTTTTTTTTTTTTTTTTTGTTGAAAGTGAAACTCAACCAATTTATTTCTTTTGCACTTGTTTTTGGGAGAGAGCTTCGTAGAATATTTATTTAAATAATTGTTTTTTTTTTTTAAATTTTGGATAGTTTCATTTGTTTATTAGAATGATTATTAAGCTTGAAGAAAATTAAATGAATGAAATTGAAAGATGAGAAATGTTGTTACCAAAAGAAGTCGGGACTTAATCAATAAATTTTAAATAATATAGTAACATGTCATTTTCTCATTTTTCGATAATTCTTGGACGAAAAATAGATTTGTTCATAATTGTTATAGAATCGACTATAAATTACTCTATTACTTATTTTCATAATTAATTTTGAGACACGATAATCATGTAATTAAGTTATTTTAATACAAATTATCATTTATAATAATATTCGAGTAATGGTCATTTCGCTTATGATTATATTGACCCTAAATTATATATATACACACTAGACCCTTTGTTGTATTTTTGAAGAAAAACGACCAATCCTTAATACAAGGAGTTGACATCCCCAGCTAGAAAAACATTCCTCTTAGACATTGAAACGTAAAAAATGAGGAAACTCCCGAGTCAAGATATTGTTTGTTTGGGTCGAAACCTTCCTAATGTTTTTAGTTCTCCAACCTTGAGTTGTGTCTTGTTTAGAGAAAAAAAAAAACCCTACTATTTTTTTTGTTTGTCTATTTTATTTTATTTTTTTTAAATGATGTGAGATTGCGAAACACTTTTGGCACCCTTCTAAATGTCAGACTGTGTATCATGCCCGACTTTCATTGCATGTCAGCCCAACCCAGTATGATGATGACCTTAACATGACGGGTTGCCACAAGAAAGACAAAAGACGACCTAATTTTAAATGCTTCGAGACATCGGTGGTTTGTGGGTCTTGGGGTATGTATATCTTCAGTTTGCACTCCACTCTTGGTAACGTGCATTTCATCCTCATCATTCCATTTGAAGATCTTCTTTTTATGGATGGGTTTACTTGTTAAACAAACATTAAACCAATGTATTTTTTAGGTTTAGTGAGTTGAAGAAATTGATTAAGTAGGGTTAATCCTTTCGTGTTCTCCACTCAGAGTAATGGCTACAGAAGATTAGCCAGCAACTATATGCTCTTTTTTTGGACATTTCTATTCATTTATTTCTCATTTCCGAGCAATTATGCCATTACAAAAACATAGAAATGTAATGATAATTTTAAAATTGAAAAAAAAAAAAAAACACAAAGGATGTCTAAGACAGCTCGTCCTGTGAAAATAAAAACGACTGAAAATTTTGTTAATTATGAGGACACAGTCTATACTAGTGGAAGTGCATAATCTCATATCGTTTGAGAAAGTCGAAAGTGAATAATTTATAAATAAAATTATATTTTCTACCTAGTACAATTTGTTTTTTGCTGACTCTAAGAACAAATCTATGTAGATTACGACTCACTTTGAATATTATTGTATTAGAGCACTGAGAACTCCACAATCTCGTACCGTGTATGCTTGCAAAATGGTGGCAGATTATGTATGTTCATTTACAACCCTAGTTTTCTTAAAAATGGATCACGAGAAATGTATGTGCTCTTTTTCGTTCATAACTGCCAGAGAGCTACGTCTATTTCTTCTTGTTCTTAACTTCAGGACCATGTTTTTAAACTTCTTTTTTCTGGTATTCTGCAGAAATTTCTGGCATTTTTGCTTCCCTCTTTACCTTTTGACACGGTGCTTTCTTTCTTTATATACCTTTTTCTCCCATTTTTGTTTTGATTTGGATGGTGTAGAAACACTTTTTTTAAGACTTTAGAGAGCATCTAATTCGTAAGTTTGTGTGGGTTTTCTATATCAACCTCACCATCTCCTATCGGAAGAAATCTGTGGTGACTCATCTTTGCGAGGACTTAGTCGGGGGGCGACGTGAGCACAATCCCATGTTGTATTGAAGTGGATTATGTATGTAGCATTCCTTGTCCAATTAGTATAAGTTTTTTGGGGGAAAACCCTAAGAGCAAATATTAATTTGTCGGTTCCGGTTGAAAGCAAACAATTACACGTTACAGGCCTCAACCCAAAATAGACATAGTAGAGTTTGAGGTGTTACAAAATCTCACGGGATATAACTTCGATGCCAAAATGATTTCTGTCAGTGTTTGAAGCATTCAAGGAATAAACAAATCAAAAAATGATATCCATAAAATGCAATGGAAGAAATGTAGACTTTTACTGTGTTGTTGTTTCTTCCATTAGTGGGAGGTACCTAACTCTACTTTAATCTTCCACTTCAGCTTTCCACCATCTCAGCCTAAACAAGTTTCCTCCTCCATAAATACCCTATCTTGATGCGTGTGTCCTCCACACTTCTTCTTCTTCATCAATATCTTGAAAAAAATATCAGCTTGTTTCTGTCTTTAACTGCAGCTTTTTTTTAAAAAAAATGGAAAGCAAAACTTCTGCCATCAGTGATCTCGAGGATCAAAACACGATACAAGATTTTGATTACTCGAAGAGATCGCAATGGCTTCGAGCTGCTGTTTTAGGAGCGAGTGATGGGTTGGTTTCTACTGCGTCGTTGATGATGGGAGTCAGTGCTGTAAAACAAGACAGCAAAACCATGATTCTGACTGGTTTCGCAGGTTTGGTAGCCGGAGCCTGTAGCATGGCGATAGGAGAGTTTGTATCTGTTTATTCACAGTTGGATGTAGAGTTAGCTCAAATGAAGAGAGAGAAACAAAAGTCGGAGGTGCCAGAAAAGAATGAAGACGAAGAAGAAGAAGAAGAAGAGAGAAAAGAAGAAAGTCTGCCAAACCCTTTACAGGCAGCTGGAGCCTCAGCTTTGGCATTCTCAGTTGGAGCCATTGTTCCCTTATTAGCTGCTTCGTTTATCAGTGGGTATAAGGTGAGACTGGGAGTGGTTGCAGCCGCAGTGACGATGGCTTTGATAGTTTTTGGATGCGCAGGAGCTGTGCTTGGAAAGGCTCCGCCGGTTAAGTCTGCTTCTAGGGTTTTGGTTGGAGGGTGGCTAGCCATGGCTATAACGTTTGGACTAATCAAGTTGGTTGCTTCAAATGGCCTCTCCTAGCCTTCATGGCTCTTGTTCAAGACTGATCATCTACTTGTCTTAGTTTTTCTTCAAAGGTTTTAATCCAAGGTGTAATAATTATGTGACCATGTAGTAAGATCATAAGCTCATCTCTCTCTCTCTCTCTCGCAGAAGAGATTTCAGTTGTAGCAAGGTCAATGTTTTGATTTTTTGTTTGGGAAGTCTGATAAAACTTGACAAATCTTGAGATTTTACATAAAATATTAAAGAATATTTATCCAGATTTGAGATTCTAACAACCAATAACTATTGTTGGCCACTCAGAATATTTAAGGATTTGATCAAATCCAATATTATAATCAACTGAAAAGATTGATTGATTTATATTCGTTAACTTCGCCCCCCTTTTTTTTTTGTTATTGATTATTCTATTCTCTCGTTAGATTTCAACGGCTTTTATATTATAATTTTTTAAATTTAAATTTTAAACTATTAATTTTTTTTAGACAAAATCTTAAACTATCACT
>CM039518.1:14662765-14762765 GCA_022433055.1 Begonia peltatifolia | reverse complement strand
GAGCTGATGTGCTTTCCTCCTTCACGAGTACCTCTATTTATAGGAGAGGTTAGCACCCCGCTCCTCCAAGATTTTCGGGTTTCACTCGGATTTCCCAGTTGTTATCTGATTGGCGGTGGATTTTTGGTTGAGTAGTTATTCAGTTAGATCTTGAACACTTCTCTTATAACGTCCAGGTTCATCCCGGATTTATTACTGAAAATCAGCAATCCGATCTCTAAATCGGATTCCCAAAGATATTATCTTAATGGAAATTCAATATTCTTCTGTACCAGGATAATTTTTAGGCTAGATTCATTGGATTTGTTTCCTCAAATTCGGGTCGTGATTTAGGAAATTGGAATTTGAATTTCCAGATTAGATTTGATTTGAAAATCTTGATTTTGAAATTTGAATATTGAATTTATTTAGGAATTTCTAAATTTTGAATTTATAATTTTTTTTTTGAATTAAAAACCCTAACTGTTACATAACATATATAGAAAATTTCTTCTATTATCGAGATGGTGAGGAAAGATTTGAATTTAACATTACACTTAGTCTTGTCAAAAGAGCAAAAAGCGATGCTCGAAAACTTAATGATGGGAGGTGCGACGAACAATTCAAGTTACTACATTCGTACGCAGCAGAGATATTTGGATCAAATTCGAGGAGCATAGTGAGAATACATGGTTACCTGGTGGACTCTGGCCAGAATGAGTCATGCGTATTTGAAAGAATGTATATGTATATGGCTGCTTGAAAGATAGGTTTGCTACAGCGTGACATACCTATTATCTGTTTGGATGTTTGTCATCTGAAAAGCTTTTACCCTGGCCAATTACTCAAAGCCATCAGTATTGATGATGACGGTGACATTTATTCTGTTGTCATTGCTAACGTGGAGTCATAGTGCACGGACTCATAGAAGTGGTTTTTACAAATATTGAAGGAAAACCTAGACACTCAAGATGCACGCGGATGGACAATTGTGTCAGATCGACAAAATGTATAATTGTGTTGAATAACATTTGCTATTATTTCTCGCAGTACTTATTTAGTGATGTAATAACACTGCGTAAGGAAGTTCTGTTTAGGAGCCTGGATTTTAAGTGGGATCGTTTGTGACGTCTCCAACCTTTCATAGAAACTTACTTAGAAAAGTAATTCCGTTTAGGAGATTGTATAGTATAATTTTTCTTGGTAATTATCATGATCAGCACTTTCAACGTTTTACAGCGGTGATATTTTTATTATTGTTTTCACTATTTTTATTATTTTTTTGAACACAAACATTGAGTCGTTGTGATCGTTATATTGTTTTATGTTGTTTTGAAAACAAACTGACCGTTCACGTGTCGCGCCTGGAGAGCAGACAGCCGTTGTTTAATGGCTAGTAACAAAATTTGATTTGTTAAATTTTAGATAATTTAAAGTTTGGATTGTTAGAGTTTATAATTTAGAATTTTATTTTTAAAAAACTAATATTTTAGGATTTAAATTTAAAAAAAAAAAACCCTTGATATTAACTCATTAATCAAATCAACCATACAAATGCTTCCTCATTACTCCTAGCTTCCTATAAGTATACTCTTGTCATTGGATATAAATATTTAAATTAATAAGACTAATGTGTAAATAAATATTCTCTATCCATAATTATTTTTTATTGACGTGTTAGGAAATTCTCTATCAATAATTACAAAAATTTCATATTTTACTTTTTTGTTTTTTTATTTGAGCCATGTTGGCCTGACAAGGCAATTTCTGTCATTGTTTTTGTAATAACCCCCCAAAATAATATAATTTGATAGACCGACAACAACTACAAGGAAACGGCAAATAATCAATACAGTACATAGACGTGCATAATTTACAAGTGAAGAAGCTAAACACTGGGGTGTCGGGTTTAAAATTTTACTAACAACACCCGTCGAGGTCAAGGCCAATGCCGAAAAAATTTACTATTACAACAATTACACCGGAAATGTCAGTAAAAAAATTGAAATCTCAAACCAAACAGCCTCTTTGCTGCATAATTTATGCTTCTCACTTAAATATCTGCTGAATAAGATCAAAAGCTGAACCACAACTTTCTTTTATGAACATTTCAAACTATGCTTGGGGGATGCCCTGCCCAATTGCATATCGCTCGAGGCCATCGAGTTCTTATGCAGTCGACCAGAGGGGCATGTTGAGGAGGTTCGGGCTTTGCTACTTCTACGTTTTTCTCAGTCGACTCATCTGCCATGAACCCCTCAGGTGTCCATCTTGGGCGGACTGAAACCTTAAGCTTAGTGAGCCGAGGTCTTTGAACTGGATTTTCAAATCCAGTGGTTGGTTGGCTGCCATTCAAATCTGACTTGGCAATGCCATTAAAATGATAAAGATCAAAAATTTTCTTACCTATCATTCCTGTTGAGTCTTTTAATCCCCCCAAGCTCTTGTCCAACTCCAAAATTACCTGCCAGAACTCGCTCCATACAATAAATCCTGTGCTGCAAAGGTGGTCGAATTTCTCGGATGGAAGTTTCAAAGATGTTTCTTTGAGAACTTGACTAAAGCCTTCGACGCTGATGAAACCACCACCTCCACTTTGATCTTGGCCATCGAAAGCTTTTCTAATCTGTGATTGTCTTTCTTCTAACTCATTCTCGTCCTGAACAGTGGAATCAAGAGCAAAGAGGACTGTGTAGTGGGACTCACTCCCAACAACCCATATTGGCCATGTTGGGCACTTCAAATTTTCGCCAACCTTACAGAAATTAAGGGATTCTAGCAGCGTAAGGAAGCCAATTTCAACGCTTGTAGATATGCCTCTCAGACACATTCCACCGCCTAAATCCATCCTTCCATCAAATACATTCGGGACTGCTTGCCCACAGAGCAGCAAGTTTACAATTTCCTGTTCCATAAAGTTCATTTATCAAGAAAGTACATTCAGTAGATCCACTAGAGAAGCACAAAATGGATATCAAATATATACCTGTGAGGCATGTCCAAATGGAGCAGTGACTAGTGGGAGGCTTGGATCATCCCTGTCACCTTGAACCATATCCTATATTAAAAAAGTAGATCAACAATTTTCATTTTGAAAATGTCTTTTTGGTGTTGATGTTAGGGATCACGTGTTGGCCGTAGAATTGCATAAAAATCGTTGATGTTAGGGTTCTTTCTTAGGTTGATGTTGAGCAGATCAGAGAATAAGACCGAAAACTTACCAGTCCTCGCGAAAGTAAAGCAGAAATCAGGAATAGCAGTGCACCCATACAACTTTCGAAAACTGGGAGGAGATCCTGAATCCTCTGAAAGGCAATTGCTTGCGATTTGAATATCTGAACCCTCAGCACTTTCTGCAAAGCAGCCGCTGATCCAACTGAAAGATCATCAAGTGCTTTTGCAATGATCTATGAAAAACGTCACTTTTTTTTAATGCTGAAGGCAAGATTAGATAGTCCAAAAAAGTTCAATTTGAGACCAAAGTGATCTAGAGGACAACTTACTTCCTCCTTGATGCTGTTTTCAGATCCCATAAATCCGTGGTCTGTAACAGTCAAAGTTGCAACAGCGGCCGTTTCATTATTTCCACATAAAAACAAAATCTCACCCATGCTTCTGACCAAAGCTCTGTTGAAAGCCGTTATATACAACACTTCATACCCTTAAATCAAAAATTTCCTCGCAAAAATATCAATTTACCAACAAATAAGCAAAGAGAGATAATAAACGAGAGGGAAACACAACTTGTGGATAATAAGTACACAATAATAGTCAATACCCGACCAATACAGCTTTGATTCACAGTATAATTGTATTGAGAATCAGTTATCATGAGAAGCTACAGCCACTGGTGAAGAAGTGGGCAGATGAGAGAAAACAAAATGTATCTCTATATACATTTGCTAGTTAAAGCATCTTTAAATTGTGTGAATAATGGTATGCAAACTCATATCACATGAAAGCATTGTCCAAACATGCTTGTGGGCAAACATCAAACTGAAGCAAGGTTGATACTACGACAATAATTCTATACCGGGCACGTTAAGATGAGCACCCAACTAAAACTTCAGGTAGAACCTTCGTATATTAGCACCAAAATAGACAACAAGTGTAGACTAGATAAAAACTGCAGATGATGGAGAATACGGAAGAAGATTACTGCTGTCACTAGAAATAAATTATTTACTTTTAATGGAAATACATGTCATAAATAAGGTAAATTATTTTTAGTAATACAAACGAATATGTGAAACTCTAATTTATTTGTTTCATCTAATTTTGTATTTTCTCAATACTGACATTATATGAACCTCATATGGTTTAATAAAAAAATAAAATAAACATTACAAAATAACCAGGTGAGTGAAAGGACTACTAGCTCTTCCAAGACATTAGATCTCTCATTAAACTATTTTTCCAAAAGATCATTCTTTTTTTTAGTATAATCTCCCTTTTAATTAGAACATCTAGAGAATACAACAAGACGTAATTAAGATATTGTCTAAGAATCGTAAAAGACAACTAAATGACATTCTTTCAACTTTAACCTTTTATTTTCCTAGGTGTATTTTATTGGAACTCTATCAAAACATTCCTACATTTATGGTAAAAACCAAAATATTAAAACAATTTAGATATTACTTTCTGCCTATTTCATCTCTCCCTTACTTTTTTTCTTTCCTAATCCATCTCTGTTTCTAAATCCTTAATCCCTCAATTTCTTTCACCTGATAAAGAATTCCTCGATCCATCTTGCTTCAACTCTGTACAACCACAGCTTTGCAAGATTTTATACAACTTTCAATACTCTCAATCTACTAATATCTCACCTCATTTTCTCTTCCTTTCACTCTAAAATCTTATCCCTTTTAATCTTATTCATGCTTGTGCTTACAAATGACCTTTTTCTGTTGACTGACATTCTTCTCAAGCTTTTCTATTTGCTTGACATCTTAAACTTCCAAGACAGATCCTACACATTTACATAGCCATTACGAGTGAGTTCATAAGCCATTGATGCACTAGTCAGCATCTTCTTGCAACAACAAAGTATTAGTTGTCCTCATTTTTTTATCAATGGAATCCAAGTTGTTACCTCATCACAGCTGTCATCGCAATACATCCAGGTATGGATCTATAAGTTTCAAGGCCGCCAGTCCATCACTGTGGTCAAAAGGGTGCATGAGTTATCACTACAAGAGAACTTTTTCCGTAAATGAGCCAGAGGTATCTGGTAGAAACAGGCTCAGCAGTTGGGTTTAGTACATTCCAATTAAACTAAAGTGGTTCAGACATTTGGCTTATTCTAATCAGATTGACATAATTATAAAATGGAAACTATTTCCATGACTATTTCTGCCTTGAAAAGATTGTGCTTCTAGTTATTTTATAGAATCATAATAATTTAGTTACATTGCCCATTTTCAAACCACATCATTTAGATATTCTTTTTTTTGACATTATGAATGCATGGAACAACAAAGTTTACTTCGGCGAAAAATTTATTGCCCGAGCTTAAGGCCACATATTATAAAGCATTAGATATCATTCATTTACACCTATTTCTCTTCTCTGATCTTTCCTACATAAAAAAATCAGCCCAAAAGTCCAGACTCTAAATTTTTCACGTATCAAATTTTACATAACTATGGAAAGTTAAGATAAATTGGAATGATAACCAATAACTGTAATCATACTAAAAAAGGACAATGCAGATCATGTAAGTATCACCTGGCTTTCGCATCTTCGCTAAGAGAAACAAAATCATTTTTTACAGCGCCTTGGCATTTAAACAATCTCTCCCTGCCAAAGGTTTTAGGCAAACTTGGTGTTTGTGCAACATTTTTTAATTCTTCTGGGAGGAAAAGGAGGTACTTGATGACATATGCCTGCAAAATTATTGGTGCAGAAATATTTAATTAACCTGCAACCCCCGTCGGCTCAAGTAAAAACTAAATGTCGTAGTATCAGAAATAAATGTATCATATAAACAAACAAATATAAGTCAACATACCATTAAACTGCCTTCTCTAATGACTCAAACAAAACTTTTTTAATTAAAGTTGTGAATTGAAATACAGCTTTACAAAGTATATTGAGAGGATTTCATATATATTCTAGAATATATTTACACATATTTTCTGTGTCTAAGTTTACTCACAAAGTATATTTAATAGAGAGTACTAGCAACAAATGATATTCAGCTTAAAATAGAACAATCTTGGAGTACCTTGAGAAATAAAACAATACTTAGCCTTGTCTTTCTTTGTAAACGATGATATTTTCCTCATTAAAATGATCAGGTGCAGAGCCATGATAATAGGACTGCTAAATAATCATATTTAACAACCTTAGTAGATGTTTGCTACAAACATTAATGCTTTAGTAAACAAGCAGGTTTAGACCTTAAATAGAATAATAAACTATGGAAAAAATGACAGAAATGTAAAACGTTGCAGAAAAGACAAATCACTCTAGCAGCCAGAAACTATGGGCATCTCTACCGCTCACTTACTTTCCCAACCCTATCCTTAAGTTCTATTTGGCACCTAAACCAGTGGAAACACAGAAAAAATTTTCAAATGAAAACAGATTTTAACTTTCCATAGAATCAAAAGTTAACATAAAATCATCTATTTGAAATGTATTACCATGCAAATTTTAAGCAGTTGCACAAGCAAATTGTATTTGTCAAAAGTAACATATGAATAAAACATTGTTCACAAAACGTTATTTATCAAGAAAAATCAGTAACATATTAGATTGAATAAAACAGAGTGCATAAAGTTTTTGAGGAAAAAACACAAATTACTTGAATAGCAGCTAGAACTCCACAAGGCCCACCTTCATGCTGTACTAGACCCATAGATGTCTCAGGATCAGGGCTGAACCTACAGGAAATATATTTTTCAAAAACTATTAGCAATAGAAGAAAAGTACTTTTTTTAGTAAATATATGTATTTAAAACAACCATTATTGGTTCGAAGAACAATTGAACATATATAAATATTTATTTACTTGACTTAAGGATGCTCAAATGATTGGTCAGATCAGTTATTGCTAATATTTTGATCCCATTCAATTTATTCAGACAATTATAATGTCAAAGAAATACTGTCTAATAGACATAGTTGATCCATCCTCCCATATTTAAAAAGCGCATAGTTGATCCATCCTCCCATATTTAAAAAGCGAACAGATCACATCGGGTGAGGTTAATCAGTTCGTTGTACCATATGTAATGAATCGAAAAGTCTATATTGCTTAGACATCTTTCCAGACTCTTGGATGTAAAAATTAACTATTCTGAATGCCAAAATATAACCAATTTTTCATTCATGCATTGGAAATTTTCAATAAATCCTAAGAAGGATAATTATCTTTAATACAAATAATATATTAACTTTCAATTTGTAAATGATAAAGTTGGTTTTAATGGTTGGCTTAAGAAATCTGATCTGTTTCTTCTCAAAATTTGGTCGGTTTTTTATTTTCCCAATCAGAATCAATTCAAGAGGTAAACGTTTACCAAATCTCAAGTTCACTTCCTAATAACATTTTTTCTTAAAATTGGTTGTTCAAAATCCTCACGGTTTAACATGACCAACATCAAGCATAGACCAGGCAAACTAGCATGAAGAATTTAAACACTAGCAATTACTAATTTGAATCATTATATCATAATGCAATTCCAACCAAGTACGGATCGTGTAAAATCAATCAGACTACAACATTATATCATATTGGTTATTGTCAAATCCATCGAACTTGCATAGCATAAGAGTCAACCAAAGCAAAGGTCAATAATGCCATAATACTAATTTGACTTTTGACAATAACCAATATATATGTGACTAATTCCTCTTAAACCAACCACTTTTGTAATTCTCTTTGCAAGTTTTTGTATTTCATTAAAAGCATTTTCCAGGAATAAACATCATTCCTCCAAATATTCTACGAGATTGCAACTGACATAATGAGATTCAAAATTAAGTACAACCCTCTTGAACCATTTCAAACATTAAATTAATCAGCAACCAAAGCCATAAGAGATGGCAATATGCAAACCCAAGTGCGCTGAAGAAAATATTCATAGAGGAAACAGTAACACATCAAATATCACACAGATATTATCTATAGATTGAAATCAGGAACCAACCATTCCCCAGTCTCAGCAAAATTGTGATAAATTGATTAATGATAAATCCCATTAATTATTCACCTACCCAAAATTTTAGAACAAATACACAGTTCACAAAATTCAGATGATTCAATTTTGCGACTACCCGATAAGACAATGGTTTAGTTTGACCTGAGAATTCAAACGTTAAACTATAGGATTCCCAATTCACCATAGACAACCTTCCATAAGACTTTCAAACAAGTAAATATCATAAAATGAGAGAATCTTGATAAACCATCACAATATCAGATCACGGAGCTTCCACGTGGATTTTTGTGCATGTATAAATTGATATTAGCAATTATGAACGCTGGTATACATTTGCCACTCAAGTAATGGAGGAAGTAGCAAATAAGAAAATTTTCAGCTTAGATGGTTTGAGAAAAAGCAGTTTCTGCATTGAATAGATGTTACAATTTACATGTACAAGGCACATGAAGAGAATTTCAACAACCTTATGTTTAACTGATCACTTTTAACTAAGAGAAGATTCTAAGCATGAAGATATATAATATGAAACAAATCCTCAGCAACAAACCTTATGCCTTGATTACTCCATTGCACGAGAATGTCCTTAGACACTTCAGACCCAAACACCATTGAAAACAACTGGTTCACTTCCTTTGCAGACAGCTCCGTCCCCAAATTCATACCTTCCACGCTCAATTCCCTCTCTTTATGTTCCACCTTGAAGGGCGAACGAATTACTGCTGCTACCGAGGTTGTGGCGCTCTTAGAAGCAAGCAACCGTTTCTCAGCTGCAGCAGCCATATGTTCCCTCTGCATCCGTCGATTCTTCACCTCCAACGACTCGTCCGTCGAGTCAGTAGGAGATCCAATAGGAAAATCCATTGGCTTGCATCGCTTGGGCTCAGGCAGAGAGTGCGGCTGCATACTCATCCTCAAGGCCATTCGAAGATCTTCATCCTCCTGATCCGCCATGTTCAACGCCACAATAAAATTTGGAAGTCCAAGAAAATTAGGGTTCCAATTCCAACGAAGGAAAAGGAACACACATCCACGCTCGTATATATCAAAATCGTACCAACAAAAATTACAGAATTTGATCGGAGATGACTGAGGAGTGGAGAGAAGAAGATAGAATCGAAATTTCACAAATCGGAAAGGGATAAAAATGGAAAAGAGAAACAAATCTCCCCCCAATATGTAAGTTACTGTATTGTCCTTCACTTTCTTGCGTTGTAGCGCTAAGTTTTTGAAAGCTAAGGGGTATAATTGTCTACCTCTAGTGGCAGCCGGAGGGTACTTTTAACGTCCAAACGAAGAAATCAGGAGAAGTCTGTTTGAGAGTTGGATTTGATTGTAAAGGGTAGAATTAAGATATAGTTATGCATGGTGGGCCTTCAAAGTCCTCAACCTGCCGGCAGGAGTGCGGAAGGCCAGGCCCCAAAAAAAAAAAAAAAAATTCAACAAATTCGTATAATCTCCGATGTCATTTTATTAAGATGGGTTTTTGACGGATCTTCGGGGGGCCACCAATAGGATAGGGGCCTTTTGTGCATTTGTAAATTAAGCACGACGCATTATTTAGATTCTTACAAAAATACCATCACGATATTCTCGGAGATACAGGTGTGCGGATGTGTATAGACAGAGAACGTTAAAATCAATTTTGGAAGTATATAGTAAAGCCAAATAATAGTAACATGTGACAAATTAGTAGGGCATCATGGGGAAAGCTCAATTTTGTGGTAGGGTATTTGGTAGAGCATATAATCATAACTCTTACATTTCCTCATATGCCTAATTTCCGACCAATGGAAAATAAGACAAATGAAGACTAACTTAGGATAAATCAAATCAATTATCATTTAATACCCAAAAAATAGTACATTTTATCTCCAAATTTATGGTTTTTTTTTTTTTTTAATTTAAAACGCACGTGTTGAATTAGATGGACATGGTTGTCTGGCCTGTGACAACCCTAAGTTAAGCACATACTTGTTTTGTTCTTATCATTCACCATCTATTATGGCTTTTATCATCATCTTCCTCTCCCAATAGTCCCCATCAATACCTAATTCTTCCATTTCCTTGCTTAACCCTCAAAATAAAATGAGGGTTTTATAAAATCTAATAAAATTATTTGATAAAAAATAGTCATACAAACTATTTTGGACACAAAATTTCATATCTGTCGACTTAAAAGGTCACTTATGTACGCATCATATTACCCGGTGAGAAATACTTGGTGCATGATAGTCGAAAGTAGAGGCTTCGTTTTTTTTTAAATGGGACATTACGAGAACAAGTGGCAATATCTGCGTCACGTTTTAATTTATAACTTCAACAATTTTGAAGTTCATATTGTAAAAAATCATTTTGTGAAGACAAGAATAGTAAGTCTATTAATAGTAAAAGAGTTGCATAATGTAATATCTCTCGGAAAATCCGTAGGAGATCAATTAGTGGTAGATTTCTCTCTCTAGACTAACAACAAGCTTTTGAAGTGTTACCGATGAATAAATTCATGCAAGTCTTGGAACAAAATGGATAGGGTAATAACGTTTGGGGTTATTTGCAAATTAAACTTTAATTTATTTTTTTACAAAATCAACTTCCACCTTTTAGTCGTTAGCATTCTAGACTTTACTGTCAATTTCTCTATTAAATCCGGCTTGTAATGATTATGTTTTTCATTTAATAAGGTGTTTTCATATGATTTCTAACTTGTACATTAATTACTAACCCACTTTCAAACTCTATCATACAATCGACATAGTTCTAAATTGTCAGAAAAAAAAATCAACGAAGTTCCAAATTGAGTTAAAAAATACTTCATTAAATGAAAATCCGAGTTGTACACGTTGTAGATTTAATAATAAATTGAGAGTTACGTCCAAATTACTAACAACTGAAAAGTGAAAGTTTTATTTCAAAAAAAAATAATAGTTAAAGTGAAATACATAAATGACCATAAACATTATAATTTAAATAATATATTTTTGGCAGTGCCGGACTCAATGTGGATAGTCCGAGCATAATGATTTAAGAAGGACAACGACATAAGCCACGTTTAAATATGAAAAGTTCTTCCATCTCAAAAAGAAAATTTATTCGACTCCACGAGTATAAAGTATGAATGCGATTCTACAAAGGGTTATCTTTTTTTCAATTGACGAGAAATAGAATTTGTTCCGAAGCAATAACATAAAATAACAAACCAAATTAGATTTCAACTAAGTTATTGACAAATGTAATACATAGTACATGTCCACTAAGTATTGTATAATGGTTTTATTTTAATGTCATTCAAATGTACAATTATGAAAGTGCTCTCCTTTCACTGAGACTGACCAATCAACCTCTTCAATTATATTAAGGATTAAAGTAGCAGCCACTACTAGAACTTGATTCTCCAACAAATGATCATATTTTAATTAATAATCAACTCAAAATCATTGCCTTTCCTAGCTTATTTTATATATATATATATATATATATATATATATATATGTATTGTTTGTGCTCCATAAATGTGACACCACAAAAGATATTCGATTATCCGATGCTTACACAATCTTTCGTAAAATATAGTCGATCGATTTCCCATGTCAGACCCATAAATCGCGTGTTTTACTATCATATTTCGTTCTTTTCACCACCATTATTATTGTTGTATCATTATCAATGTAACTAGAGCTTAGGGTCTAATGAAATAATTAGTGTTCTAATGTCGTTTTCTCCCTATGCGCTTTTTCATCGATTAACTTTTGTTGTACTATTTTTTATTGTTGCATGAGAAACTTTTAATAATTTGACAAAATGTTGTATTGTTTTAAAATCATAGATTAAAGAGGAAAGATGTATCTTTCTAAATCAAGAACACTAAACTTTTCTCGGCCATATATTACCAAATTATCGACGAATCCCGACAACTATTGTTGCAAAGTTATTTTACTAATTTTAAAGGGAAAAGCGTTAAATGTGCCTTTTTCTTAAGTTGTCTTAAATATCCTTAATTTTGTGACTACTATGATCAAATACTTCTTATATTAGTAGCATAGTAAAAAAAAAAACCTTAAAATTAGGGTGACAAACTCGTATTTAAACTATACTTTGTTAATAAAATAACTGTTCGCAGGCTCTCACTCTTAATGAGCGGACTTTTGCCTTCTAATTAGTTGTTAAAAATTTACATTTACTTCATTATTACCAAAGAAAAAAATCAAATTAATAAATGCATTCCCTTATTTGAAACAGAATCAAATGCCTAGTTTTAGGCTTTTTAAAAAAGGTTATTTCTCAAAATCCATTTATTGATATCTAGACCCACCATGTCTCCAGCATAAATTAAAAGCATGGGATCAGTAATACGCTCTAGCATTTTCTGTCTATCTAATCTACATAGCAAGGTGAACCCTAGAAATCTTGACTCTGCAGGACCCAATCTCAATTTGTCATTGTTGGAACACGTGAGCTTAATGATCGAACTTTCTTTTAAAGTAACGATATTTTTACTCTCTCACGTAAAGATTAATTGGTATCACGTCATAATTAATAATTAATAAGGTAAAATTATAACATTATATTTTTTGTTGAGTCAGATCAAGCTCATATTTTAATATTAAGGTTTTCTAATTACTCTGTAAATACATTCTGAGTAACAAAACCGATTTGTAAATTAGTAAATTCTTAGCTTATGCCCTTAGTTTTTCCTGTCAATGTTTTTTATTTTACGTAAAATCTTGGTATTATTCAAGTTCAATATAACATAAGAAGATGAATTTTGTAGAAGAAAATGATGAAGGGGAGGACTCTAAATCGTTTAATTTACTTGGATCGCTCCTCTTTATCATTATCCCCATCCAAAGATTATTTTTGTAAAAGAATAATATTATATTTACTCTGTTAAAAATTTTGTTTACGTATATAATAATAATTTAACGATTTATAATTTATTACGTTAAATTACAAATCATTTTTTTACGTATCTTCAAGTTTTTGAGAGAGTAAATATGGCACTTACTTTTTTGTAAAAGAAATATAACAACTATCGAGGGGACATTTACTTATAGTGCAATTTATTTATTTATTTATCACCATAATTATTTGATGATCATTGTTATTGTGAAAATGACACACTTCCAAAATGGTGGGTTGAGTGGTTGTACTATGTTTGAGGCGTGGTTTATTTTTCCCCTTATTTACAAAGTAGTTCTCTTCTTCTGGGTCGCCACAATTTTAAATATCACGATTTATGGATAAGTAGATATGAGACATAAAATGACTCATCAAGAACACCCGACAACGAGAAAATATTAAATTTATTTAAAAAAATCTCGAGATAATAAAAAAACAAATTCTATATATAGCAATTAGCGTAGGAGTGGTAAAATGGAAGGGAAACAAGAGAAAATGACAAAAGCAAGGAGCAGTATCCTCGGGTATGTTGAGGCTATGGAGAACTACAAGCCTTACGCTGCAATGGTTTTTGTCCAGTTGGCTTACGCAGGCATGGCTTTGTTCTCCAAAGCAGCAGTTTCCGATGGGATGAACCCTCATATCTTCGTCTTCTACCGCCAAGCCTTTGCTTCTCTTGCGTTGGCGCCATTCTCTGTCTTCTTCGAAAGGTAGGTTTTCTTCTTCTCTTCGGTCTGCTCAGTTTCATCCGGTTGTTCTTATGTTTTTGGCTGCAGGAAAAGTTCTTCTGCAATTTCCTTCAACCTGTTATGTCAAATCTTCATGGTTTCTCTCTGTGGGTATGTTTGGAAGTCGGTCGTCCTTGATTTTCTGAGCTGAAACTTTGCTTCTTTTTTTTTTTTATTTTTTCTTGAATGTTTTGTTTAGGGTGACGCTGAGTTTGAATCTTTACTACATTGCGATGGGCCAAACTTCTGCAACATTTGCTGCGGCCACCACCAACGCTATTCCGGCCATTACCTTCCTTTTGGCTCTTCTGTTGAGGTTGTTCACTGAATTTTGTTAGTCTTTACCAGAGAGATTAAGTGGAATCCGTGCTATTGGCACGATATTGTCATGTTTGAGTCGAAAATTGTATAAATTTATTATTAAAATTAACACAAAATGCATAATATTAAACGAAGAGAGAGCTCTAATTATTCATGCTTCCCACTTACATGACAGTTTATTATTTTTGCCAGATTAATCTTATCTTTGTGATTGATTTGATAGAGTGGAGAGCATTGCCATAAAGAAATTACATGGACTGGCAAAGGTAGGAGGGTCAGTTGTGGGACTTTGTGGTGTGTTTGTCTTTGCTTTTCTCAAGGGGCCACCCATAAAGTTCCCGAAATTGCACCCAGAAACTCAAAACTATTCATCAACCAAGTCCACTTTTCAAGGGTCGCTGCTCATGCTCTCGGCCAACACTGCCTGGTCTTTATGGCTTGTTCTTCAGGTCTCTTTTTCCTTCGTCGTGATCTCCGTCAAAGAAAACAATATTGTATGTTTCAGATAGAAAAATATAAAGTTATACTTTCGAGTTTATTCCGAAAACATTGTCCTAGTCGGAGATGAAATATTAACAAGTCTCGAACACCATAATCACCCACTTTCCGGAGGCTTGGTGTCTTAGTTGGTCATATTGTGTTTTTGGTTTTATAATGGAATGACTTTGACCCCGACTGCTGATGTAAAGACTGGAAATATACTTGTTAGTGCAGTCTAAGACTACAGTAATTGGATGTAGTCTCGTGACTTCGTCTTGGTTCCACTAAGCGGTCATTCGTTACTATTTTTGTATGTTTTTTTTTCAGGGACTGATAGTGCAGAAATATCCAGCAAAACTAAGACTGACTACTCTTCAATGCTTGTTTAGCGCCGTACAAGCAGCTGTGTGGGCTGTTTCTGCGGAAAGACGGCCATCGGCTTGGAAGCTGGGGTGGAATCTCAATCTCCTCGCCGTCGCATATTGCGTAAGCCAGGCCTCTCTCTCTCTCCCTTAAAATATTCATCAAACCCACAAATGGATTCCGTTGAAATACCCTTTGAATTTGTAATTTAATGTACGAAAATGGCAGGGTGTGATTGTGACTGGAATGACTTACTGGATTCAAGTATGGTCGATAGAGAAGAAAGGCCCAGTTTTTACAGCCATGTTCACTCCGTTAGCTCTCATCATAACAGCTCTCTTCTCAGCCATTTTCTGGGAAGAAGCTCTTCACTGGGGAAGGTTCGTTCAGTCATCTCTCTCTCTCTCTCTCTCTCTCTCTCTCTCTCTCTCTCTCTCTCTCTCTCTTCTCTCTAGAGAGAGAAATTGACAGCCGTTATCGAATGTTTGGGTACAGCTTTGCAGGGGCTATATTACTGGTGATCGGATTATACAGCGTCTTGTGGGGGAAGAACAAAGAAGATGGGAAAGAAGCCCAGGATAAACCCAACGAGGAAATTATTTTGGAGAGTATTACACATGTTTGATTCATTGCCTAACAATATTTCATAGCCGTGTCAAATAAGGATGATTATAATTAAAATATAATTAACTTAATAATTTAATGATTAATTTATTGCATTAATTATAATAATTATTACCCGAGACATCACCTAATTGTATTTTGGTATAGTGGATTCAAGATTGAGAGTGGACTTAATAATATTGATTTGACTTAAAAATAGCTTCTTTTCATAAAAAGCTACTGACTTTTACTCCGTTAATAAATAAAAGCAAAATCTCCAAATCAAGAGACATAGCGTACCATAATCTACTGCGAATGCCCAAATTGCCCCTTCCTCAACCTAAATTATTAGGTATTCATCACGGTTGGGCAGAACCAACCCGAGACCAAAATTCTAGATCGAACTGGGTTTTTTGGTCTGGTTTTAATCAATGTTCATAGTAGCCCAGTCCGAGACCCGTGCTGCACACCACGAAACCATGAAATACGGTTCAGTCCACGGTTCTTATACAAGAAATCCAAAAAACCATGGACTGGATAGTATAAAATTGAAAAACCCTAAATCTAATAAAACTTGTTTCCGATTTAAGTTTTCAATTCACTCTTCTTCCCATTTTGCAAAACCAAATCGCAGTGTGTAGAGTTGTAGAACTGAAGTCTAAATCTTCAAAGTCTGAATCTTGGCCTTCGCGAATCTCGTTGCCCTTCGTTGATCGCTCTTCGTAGAGTGTCGACGCTGTCCTTCATTGATCACTCTTCACAAAGCGCCGACACTGCCCTTTGAGTTTGCGCTACTCTTCCGACCTCACAGGCAGCGCACTACCCTTTCGAAGTCCGAAACGAAGTCCAAATCTTCGTGCTACTCTACCCTTCCGAAGTCCGAACCAAAGTCCAAGTCTTCTTCTGCAACCAAAACTACCGATGATTCGCTTAAGCCTCATGGTAAATTTTCTCTCTTCGAGTTCTCCTTACTAGGGTGATTGAGGAGAGTTCAAAGATCTAGAGAGATAATAGAGAAAAGCTTTCTTCTAACCAAAAATAGGGATCTCGTCAACTGCAGGGATGATCACAATATGTCTTGCTTTCTGCTTCTCATCTGTGCTTATAGTTGCAGGTAATATGTCTCATTGCAAACATTTTTAATCTATTTCATAACTGATTTTTTATTTCAATCTTAAAATCTGAATCTTCGAAGTTTGAATCTTGGCGTTCGTGAATCTTGTTGCTCTTCATTGATCGCTCTTCGTAGAGTGTCGACGCTGCCCTTCGTTGATCGCTCTTCGCAATGCGCCGACATTGCATAAAAATGTAATTAATTTATGTCTAATTGTGTATATTTATTCAAATTATTTAAATTCTAAAGAAATATTTTCATAATTTTGATTAATTATTATTTGGAGGGAAAATAGTTTATTTGGTTTTAATAAAATATTATTTAATTGATTTCCTCTTTATGTCACACAATTCACGACAATCATAGTTCAATAGGGAACCAAACCACATGTCATGTGTCGAAACCAAATTTCAATCAACAGTTCTTTGTTTAATTCTCTTACATGTGAATACCAACAAGTCCAATTCAAAAATTCATTTTATTCAGCATGCGAATAGAGTTTCAAATTACAATGACATGTGACAAAGTTTTCTAGGCGCAAATGATATGAAGCCACGTGTCTTCTATGACTAAATTTGAAGTGAATTGTTCTCTAAATTTGCTCCGAATTCTACACCAGATTTTATTCCAAAAATCTCCACAAATTAATGCTCAAATCTCCAAAAATCAGCTCAAGAATCCGATTAAGAATATTTCCTTCTTTATTTAAGATATTTTATGCACTATAAATAGATGTAGTTCCATACAATTCAAATTATTCTTTTCTTTAGTTTTTCAATTATTATCATATTTTCTCTATAGAGCTTGTGATGATAATATGTGTTTTAGGCTAAAATCATTAGCGAGGTTAGAGATAATATTATTTGTTTAGTAATTTAATGAAGATTTGATTATCTTGTTCTTCAGTGTTTAAATATTAGAGTGATTTTTATCATTACATATTCATCTTTGTGTGTTAATTTTATATAATTTCAGTCATACTTTCTTTATATAATTTTGCACATAAATCTATCATATTATTTTATTAGTAATGTTTTACTGCATTATAAGCTCATGAGCATAGTATCGATTTTAGATTTATAGTAATAATAATCGTATTGTTTTTCAAATTAAATTTAAATCACTCAAATACATATTTTATAAAAAAAATCAAACCTGAAATTGATGCGCTTAAACAACTAATAGATTCTCGAACCTTAGTTACTTTTTGTTATTGAATTCTCCACACAAAAATAATATCTTTAAATTGCTTTCTTTTAATCACAAAATTCACTTTTTATTTATTTTTGCTTTGACATATTTCTTGCTTTATCGTTCTTGATTAAGCTTTTAGCTACCTTCTCGTAGAATCGACTGCCTAAAACGGTACTGCAATCGACTGCTTAGTAGTGTACAATTTGGGCGTAATCAATGATCACAATATGTCTTGCTTTCTGCTTCTCATCAGTGCCCATAGTTACAGGTAATATGTCTTATTGCAAACATTTTTTATCTGTTTCATGACTGATTTTTTGTTTCAATCTTAAAGTTTGAATCTTCGAAGTCTAAATCTTGGCGTTCGTGAATCTCATTGCCCTTCCTTGATCGCTCTTCGTAGAGTGCCGACGCTACCCTTCATTGCTCGCTCTTTGCAGAGCGCCGACACTGCTCTTCGTTGATCGCTCTTTGCAGAGCATTGATGCTGCCCTTCGAGTTCGTACTGCTCTTCCCACCTTCCAGGCTCGCGCTACACTTTCGAAGTCTGAACTGAAGTCCATTTCTTCGCGTTACTCTACCCTTCCGAAGTTTGAACCGAAGTTCAAGTTTTCTTCTGCAACTAAAACTACCTATGATTCACTTCAGCCTCATGGTAGATTTTCTCTCTCTTCGAGTTCTCCTTACCTGGGCGATTGAGGAGAGTTCAGAGATCTAGAGAGAGAATGGAGAAAAGCTTTCTTTTGACTAAAAATGGGGTTACTGTCGATTGTAGGGATGATCACAATATGTCTTGCTTTCTGCTTCTCGTTAATGCCCATAGTTGCAGGTAATATGTTTTATTGCAAACATTTTTTATCTATTTCATAACTGATTTTTGGCTTCAATCTTAAAGTCTGAATCTTCGATGTCTGAATCTTGGAGTTCACGAATCTCGTTGCCCTTCGTTGATCGCTCTTCATAGAGTGCCAACGCTGCTCGTTGATCGCTCTTTGTAGAGTGTCGACGCTGCCCTTTGTTTATCGCTCTTCACAAAGCGCTGACATTGCCCTTTGAGTTCGCGCTACTCTTCCCACCTCACAGGCAGCGCGCTTCCCTTTCAAAGTCCTAACCGAAGTCCAAATCTTCGTGCTACTCTACCCTTCCGAAGTCCGAACCAAAGTCTAAGTCTTCTTCTGCAACTAAAATTACTGATGATTCGCTTCAGCCTCATGGTGAATTTTCTCTCTTCGAGTTCTCCTTACCTGGGTGATTGAGGAGAGTTCAGAGATCTAAAGAGAGAATGGAGAAAAGCTTTCTTCTGACCAAAAATGGGGATCTCGTCGATTGCAAGGATGATCGCAATATGTCTTGCTTTCTGCTTCTCATTAGTGCCCATAGTTGGGGGTAATGTGTCTTATTGCAAACATTTTTTTATCTATTTTATGACTGATTTTTGGTTTCAATCTTAAAGTATGAATTTTCGAAGTCTGAATCTTGGCGTTCGCGAATCTCGTTGCCCTTTGTTGATCGCTCTTTGTAGAGTGCCGATGCTGCCCTTCGTTGATCGCTCTTTGCAGAGCGTTGACGTTGCCCTTTGAGTTCGTGTTGCTCTTCCCACCTTATAGGAGGCGCATTGCCCTTTCGAAGTCCGAACCGAAGTCCAAATCTTCGTGCTACTCTACCCTTCCGAAGTTTGAACCGAAGTCCAAGTCTTCTTCTGTAACTAAAACTACCTATGATTCGCTTCAGCCTCATGGTAGATTTTCTCTCTCTTCGAGTTCTCTTTATCTGGGTGATTGAGGAGAATTCAGAGATCTATAGAGAGAGGAACGGGAACCGGACCGAAAATTTTGGTATAATCCCAATCTAGTCCCAGTTCCTCCCTGAGCTGATTTCGGTAGGATTTTTAAAACTCCGAATGGTGTGTGATTCTGGTTCCAGCTAAGAACTGGACCGCGTCCAGCCTTAGTATTCATATGTTAGATGTAGTAATTTAGTATTGTTATTTTGTTAGTTATGATAGGTTTAATTTTTAATTGAATGCTCTGATCTTATATTTTGATATATTGTTATTTAATTATGCAACTAATGTTTATTTTTTAATTATTATACTAATTAGTAAATGACACATAAATATCATATAATTGATTACGGAATTAGCAGGTAAAATTGACATTATCATTTGCCAATGAATCATAGATTGAGATTATTATTGAAAACCTAATTTGAGGATATAAAATATATAGGTAATTTTATGTTTATTTTCTATTTTTATCTTCTAATTTTACATGTCATTCGTTAATGATTTATTTTAAATATTTATAATTTGTCATATTATTTTATTAATAAATGAATGATAAATTATAAAAATAAATGATAAATGTAATCTTACTCAAAATTAAAAAATAATAAATAAATGATGACATAAATATTTATTAAAAAGGAAATAATGTGATTCCGGGGATCTCTTTCAACGTCAAACCCGAACCGGGTCGTGGAGAAAGCTGACATTGGTCTCTCTCTCTCTCTCTCTCTCTCTCAATTTTAGAGTTTCGCTATTGCCTTTCCACTGCCCTGTGATGGAAAAATCATTCAGTATTGAGCGGTGGCGGTGGCTCTTTCTTCGTCGGCTAGCCTCTGCTCACCACCTCTTTCTCCTCTTCCGCACAGACATACATACATATACATTTATATATACACACACACGCACACACAAACACTCAGGCACAGTACACATGCTTGGTGGTGAGGAAAGGCTTCTGATGGACGTCATCCGCTGTAAGCCGTAGATGAATTTTGTTAAAGCTATGAGATCTGAGGGCTTTGTTTTGCATTCTTTAATGGACAACTGGGTAATTCATAGCTTTAATTTTCATTACAATTTAGTCTGGAAATCTGACTCCAATGTCTAATTTAAGTATTTCTTCCTATAAACTTATCTTGTACTGCGAAAATGATGACGATTTTGAACTTGGAAGACATTGATACTTTCTTAGATGAATTGTTTGCAGATGTTGTACTGATTTCTGTTACTTATAGACAGAAATGATTACTCATCATTGTATATATATTGTAGATATTGATACTCTACCGCAAAATTTCGTCTCTTTCCAATGAATTATTACTGATAGAACAGAAAATCAACAAAGGAAGTGGTGTTTCAACTGGAGCAAGAAACAAGTGTTTCGTAGCGTCCATTTATATGCACCTGGACAATATGGCATTTTAGATCATTTCCAGGTGAGGAAAGGAGGTGGCGTTTTGCTTTTTCAAGGTTACAATAGAATCTGGAAGCTGGTATTTCCCTCCCCTGAGAATGTTCTTCTTCCACAGAAACTTGTTGCTCACCAATACTCGTGATTTCATTTCTTGTTTATCTGGGGTTCAGTCCCCACTAATCCCTTCTGTTGTTATCATTGTAGCTGCACGAATCGAGGTCAATGACCTGCTCGTCGAACTCATACACAAACTCGAGCCACGTCCTCCACTGCCATTATCCATTTGCGAGTGGGTGAAGAGCACATGAGCGTAGCAAAAATGCACAGAAATAGGCTTGCTCCAGCCATACCAAATTGACTCGCACTTGGTTGGGGATGTGTGAATGCAGAATCCCGAGCCATTGATAACCGTAATGTAGATTTTGAATAAAGCTTTTTCAGGTGAAGTATATATATAAATTATGAGCTTGTTGGATGGAATGGATCGTATAGATGTTTGGCTAAGGCTTAAGAGTGTAGATTGAGAATTGTTGATCTGATGATTGGGATTGAGATGTTTGGTCAATTAAACCTTGTTTTCGGATTTTTCACGTCATGTTTCTGCAATTTTTTTTTTTACAAATCAGAGCCTAATACAATAAAACACCATAAATGCATATATTTCCATCATTCTAAGAGAACAATCGCCTGCTTGCCTTCTATATTCCTCCCCGACAATGGTTATTCGAGTCCCATAACAAAGGAATTCAACTTTCCCTATCAAATTTAAACCACTTCCAATTTGCATACATGGTTGATTCGTTATCAAATGGCAGATCATCAGTCAAACCTGACTCGGGCTTGTAAACAGGCATGAAATGGGGCAACTTTTGCCGGTATTTCTTCGCCATAACTTCGGCTTCATCAAATACTCTCTGTTAATATATAAAAATGAAGAGTTTATCCAGAATTTAAACTTCCATTAAATTTTTAAACTTTTCGGTAAACATTTTTTTAAAAATCATTTTGAAAAGCTCATTTGAGGCTTAAAAAATGGTTTTCTGAATCTGAAGTCCAAAATTTGAGAGAGAGGTTGTGAAAAACACCTTTTTGTCGGCAACGAACAAGCCTGGTTCACTTTCCAAGTCGGCAATACTGCACAAACCCGAAACAGAAAGTCAATCATTGACCATACATTCATTACCAATCTCCATTTTAAGTCTCTGAATGCCTTCCTTCAAAATAACATTCTACACAGATCGAGAAAAGATGCAGCAAAACTTCTATGGATGAAGTATTCCAAGTTACCTGAGAGATATTTTATCCGGAAACAGCGACTTCACGACCAAAACTTTAACCTTTTCATCAACTGCGAGTAAGTCGTTCACAGATGTGATTTGAGCTCGGGTAATATTTGAAATATGCAGCAACCCACTGAAAAATTAAAAAAAAAAAAAACGTTGCATATTTGTGTCATGACTGATCAACACAGAAAAAGAAAGGTATTACAGTAAATGTTGGTTAATGAGAAAAAATTGAACTTTCTTGCAATTTATTAAGTTTTGCAGTGAATTATCCAAATTTAATCAAGAAAAATGAACATTCAAACAAAAATGAAAACGTAAATTAATAAAAGAACAAGTTTTTCTCCATCTTTCCTGATTCTCGGGCCATAAAAAGCTCAGACTATTTCTTCACTTCTTTCTTTACCTTTTCTTTCTCTTTAACATCCAAACTCGCCGATCTTATTATATTTACCAGGTTAATCGTTTTCAAAATGAAAAAAGAAAAAAGAAAAAAGAAGTTCCAGTCCGAGTTTGCAGTCAATTTGAATTTTACTAACCTTCGGTTTGTCTCCCCTATCCTTATCTGAGCTCCATAAGCGAATATTTTCTTCACCGACCCTTCTAAAAGTGCACCTTCTCGAAGGTATAACATTTCCTACGATATACGAAAGAAAAAGGGTCAGCATGAAAGGCAAGGAGGAAGCATCCAAAACAAATACAGGAGTTTAGATGGACAGCAGTCCAAAATTATAAATGAAAACTCACCCAAGCTTCTTTCTCGCTCAATATCAAGTCATTTTTAGCTTCATCAATGCGAGTAATCTTCACATATATCCGGCGTCCGACCTATATGCTTAGAGGAAAATTCTTTATTTCAAGAAAATGATATAGAAAGCATATTTTTTCAGGTTCATGAATACAGTCATTTGCCTTAATATCCAAGGCCATATTTACCTTACTTGAACATAAATAGTGTTAATCAAAAGTCACGAAGGGTAGTTTCGTTTTCATTTACTAATCAAAATCGAATAAATTAAAACTGCATGAATTTAAATTACCTGCGGCGTAAACCTGTGCAGATTTCAACAAATATGACTAATTACAACATTGTTATGAAATATTTTATTATCATGTCAAATTTAGTGTATAACTACAAAACATAATCCTTGTATCCTTCTCCTCAATCATTTTGGTCCTTTAAATTACATGGAATTTCCATAGTCCAAGTTGAACCACTTTATAATTACAAACTTTCCATAAGATAGAAATTGTTTTTATAAGAATCGATTTTGAATTAAACATGAAAAGTTACAAGAAATCGAGTAGAGATTTCCATATGATCAAGAACAATCAATGAAAAACAATTTTCTTCGAGTTAGAAAGAACCAAACTAAGTACTTAAAACTATAATATCACTTAGAACATTTAATTTCAACACATTATGAGTCTCGTGGTATTACAGTCTACATAAGATTGCATTTACTTAAAAAGATGATATGCTTAAAAGAAATTAAAGACAAGGATTCAACATTTATGAAGAAAATATTTCAAATCCAGATTGACATAATAACTAAAAGCTAAACCATACATTTTTTAAAATTGAAAACTTTATTTAAGCACATTCAACCTTCAAGATACCAGGGCAAAAAACTAATCTCTTGATGGGAAAGGAAAGGAGCTCTAAAGAGATGAAATCCAAGAGTTTGAACTCACATTTTGTTTCAACTCAGTGAAGTTGTTCGCTCTGTTGGACAATTCGGCTTTGGGAAGAAATGCCCGCAAACCCTACAAAACAATAATTTCCACCAAAAAACACGATCAAGCCCGTTCGTAGAAACGTAATTACACAAGAACACAATAGGAATCACCATTAGAAAACAAACCTCAATTCTTGAAAGAAGGCCCCCCGTATTCCACTCGGTAATTCTAACCTCTATAGGTTCATTAAGTCCTTTTAGCTGTCATTAGACAGATAACCATCAGCGATGGGAAATTTACCAAATTATGTTGCAAAAAACAATCAATTTGAGTTTGTTAAACAATCAATTGGAAGTTTTATCAGTGATACATTTGTTATGGAGGAAAGGCCAAGAAGAAGATGAATCTAGTTTTGACACAGAAAATTCTATCTTTTCAGTTACTTAACTTTATTGAAATTAAATTATTTTTGTAGATACATCTTTAGATAATGATTTATTTGATAGAGTTTTCTTTTTTATTGCTTAGTGGACTAATAGTTCTAAGTATTTTAAAAATTACTTTCTTAATATAATTCTTTCCAAATTGAGATAAATTGTTTTCACGAGCTATTTCTTATTCAAGTGGAATTCTCTTTCTCCAACTTCTCGTAACTTTTCGCTTTTAATACAAAGTTCTTACTCATCAGAACCATCGAACACAGAATAAAAGCAAGAAAAGAACCTGCCTAACTCTGTGCCAAGAAATCTTACGGAAAAGCCGCCTTGTAGAAAGCAAAGGCCGACCACTAAGCGTCCTTCCAAGAACCTCAGCAAATAAAACAGTTCCGGTCTCGACGACAGGCCGGCCTGGGCCTGCTCTGCCATTAATAGCATCATCATTTTTCACAATTCCTATCTTCCCATTAACCATAAAATCCTCTGCTTCTTTGTTCAAATCACATAACAAATACTCAATCTCTTTATCATACAAGGGTAGAACCTCCTTTGTCAGCATTGTACCAAGAAAGTCGGCTCCAACATTCACATCAAGTTTATTTTCATTGCCGGAGACAACAACTCCGACCACCATATCTCCGGGTTTTGGCTCATAGTATTCCACATTTACCTTCTTTCCTTCCTCGCTCTCAACATTTGTGACAACTTTTTTGTCCCCAAATTCTACCAATTTCCTTTCTTCTTTCGCTTCTTCCTCAGAGTCTTCTGCTTTAAAAAATTTCAAAAAAGGGGCCAAGGCCTCATCTTTAGAGGGTTTTCTAGATTCCTTATCTACTTCTGAAACATGGCCACTAGCTGTAAGAGCTGGTAAAGGCTTATCAAGCAACCCAATCTCTTCACTCTCATGAATGCTCTCCTCTAGAGGCCTTTCAGGCGACTGGGTACTGGAAAAATCGTCAGACACGTTATTTCTAGAGCAGAACACTAAGTGATTTGCCCTCCCAAATGGAAAATTCCTAGGATTTTTACAAACTTTACGCCACCCAACAGTGGATAACAAATCAAACTGGGAAGTTTCTGGAGCTAAAGGTTTGTTTATGCCTAAAAATGCTTTCTTCCGAGATGTATTGGAGGCTGCGATTATTTCGTTACCCAACAAATAAGAGCTCGTAAAACAAAAGGACTTACTGGGTTGAAGATGGACATAGATATGCATATCTTCTTATCCTGCAAACCTCATGAGTTCTCCCCCCACGCTTCTCAACACTAGACCAGCGCTTGCAAGCTTCGATTTTTATCTTCTAAAATCAACGCCACTAGTTGTTTAAGGAAAACAAGCCCAGACGAGAGTAAAAAGTTTGGGCTTTTAAATTAAGGATGTTTTTCGATTTAAATCTCACATTTTGATTTTTTTTAAACAAAATCTTAAACTATTAATTCTAACCATTCAAATTTTAAACTATACAAAATCTAAGAAATTAAATCCTGACGTACAACCGATCACCGTATGTTCACTGTTCATACCCAAGAACAGACAACCGATCTAAAACGAATAGTCGTCCGTTAACTGTTTATGTACGTACGAAACTTCATTTTATAAAATAATTTTACAAAAATATTATTAAATTTATTTAAAAATTTTACCACATAATTATTATATCATGAAAATTTTTATAATTTTAGTGAATTATTTTATAAATATATGTAAAATAATTATAATAAATTATACAAATTTTAGAAAATTATTAAAATTTCTATATTATCTTCTCATGATGCGGTAAATACATGATAATTTTTTTAAATAAATTTAACACCGTTTGGTATTATTTTCATTATACGTAAACAGAAATTATGGGTATTTTAAAAAATATCAAAAGATATTTGATTTACGTAAAATTTTATCATATGTTCACCACATTATGAGAAGATAATATGAAAATTTTCGTGATTTTATAACACTTGTACGGTTTATGATAATTTTAGTGAATTATTTTATAAAATATATGTAAAATAATTATAACAAATTATAAAAGTGTTATAAAATCATTAAATTTTTTATATTATCTTTTCATTAGAGTGGGCACGTCGTATTTGATCCGATTCCGAGCCCAAACCTAAACTGGATCGAGATTTTGGGAAGTTTTTCCCAAAACGGGTCCTGGGAGGACCAAGACCGAATCGGGAGTGGACCAAAATTTTGATCCAATCCTTGTTCCTCCCACCAAATTTATTTGTTATTTTTTTTTAAACCTTAAAACAATATAGATTACAGAGGCGAGGCGACTGACGACCGAGCGAGGCGACTGGTGACCACGAGGGCAGAGGCGAGTAGCGAGCGTGGGGCGACTGACGAGGTGAGGGACTGGGCGTGGGCGATGAGAAGTGGGAGCAGTGGAGCTTTGTATGACCGGACCAAGTCTCGACGCTGAAAAGAGAGTCGCGAGTTGCGATTCGGGGTCAGGTGTCGCCTGTCAGACTGTTGGTGTTTAATTGAGCAAAAGAACAGCAATCGTTGCCGAGTTGGGAGAAATTCTGGATAGTCTCTAGATTCTGGAACAGAAGATTGAAGAGGGAAGAGTGAACTTGAAGCAGCTCGATACTTGATTTTTTTTTTTAACCTTCGGTTTGGTCTCGGTTCGAGAATTTTGGCTATGGACCGAGGATCAAATCGAGAACTGGTGGGATTTTGGAGTTTAGATCGAGGAACGGACCGTGCTTTAGAGACTTGGACTGAAACTGGACAAAAATTGGTGGTCTGATTCTATTCTCGATCCTCTGGTCAGTTCTTCTCATCCCTACTTCTCATAATATGATAAAATTTTCAAGTAAATCCAATATCGTTTGATATTTTTTTTTAAAATACTTCTCGTTTCTATTCTTGTATAATAAAAAAAATATCAAACGATATTATATTTACTTGAAACTTTTATCATTTATTTACCATACCATGGAAATATAATATAAAAATTTTAGTGATTTTTTAACAGTCATATGATTTATTATAATTATTTTATATATATTTTATAAAATAATTTAATAAAATTATAATAAATCTTATAATTGTTATAAAATCACAAAATTTTTTATATTATCTTTTCATAATATGGTGAATATGTCGTAAAATTGTTAAGTAAATCCAATATCGTTTGGTATTTTTTTAAAATTAATTCATAAAATAAAATTTTGTCCGTATTTAAACAGTGAACGAACGGTCATTCGTATTACATCAGTCATTCGTTCTCGATCGTGAACAGTGAACGGACGGTGATCAGCCATCTATCAAGATTTAATTTATTAAGTTTTTGATAATTTAAAATTTATATTGTTAAGGTTGATAATTCAAAATTTTATTTTAAAAAAAACATAATTTTATATTTAAATTGAAAAAAAAAACCCATAAATTAATGGAGCTTAAAAATTGAATCTTGAAACATTAAAAGAGAGAATTAAAATACTTTACCTGATAGGATTTCTCACGTTATTTGTTTATCCTATTTCTTTGTTTTTCCTTCGTATTTTCATTCTTTTATAGTAGATATACTAGTATCATTACAATATGAGATTTACACTCTTAGTTTGAGGTATAATATTGTATTTGGACGTGACTTTATTTTTTGAGACTCTAATCAATAGTTGACACATGACGAGAAAAGTATAAATTGTGCAATCATATATTATTTGAAATGTATTAGATAAAATTGATTTAAAAGTATATTTTAGGACGTAATTAATACAAAATATTTTACGACTAAAAGTTAAACATTGAATCACAGAGAGTCTAAAACACCCCGACAATTAGATAACATTAATCTATTTAGTAGAGATTAAGTTGTATCATTATTGTAGTAGTTATGACACATCATAAATAGTTATTGTTACACTTCATTAATGAATAAGTGATATGTTTAATTGACAGTCTAAGTGATCTTAGGCTGGTTGTTTTTTTTCAGTTTTAAGAGTGAAGACGGCTGGTTCAATGAAACCAGCCATTCTCCTTTGAAGAGACGGCTGGTCCAAGCACCAGCCATTCTTTATTGTGCAAAATTCATGATAAAAGTCATGGATTTTGTAGTTTAAGAAGAAAATGGCCGGTACATTTGGACCGGCCATCCTCCTGCTCCTAAAGAAAAAAACTCATAACTTTGTCATAAGTTTTTTCCCATGGACCAGCCATTCTCTGCCCCCTATATAAAGTCCTCCCCTTTTGGTTTTCAAATCACACCAATTTTCAATTCTCTCTCGATTATTTTATTATTCCGGAAATATTTCTCCGCGTTCATCTGTTAGATATGAAAGTTTTTTTTTAAATTTGATCATTTACTTTAGGGATTTAAAAAAAAAACTCATATACAAAGTGTTAAACCGAGATTTAATTTTTTATGATGTATTTTTTTCATTGTATTTTTTATTTGAAATTTTTTTAACAATTTTTATCTAAACTCTAAAAATATTGACATTTTATTTTATTTTTATTTAATTAAATATTGCTAATATTTTTCTTTATATTAGTGACGACTAATTTCTTATGATATTTCTCCTCAGTCGCCAGTTAGGTACGAAGTTTTTTTTAATTTTATTTTTATTAGATGTTTATCTATTATACCGTAGATAATTGGATCGCCTCTGTTATCGTTTCTCGTACCGCGTATTAAGTGGTTACTGTATAAGTAAGTTTTGTCTAGGAGACTGAATTTTAAGTGCGACGGTTTGTGACTCATTTAGCTTTTACTGAAAATTTACTTGAAAAGATAATTCTGTGTAGAAAATTCTTCAATATAGTATTTCTTAAAAATTATCCTCATTAGTACTGTTCACTTTTTAACTTTTTGATTTAATTATTTTTATAGAATGTCAAAGACAATTAATTTGCGACAAACATTGTTTTTATTTTTATTTTTACATTATTTACACTTATATAATCCTTATTTTAGTTTTTTTTATTGGGTTGATGTAAAAATATTATAATAAAATTCTATATTTAAGTTATTTTTTTATATTAATTAATTTATAATATTTGTTAGGGTTTTTTTCATTTAAACCATCAAAGTATGAGTGTATTTAAAAAAACCACCAAACTTTACTATTCATCGGCAAGGTAAGATTTTTTTTTATAATCTAACGTTTTATATTACGTACATTTTTGTAAATTTCTTTTGTTACGTAGATATAAAAAAAGCTTTTAAGATATTTTTTTTTCTCAGTATATCTTATCTTTAATTTTTGCAATATATTTTATTTTCTATAAAATTATTTTTATAAATTACTGCACGATGTGTATCGGAAAATCCATCAATTGGATTGAATACTCTATTTTTTTCATAATCTAACGAAACATATATTAAGAGAAATAAGAGAAGTTGAGAGAAATTAAGATACGTTTTGTTATTTTATGAAAAGAGTAGAGTATTATTATATTTGATGGTTTAAATGAAAATTTTTTTTTTTTGTTATTATTATATTTTATACATTTTTATTAATATTGATGTAAGAGAATATCAATACTCCTTCGACTTTTAGCATTATTATAGTTTGAAACTATTAATTTTTTTTATTAATTGTATTTTTTATTCTAAATCCAAAAAATAGAGAATTTATTTTAGGGTTTAAATTTACTAAAACTATTTTACTTATAATGTCATAATATTTGCATAACTTATGAAATTATTTTTTACGAACATTGTTTTTATAATTTTTTGTATTTTTTTCACTTATATAATCCTTATTTTAGTTCTTGTTATTATATGATGTAATAATATTATAATAAAATTATATATATATATATATATTAATTATTTATGATTTTTGTTATTATTATATTTTACACAAAAAATTTTGTTATTATTGTTGATATAAGAGAATTTCAATACTCTTTCGACTTTTAATATAATTATATTTTGTGACTATTAATTTTTTATCTTTATTATATTTTATAGTTGAAATTTTTTTAACAATTTCTATTTTAATCCTAAAAATATGAAAAATTTATGTTATTTTTATTTAGTCAATAAAACCATTTTATTTATAATGTCATAATATTTGCATAACTTATGAAATTTTACTTGTATGTGAACTTGACAGAATCTTGCCATAAAATTTTTGAATGAAAATTTGCCAGAGAAAGTTTGAGATAGGATTTGTGAAAACGTTCAATTAATTGAATGTAAACTTTAGAAGTTAAGAGTCGTTGAAGATTAAAGAAATGTTTGAGAACATTGGCCTACACAGGATCAATGCATTGATTGGTGATACTTACGAAAGAATAGTTCATTTGTTCTACGCAAACTTGGAAAAATAGAGTTTTGACTGGTTTGAGGATGTACATCATTGGCAAGGAGTTTATGATACGTCTAGAGGTAGTGAATACAATGTTGGGGTTTGCCATAGAAGAGACAGAACAATATTATCATGCTTCGCGAAATTGTTCTTGCCCGAGGGAGTAGAGTTCTTAAAGGGAATCCACCGCAATTCCAACATTGAGGTGTTTGTGAAGCCATGATCGGACGATTTGAATGTTAAAGGTCGACATGCTAACCCACACCCTTCTGGCTCGAGAGGGACATCAAAATCTCGAGAGATGCATAGACCTCTATGTTATGTAGAAGTTGTGCAATGAGAAGCCTTTTGACCATGATTTCTTGATTTTAAGTCACATGTGTGAGGTCAGACGGTCATCCACGACGAATCTTCTATACAGAGTACTGATTGTGAAGATCATCGAGCTAGCTGAGATTTGGCTATCGGTTGACTAGCAGAGAATACCCCCTAGATCCACCGACGTATTTGGCATGACTCACTTGATACGGATGAAAATCGTTTAAGTCGATGGCGCATGGGTGCTGAAGAGAAATAAGGGGGCATCCATCTCTCAGGTAGTGCTAATGGATGAAACCACATCGCCGCTAGTGGCCCCCAGGAGGAGGAGGCAATGAGATGAGACACGAGTCAGTATTTGTAATAGATGTATCAAATGCAGTAGACGAACCACCAGTAGATGTATGAGATGCAGCAGACACACCACGAGTACCTGCAGCATGTGCTTAAGATACAACAGAGCTAGCAGCGGGACATCCAACTCCTCATAAGCAGAGTCGATGAACTCTTCCTGGGACAAAGTGGGGTAATTGCGTCTCAAAGAGAGGTGACTGAGAAACAAAATTATCTGGTTGAGTCCTATAAAGAGATGGATGAGAGGTTGCAGCATTGGATAGCGAACAACAGCAACAACGAAGACGATGATGATCCACCGACGTATTTTAATTTTTGTATATCAATTTTATGTACTTTATTTTTATTGCATGTGAAATTATATATATTTTAAAATTTAGTTATGTTTTTAACTCTAAAAATTATGTATTTCTCACTTAATATATTTAATTGGTTTTTTAAAATAATATATGATATTGTTTAAAATTTATTGAAATATTAAATATAAACTTATTATATAAATTAACCACTAAAAATAAATAATTGAATTATTTAATAAATAATTATAATTTGAATCACTTTTAAAAAATTAATTAATTAAATACTCAGTATAATATAAAGAATTATAGGTCGCAAACAAAAAAAAAAGACTCGATCCTCTGCATACAAACAGTCAAAAAATTTTGTCACAGTCGCGTACTAGAGATTCCTGTGTTCTGTGGTATACGTTGAAGTCCATAAATGTGATTTGCAAAATAGCGTCTGAAATTAATCCTTTATTGGGACAAGTGCAAGTATTGTGCTTTTGTTGTCGATATATAGAACACCGCACCATGGAGTTCCTCTTAGCTTGACGGCTCTTTGGCATCGCGCACCCTTGTCTTTTTTGGCCTACCAAGTTGGCGTTTTCTTTTGAATGTAAATATTTCATGCATACCTTCTACGGTCGGCCACATTAGTTGGCCGCTCACGGATTGCATATAGTGTGAGCACATCTGCAGATAAGTTGCCTAATGATAGTATCGATACACGTAATTTTTCAGTGACACTCTCATGTTGTACATACATAAAATGAAATGGACATACGAAATTTCAGTGCGCTCTCACCTGGTACAGTTGCACACACATAAATTCATGTCGACAATGTACCATTCATATCCGTTGCTGACCTCAAATTGTGTAGCTCCCGCAAATCGAGTAATCCAATTTCCAGATGCATCTGCTAGGTTAACAATGTTTTTCTTTATCTGAGGGCACATGAGGTCTGTTGAATTCATCACCTTCTTAAATTTTTTCACAATGCGACTCATCAAGCGCTTTCGGATCATCTCGAGTAAAGTCAGGATCGGTTTGTCCTTGACAGACAATAGAAGTGCATTAAACTACTCGCACAAATTATTTAATCCCAAATCACACTTAGGAATCGAAGAGAAGACATGACTCTCTTTTCGTCGAAGATATGCTTCTGCCTTCGGGTTAAGTTGATGCAATTTCATCATTTTATGCTCGAAATGGGTCTCTGTGGGTGCCCTGGCCGCATTTTACATTGCATCTCTGTATGTTTTGTCCAAAAATAAGTTTTTGAAATTCGCATAGATATGCTAGAATCAATGTTCGGCCTGTTCGAATTCATCTTGAACAGCCTTCTTCAACCCCTAATATTTGAACGAAAAACAGCGTTTACATAAAACAATATAACTACCACAACGCCCCAAAATTTTAAATAACAAATAGAAATGCATTATATCTTCTGTCAATTTGAAACAATTGTCCACCCGCGGCCCGATTTAGTGTTTAGGTCATTCTTTAATATTTATAGGAACCACGTCCATGAGTTCGCACACTCAGATTCGACGTTGGCAACAGCAACGATATATATTTTATCGTTGTCATCGATAATTACAGCTAGAGGTAGGCACAGGCCGATCCGGTCCGATCCTGAGCCCAGACCGTGCCTTCGAGATTTTTTCCCAAGGACCAAAACCGATCCTGGGAAGGACCGAGACAGGACCGATCGGTCTTGATTCCTCCCAACCTTTTTCTTTTTAAATATAAAAAATTTTAAAATCAAACCCCAAAAATCTATTTTATTTGAAAACGTTAAACGTAGAACATAGCAAAACAAAATTTTCTAATTCAATTTTAACATGAAATTTGCTTCAAATTTATAATCCTAGCAATTTAAATAAAGGCATCAATTAAAATTCTAAATCAGAACTAAATTAAAGACAAAATATGACCGTGAACAAAAACAAAACTCAATAGAAATAAGATACAGATAGAAAAAAAATCAACAAAGACACTATAAAACAACAATAAAACAGAACCAAATTCTTAAGCTAAACATGATAATTTTCAAAACTAGAAAATATGCGGTTGATAGTTCTATGTTGGAGTTAAATTTGCAGCACAAGTGATTCAAACTTAACACATATTAAGTCCAAATATTATAGAAAAAATATACTAAATCATTTTGAAAATTAAACAATCACAGTTTTACCCAGTGAACAAAACTCAAAAATTAAAAAAAAAAAAACAGATGTAAATCAAGCAATTGAATATCCTAAATATCAACTAAATAGAAAAATAAAACAAGTTCATATGCTTCACTATCGGTCTAAACAGAAACTAAAACCAGAGGAAAACAATATTAGTTCTACTTTTTACTAGCACAAAAAATTACACAATTAACACATACAGTGAGAACAGAGGTGAGTCGAAGACAGAGAGAGCCAATGCGAGGCGACCAGGCAAGCTGATTTCAAAGACAGAGCCGAGCGTGAATCTGAAAACAGCTAAGCGTGAATCGAAGTAGGGAGTACGAAGAACGAGAATCAGAGCAGCCGAGCAGGGAGTACAAAAACGGGAGAACGGAGCACGGGAGTCGGGAGAACGGGAGTCGGGAATCGCAGCTCGCAAGTCGGTCGTCAGGGGTCGGGTGTTTGGGATTTTGGAAGTGAACTGAAGTCTGAAGTGAAAGAGGAAAGAAGAGTTTTTTTTAAACTTCGGTCCGGTCCCAGTTTTTGGGGAATTTTGGTTATGGACCGAGGACAAGATCGAAAACCGGTGGAAAATTATGTTTTGGACCAAGGACCGGATCGTGGTCTTGCGATGCGAGACCAAAATTGGACTAAAATCGGTGGTCCGGTCCGGTCCGGTTCTCTGTCTGCAGTCCGGTCCTGCCCACCCCTACTTACGGTTATGAGTAATTGGCTGGGACATGACCCTTTCAGATGATAGTCATCCAAACATATAACAGGGAGACTACACTACTGCAATCATACCTTGCAAGCAGCCATACATATATAAAATCTTTGGAATCCTAAAGAATTAGGGTCCACTAGATTACCATCACATTTTTCTGTACTACCTTGATTTGATCTTCATATTTTAACTGCATACGACCACAGTTGCCTGTACTGTTCGTCGCACTTCTCTTTGTTAAGGGTTCGATCTACGCTTCTTGCTCTTATGGCAAGATTTGGTGAAATGTCGATAATGAAATCTTTTCTCACTGTCTCGATAATAAAATGAATATCTCATGGAGGGTGACTTTTGAACCTATCCAGATACTTCTTCGCTACTCATTTCGCTGAATCTTGTCGATTCTTAAGTTTCTTTGAACAAGTGTGAGAATCGACCAATGACTTATTTGAAACGTAAGCTAGTCTTTCATCTTCGAAGCATGCAATCACCACCCATATCCATTTTCACACTCAAGCGTCAGTCACGTCTTTTCATTTTTGGTGAATTTTATACCATACCTATTTTTCAAAGAATATTCGCGTATTTCTTCTTTAATTTCTTTTAAAGAACCATATTATCTATAAAAAAAAAAATCTTATTGAGATTTGTTCTCTTACCGGTCTGCTTTCCACCTCCTCGTCATCTAAGCCGATAGGTATTCGAACTTCATCGTCCAGCGTTTTGGAAGTCGAATAGACGATTATGTTTTCATTTGCATCTGCCTGTTCAAATGCTCGTAGATTATTATATGCAGGCATGCCTTCCGAATACCAATCAATTTCAGCATTATCTTTCCAAGTAAGTTTCTAATAAAGGCTAGGGGTCACGAAAGGTTCTACTTAAAACTCAGTCTTCTAAACATAACTTACTTACACATTACAATTATACTACTTAATACGCAGTACGAAAAACGACAATAGATGTGATCCAATTATCTATGGTATAATAAAAAAATATCTAATAAAAATAAAATAGAAAAAAACTTCATACCTGGCCAATGAATGGAGAGAAATATCGCCAAAGTAAGAAATTAGTCGTCATTAATATAGAGAAAAATATTAGCAATATTTAAATAAATAAAAATAAAATAAAATGTCCATATTTTAAAAAAAATTTCAAATAAAAAATACGTCATAAAAAATTTAATCTGGATTTAACTACTTATATATGCATTTTTTTAAATCCCTAAAATAAATGAGGAAATTAAAAACAAACTTCGTACATAACCGGTGAACGAGGAGAAATATCGCCGGAGCAGGAAAATAGTTGTCGCGAAAAAAGTATTAGAAATATTTAAATAAATAAAGATAAAATAAAATGTTCATATTTTTAAAATTTTGATAGAAACTGTCAAGAGAATTTCAAATAAAAATTACAATAAATAAAAAATACGTCATAAAAGATTTAATCTCGGTTTAATACCTTGTATATGAGTTCTTTTTTTAAATCTCTAAAGTAAATGATAAAAAAAAAATCATCATAACTAGTAGGCGAACGCGGTAAAATATCGCCGGAATAAAAAAATAGTCGAAAGAATATTGAAAGTTGATGTGATTTTAAAACCAAAAGGGAGGGTTTTATATAAGGGGAAAGAAGACGGCTGGTTCAAGGACCAGCAGTCCTCTTGTGGGAAAAAAGCTCATGATCAATGTCACGGATTTTGTCGTCTAGGAGGAGGAGGACAATCGATCTAAGTAGACCAGCCGTCTTCTTCATAAATTACAAAACCTGTGACAAGTCACAGGTTTTGCCCAAAAGAGGACGGTTGGTCTGACTGGTGCTTAGACCAGCCATCCTCTCTACTAAAACTGAAAAAAAAAATATTTTGAAGACAAGACGACCGATCAAGCTGAACCAGCCGTCTTTTTCAGAGACGCAAGCTTCCTCGCTCTCCTTCAAGATTCAAATTGCCTATTTATAAAACTTTAAAAATTTTTTCGTTAAATAGTAAATTTTGAGAGTTTTTTTTTAAAACCCGATATTTTGAGGTTTTTTTTTAAAGCCCTTATAAAAATTCAGACTTTCTTTTATACTTTATTATTTTAAGAACGATGTAAATATGTTAGTTCTTGGTATAGTAGATATTTCTCCACCTAAAAAAAAACTAGTTTCACTAAAAGCACGTGTTTTTTTTTTCCACGAGTTAAAGGTGGAAAAAATTGCAAATAACTGATAACGTGACAAATATAATATATAGTTTTAAATGGGGTAAAATATAATTTAACCGTCAAAGTTTGATTTTTAAAAAATAAATCATAAAAGTATTAAACCTAACAAATCAAACTTTAAACTATATAAAATTTGACAAATCAACCCATGGCGGCCCATGTTCACCCTCGTTATGTATTTTACACTAGAACGGGGAGCCGATCTAACAATAACGAGGGGCCGATCTGGCGGGGGGCACTCCACGTGTAGAACGGGGGGCCGATCTCCCCCCTCCTCCACAATCAAACTCTTTATTTAAATCGTAAGCTTGTTTTGTATATTTGAAGTATGCAGTCACCACTTACATCGGTTTTCACACTGAGCCGTCAGTCGTCGAATGTTACTTTTGGTGAATTTGACCTCATAACCATTGTCATAATATATTCCACTATTTCTTCTTTAATTTCTATTAAAAAATTATATTTCAAATAAAATCTTATTGAGATTTTTTCGTTTAACGGTATGTTTTTCACCTCATCATCCTCTGATCTGATCGGTGTTTAAAGCTCATCATTTACAGTTTTGTAAGTCGAATGCACATCTATTTCTTCATTATCTTCTAAATGACCGTACATAAGCGTGGATTGCAAATATCAGTCCATATTGACATCACATGTTGTTATCTCATTTAAATCAACTGATCTACTTAAATCGAAATTCATAAATATTGCTAATACAGAGAAAATTTGCAGGAGCAAAAAAAATGTAGAGATTTTAGAGTTTTCAATAATCAATGGTGAAGAATGGGCGATATCTCCTTTTATAATTTCGTAGATCGGCGCTCTGTTCTTAATGAATAATTGAGAAAACGGGAGGCTGTTCACGAGAAGAAAATCTGTGACTGAAGTCATGAGTAATATTAGAAAACGGGAGGTTGATCTCTAAACATCGACCCCCTATTTCAATTCGACCAATAACAACGCCCCACGTAAAACAATAGGTCGACAATGCGGTGCACATAGTGTGCTCTCAGCCAAATGGCTCGCATTCTAGTATAAAATAAAGAATGCAAATGAACGGAGGCAGTGAGGAGTTGATTGGTTAGATTTTGGATTATATAAAATTTGATTTGCGATGTTGAATATGACGAGGGTTTGTTAAAAAATTGTATTTTAGCCTAAATGTATGAACCTGCAGCTGTCTTAGACGTGTGATGTGATGTAAATGACATTGGAATTTGGAAGCAGCTGAAACATTGGCGCAATTGAAGGAGACAGAAATATCAAATTGGGTTTTTATTATTTGACGAGGAAATTATAAATTAATGGAAATTAAATATTAACTATTGCTGTCTTCCAGTTTTCTACCCAACACGTTCATCTTTTGTTAAATTAGCAAAGCACATAATTGGACTTTAATTGTTTTAATTACCCATCAACGTTGTCATCTCATTTTCATACTAAACTAATGCAAATCTTCATAGCTTTTTCTATTACTATTATTATTATTATATATGCTTATTATATTATTATGTATAAATACCGGATCAAAGCTCTCTCTCTCTCAAGTCTTCAAAAGCTCTCTCTCTCCAAGTCTTTCTCTCTCTGAAACACTTATTATTACCATTATATATATATATAGCAAGAAAAGCTTGATCTATTTGTGGAAAAGCATCTCTATCTCTCTCTCTCTCCAAGTCTTTCTCTGAAACCCTCGTCTCCATAGCTAGTCGTTTGTTGCAGTTTCCAGGATTCAGCAAAGAAAGACACATCAAGATAAGAGGTACGATCTGAACATATATATATATATATATATGTATATTTGTCGAGAAATATTTAGAGATCAGAGTCTGTCTTGTTCTGAAAATTTAGGCAGTTGGATAAGCACTAGAATGCCTTCAGCTCTTCCATCATTCATCGCTTTCTTCAAAACTTTTTATTTTTTCAAACTTTAATTGAAATCTGTTTTTTTTTATTCTGCCTTTTTTGTTGGGGTAACAAGGATGAACCAAATATGTTAGAAATGCAGTACAAATTTCAGTATATAAATGCCAAAACCGGCTCCTGCTTTTTATTTCTCTCTCTAGAATTAAAAAAAAGTAGCAGAGAGAGAGGGCGTTGTGTTCTGTAGAAAAAGGTACATGCTACGTGGCACCTGGGTAATAGACGTATTGTAGTGAGATTGATCCATGTGCATGTATGCAACTGCATGTGCTTCCTCTGATTTTCCTCACTTGTTCAAATATCCTTTCACTTCCTTAAATAATAGGGTTTTTTTTTTTTAATTTACCCATTAATATTTTTTTATTAAACCAAATCCTAAAAAATTAATAGTATAGCCATCCGTTGATGACATGTCAAATCGACCGCACGAATTGAGGATGAAGACCATTCATTTCTCGTGCATTTCACGAACAGAAGAACGAACGACTGATCTCTAAACAAACGGCCGTCCGTTCCACGAAATAATTGATTCACAGGTTGGATTGCATAGAAGAACGAACTGTTGTTCGTTACTCTAAATAATTGAGTCACGAGTCAGACTGTAGGCAAAAACGGATGACCGATCAAATCAAACAACTGTCCACTCCTCTAAATAATTGAGTCGCGAGCGGACTCTATGGGAGAATGGACGGTCGTTTCCAAAGAACGGTCGTCCGTTTCTCTAAATAATTGAGTCACGAGCGAACTGTATGGGAGACCGGACGATCGTTTCCAAAAAACGGCCATCCAATTAGCTAAATAAGTGAGTCACAAGGGGTGACTATATGGGATAACGAACAACCGTTCATATAGAACGGCCGTTCATTCTATTAAATAATTGAGTCATGAGGTTACTAGACGGGAGGACGGATGGAATGGCCATCCGTTCTCCCGTACTATATATAGTGATGACTCTTTAATGTTGAACTTACAGATCTCGAAAACTCTAAAACCTCTAACGATATCGTATTTATAGCGACATTTTCTTATTTTCTTTATTAGCGACGGCCGATGGATCATTATTCAAGTAGATGGGTTGACACCGAGGAAGCAACGAATCCAAATGCCAACATGGACTGATATTCAGACAACACGTCTGGGTACAGTGATCTTTGAGCATTCGATCACTTCAAAAGTGATGGAGAAATAGAGGTGCATTTATCCTCCCAAACACTAGACGAGGTACTTCGAACACCGGTCGGGTCGAAAGATGACGAGGTGGAAAAAATACCTGTAGGGAAGAAATTTCTATTAATTTTTCTTTGGGAAAAAAATATAGTACTATAGCCACCGTTAGAGAAGAAATAAAAGAATATACTTTAAACAATGGATATGGTATCGAATTTATTAAAAATGAATTCGGGGGACTCACGGCAATGTGTGAAGACGTATGTGAGTGGCGACTGCATGTTTCAATCATGCAAAATGAGTTGACATTCCAAATAAAGAGTTACACCGATTCTCATAGTTGTGTAAGGAAAATTGAGAATCGTCATGCTACTGCAAAATGAGTAGCAAGCCATTGTTTTGATAAGTTTAAAAGTCATCCAACATGGAAAATTCTTTCTATTATTGAGACGGTGAGGAAGGATTTTAATATGAACATTACACCAAGTCTTGCCAGAAGAGCAAGAAACGATGCTCGAAAACATAATGACGAAAGGGGAGACGAACAATTCAAGTTATTGCATTCGTACGTAGCAGAAATATTTAGATCAAATCCGGGTAGCAGAGTGAAAAAACATGCTTACCTGATGGGCTCTAGGCTCCGGCCATGAGTAGTCATTCGTATTCGAAAGATTGTACATGTGTATGGCTGCTTGCGAGACAAGTTTGCTGTTGCGTGGTAAACCCATTATCTATTTGGATGGATGTCATCTAAAGAGCTGTTGCCCCGACCAACTACTCACAGTCGTCCGTATTGATGGCGATGATAACATATATCCTGTTGCCGTTGTCAACATGGACTCAGAGTGCATAGACACGTGGAAATGGTTTTTACAAATTTTGAAGGAATACCTAAACACTCAAGATGAAGTGGATGGACAATTGTGTTGGATTGACAAAAGGTATAATTTTATCGGATTGCATCTACTATTGTTTCTCGTGCTGCTTATTTAGTGGTGTAATTGTACTATGTAAGGAAGTTTTGTGTAGGAGAGTGGATTTTAAGTAAGGCTGTTTGTAACCCTTCCAGCCTTTCCTCGAAATTTACTTATAAAGGTAATTCAGTGTAGAATATTGTCCAATATAGTCTTTCTTGGGAATTATCCTGATCAGTACTCTCCACATTTTACAGTGATTGTATTTTTATTATTGTTTTCACCATTTTTATTATTTTTCCAACACAAATGTTGAGGTGTTGTGATCGTTATATTTTTTTTTATGTTTCTTTCACATTTTAGGGTTTGTCGCGTGCTGTGCAGGAAGAATTAGGTGTAGCCAAACTCTGATACTGTCTTCGGCATATGTATGCAAACTTCAAGACTCAATTTCGGAGCCGGGTATACATATATGCAATGTGGAGTGCGACAAGGGCAACCACAAAGCCTCGTTTTGACAAAGAAATAAAGAAATTGCATCAGATAAGCCCGGATGCCCACGAATGGCTCCGATGAACACCGCCTAGCTATTGGGGTAGTTCTGCATTTTTGTTAACACCCAAGTGCGACATGGGATTGAACAATTTATGAGAGTCGTTCAATGCAGTTATTTTGCCGGCCAGGGACAAATCGATCATGACCATATTTGAGATGATTTAAAAGTATTTGATGATTCGCATTGTCAAAAAATACGAGAAGACATGTCATCGACAAACTCATGTGCTGAAGATAAAGAAAAAGCTTGAAAAACTAATATTGGCAGCTCGAAATTGGTATGTTGCGTTAGCAAGAGATACACAATTTGAAGGTCACCAACAGCAACGAACAATATATTGTCAACCTAAATCCAGGCACGTGCAACTGTTACAGGTGAGAGCTTACTGGAATCTCATGTATCCATGTCATTTCCTGAGAATGGCACCAGAATATTTCGTCCATTCATACAATCGCCAGTCCAGATACATAGAGATGTACTCAAACTTCATTCGTTCTATTAGTGGCGTGGACATGTGGCCGCCCGTATACAGAATGAGCCTAATTATTCCACCCGAGAGAAGGCGCCAACCTGGTAGACTGAAGAAACATAGAGTGCGCGATGTCAATGAGTCAACGATGTCAACAATTTCTAAGAGGAACTCTACGATGTTGTGTCGTATATGTCAGCATCACGGACATAATAGTTGTACTTGCCCTGACAGAGGATCCACGCTGCTAGCGCATTTACGTCGTAAGACACATTTATGGGTTCCACATATTTGACGGGACACTTCATCTCATTTTCTTATAAACTCACTTTCAATTTTATTTTGAGCAGGAATCTTCTATATGTGGTTATGGACGAAAAAACATATAACTCTATTCCTTGTGCAACTTTTCGAAAATTAATTTTTCATAATATTTAATGTACATCTGTTTTATGATTTACTTAATTAAAATAAAGATAAATCGCACAAGTGTCGAAAAATGCTAGAAATTTATAGTCTCTCTTCCCATGGTGTGGTGCGGTAAAATTTTCAAGTAAATCCAACGTCGCATGTAATTTTTTGAAAATTAATTTTTCATAATATTTAATGTACTCTGTTTTATGACTTAATTCATTAAAATACCGATAAATCGTATAAGTGTCAAAAAATGCCGAAAATTTATATCCTCCCTTCTCGTGGTGTGGTGCACATGGGATAAAATTTTCAAGTAAATCCAATTATTGCCTGCAATTTTTTGAAAATTAATTTTTCATAATATTTAATATAAGTCTGTTTTATGATTTATTTCACTAAAATGACGATAAATTGCACAAGTGTAAAAAAAATAAAAAATTTATAGTTTCTCTTCCCGTGGTGTGGTACACGTGTACTAAAATTTTTAAGTAAATTTAATGTTGCATGCAATTTTTCAAAAACTATTTTTCCATAATATGTAATGAGCGTCTATTTTATGATTTACTTTACTAAAATGACGATAAATTGCATAAATGTTGAGAAATGCAAAAAATTTATAACCTCTCTTCCCATGGTGTTGTGTACGTGGGTAAAATTTTTAAATAAATCTAATTTCGCGCGTGTTTTTTAAAAAAATTTCCATAATATGTAACGTACGTATCTTTTATGATTTACTTTCCTAAAATGATAATAAATCGCACAAGTGTTGGGAAATACCAAAAATTTATAAATACTCTTGCCATGGTGTGATGCACGTGGGCTAAAATTTTTAAGTAAATCCAATGTCTATGCAATTTTTAGAAAATTATTTTTTCATAATATGTAACATGCGTCTGTTTTATGATTTAATTCACTAAAATGACGTTAAATCGCATAAGTGTTGGAAATTTCTAAAAATTTATAGACTCTCTTCTCATGGTGTGATGCACGTGGATTAAAATTTTCAAGTATATCCAATGTCACCTGTAATTTTTAGAAAATTAATTTTTCATACTATTTTTTTAGTAAAAAAGAATTTGAAAAATTAGACAAAGTTTTCTTTGTTTTATAACTCCTTCACAGCTAGTATCAAACAGTTCATGCATATTCAAAACACCAAACAGTTTTAGTATTTCATAGCATAAACTAAATTTTTCATTCAAATAAATTACTTCAACACAAATTGCATTAAACTAAGTTAAATAAAATAAAGTACATAAAATAAACTACACGAGTGCGTCATCGGGTGAGATATTAGGCGCATCGCTCAACGGATGTGGGCCTTCGTTGTCATCGACCCCCATCCAATTCAGGACTTACCTCGTATCTCTCTCATACTTCATCATCCCTCTCAAATACTCCATCACCTCTGTATGAGACTTCGCCTGTCTCACTTTCTCTAATGCTATCTGGCTGCAAGAGCATCAATATCCATTTGAAGAGCTCGAATAGTCGTCAGGATGCACTCTTGTGGAGACCCCAGTCGTGCCATGGTTTCCTCCATATGCATATTAGTAAAAGTGGAGGCACCCTGATCTCCCCCCCTCAGTGTCCAAATGACATCAGCTTCAACTAGGCACATCCATACCAAATGAACCTTGCGAAATACATCGATAGACGGCTGTTTTCTTAGCTGCTCTCCCGACGACAACTGAATCTCAAATCGCTTAACAATCTTCTGAATGAGCACACCGAAGAGCAGGTTATTGTTGCATGTTTGCCCAATCTCACCCATGTGACTGAAAATCACAAAGTCGGAGTAAAATTTCCTCTCACTGTACAGCTTTTTCATGACATAGAGATCGATGCAGCTCACAAGATCTCTATGTTCTTGTCGCGGCAGAAGAGTGTGAGATACCATGTTGTGCAAGACCCGAGCTCTGACATTTTGGTCTCAGGTTTTGGGCTTCACGAACCCGATAATCTTAGTGTTACGATGGATTTGCTGAATGAACTCCACTCCATCGGCTGAGCTGAAAAATGGATAGTTCCAGGAGGCATGGTAGTATCTCTCTGTCCTTTCTGATACGAACTCAAGCAACTCATTGACCGTCTCTGCAGTAATCTCGAGCTCTGTACCCTGGATGTACGTCTTTATTGTTCCTACCCTCTCGATAAAATTCAAATTTGCATAAAATAGGTGAACTATCTTGTCACAGCTATCGCCCCGCACATTGTAGACCCCGTGCAGGCTGATTCTATCGAACATCTCTTTGATTTCAAGGGATTTCCAACCTCTAAAGTCTACGGTATTCGAATGCATCACTGACCGATGCACTAGATCCAGGTCGAACTACTCTTGACATATTTGGTTGCAAATCTGCAACGACAACGCCCCAGGTCGAGGTCGCGGCACCTCCGACATTGACGGTGCCTGGCGGTGTGTCGGGCCACTTTGTGACGTAGACGGTCATAATTTAACCTTCTGCCTAATCACTAATCTTTCGCCCATTTAAGGAGGGTTTTTTGGGATTTTGAAATTTTAGCAAAAAAAATCACGGATTAGTGAGAATTTTGGCTAAAAATCGCACAAAACAAATGGGAATGGAGAAATGAACGAGGTATGTCGTCAAATGGTCAATTTTGAAAAAAAAAAAATCAAAATTCGGCCGAGAGGATTTACAGATTTTTGCTCTTTTTTCGGCAGAATGACATCTGGTCCTTATATATGAATGGCGTATGGTAAACTAAAATTAGGGTTGAGAACAGATAGTCACAACCCCAACAAACGGCCGTCTGTTTCAATCCCTGATGATGAACTGAGTGGCCGTTATAAGAACATAGTCGTTCATTCTCGTAAACATCCGTAGAACAGACGGACGTTCATCATAGGTCGGTCGTCCATTCCTCAGTCTCGTGAACTGCACAAGGAACGGACGGTCTCCACCTCTATTTGTGCGGCCTATCCAACGTGTATAGAACGAACGACCATACTATTAACATCGGTCGTCCATTCTAGGAGAATTGACGGTGATCGACCATCCAATAAGGTTTGATTTGTTAGATTTTAAATAGTTTAAGGTTTGAATTGTTTGATTTGATACTTTAAGATTTGGTTTAAAAAGAACTCATACTTTAAGAGTTAAATTTAAAAAAAATCATTTCACTTTTTTAAATAATAAGGTTAAATTTATTTTTTTATTTTACTCTCTTCAAATTTTTATTAATTTATCAAATAATAATTAATACAATTAATATTACATTAAATATTTTAAGAAAATAAACATAACACTACTGTTATTTATATTATCTAATTTTTACTTTGAGATTTGATAATCATTTATTAGTGTAGCTAACGACATATTTTAATTATTTTTTGACAATCATTTATTAGTGTAGTTAACTACTTATTTTAATTATTTATAAATTATTATATCCACGTTAATTGACAAAAAACTTGGTTGGTTCAATAATTTAATCCCAACATGCTTGTGAAATTCTGTTCTTCTAAGATGGTCTTCTCATGTTTAGCAGTCTAAAACGACCTAGTTTCATTTTGGGAAAATAAATGATTTTAAATTTTTGTTAATTTTATAAGTGATTAAATATTATATTAAATCATATGATAATTAATTCTTATTTATTTTGTTAATCATATGATAAGTATTATACTTATTTTTTAGCATATAGTTTTTATTTAGTTACACACACAGTAAGAATATTAGTATCAATTAATTTTTCTTAAATTTTAATTTATTGAAAGAGTGGGAGTTTGGTTAGCAACTACGGTAGTTAATGCTCAACTTGAGCTGACTTCTCTTTCTTCTTCTTCTCCATTCTACTTCTTCCTTTTTTTTTTTTTTAACTCTAAGCTCTGCAGATGAGGCGCCATTCCAGGCATCGACCGGAGGTACTCTCTCTCTCTCTCTCTCTCTCTCTCTCTCTCTCTCTCTGTACTCGTGTTCGTGGTTTTTATTTGTTTTCTGTGGGAGTTTGGAAAACCGAGGGAATTTTTTCAGAGGACATGGGCTGAATTATGCTGTTTCGGTTGCTTGTGCCTGCAGCTCTTCTGGCCCAAACTTGTTTTGCGTAAATGGCTCAATATCAGTGCCAGAGAGTCAGATTTCAGCGCTGACACCGAGGACGAGGACGATGCTGATTCTGGTTCAGAAACTGAAGGTGATGCACGTACGATTTCGATGTTTTTTCCCATAATTCTGTATTTTTCTTTGATGAGGATTCGAATTTGTAATTTTGGAATATGCTGTTGCCCTCTATTTCTGATTGAGCTTCAACTTTTTGCATTCTAATCTAATTTGAGTAGCATTAGTTTTTGGAGAAGATGATCAATGGGGAAAGAAATCTCGCTTCGCAATGGACAGAGGAGACGATCTTCAGGTTGATGCTAATGGTAATGTTTGAATTTGTACTTTTTTAATTTAAATTCTATTTCGATAATAAACTCCAATGCTCTCTTGCTACTTCTAGTTCACAGTCTGCTCGTTGTCAAACCACAATTATTATTGGGCTGGAGTTGAAGATTTTTAGGTTCTTAGGAAAATAGTATTTTCAGTCATGACCATTCTGCGGTTAGTATTAACCAAAGGATCAGCTAAATTTTAGCTTCGTGAAATCGAGACTTCTTTGATGTCTAGGCTATACGCTCTAAATGGTGAACAAATATGGTTTGCTCGAGGAAAGACGTTGTTTCATTTCTCCACATTTCCATTTCTTCTATGAATTTCTGGAGTGCTGTTAGTGTGAGCCAATATTTATTCATGTCTAGTCAAGTAAAATTTTGAAGTTTCTTTCATTTGCTGGTGTATGCTAAGTAATACTTCGCAATCATACTTCAATAATTTCATGTTTTTTGGTTAGAAATGCCGTAGGAAAGAATCGTTTTTGGGTGGCTGTTCTTTTTTCCGATTCCATGGACATACCAATAGATTAGATTTTCATGATAACTTTGAGGAAATCAGAAGTTTGAGAAACATTCTGTTTCTCTCCCATATTTTCTTTTTATCCTATTTTCCACTTGATCCTCATAGGCAATTGTAGTAAGCTTTTTGAAGTTTTTTCAATTAACTCGCGCAATCACCAACATATAATCTATTGACCTCACAGCTTTTGAACTTCAGATGCACTGCCAAGGTTAAGAAGACGAAAATCGGAAACTTTTAGAACACAGTACATAAACACAAAAGAACTCAGGTACAATGATCACAAGAGCGAATCACAATATTGACTCGTAAAAGTAGTGGTTGTCAATCACATTAGTCTAAAATTTTAATGTGTTTCTTTTCTTTCTTTGCTTCTCATAGAATATGTGTTGGGACTTGGAACGTCGGAGGTAAAACTCTGTCTGATGAACTAGATATTGACGATTGGCTAGATATCACTGAACCAGCTGACATCTATGTCCTTGGGTAAGTGCTTTCTTATTTGTCCACTCAGCTATGTTACTTAAGAATTATAGGTAGGATCTAACTTATTTTATGTAGTTGTTCAAAAAAGAATCCCAAATAATTGCCAATAGTAGGCTGTTGATGCCTTGTGTTAACAACAGGCTTCAGGAGATTGTTCCACTGAATGCTGGGAACATACTTGGCGCTGAAGATAGCAGGCCAGTACCAAAGTGGGAAAGCATTTTTCGAGAGACATTAAATAGAGTTAGGCCAATAACCAAAATTAAAAGCTTAACTGACCCCCCATCACCGTCAAAGTTTATGCCATCCGCTGAAAATCCAAGTTTTGAAGAGGATTTTTTGCATGAAAGTGATAGTGATATCGGTGAGGAAGTTCATCCTTTTGATGGAGAATTTTCTGGATTTGAAGAAGTGAAAGATAAAGCAACACTGGACCAAACCATCTGCACTAAGATTGGAGGAAGTCCTGACAGTACAAAGATCCACTTAAGCACTTTGGTATCACAGGATTTACAGAGACAATGTTCTTCTCCAAAAATGTTGAATAGAGTAAATTGCCTTAGGACTGAGGATTGGGCTGAAAATAATGAAGTACTCATCTCTCAAAAAAATGGAAAATTATCCAGAATGCTTAGTGGGTCAGAAAGAATTGGTTTGTCATGGCCGGAGCGTCCACTAAACTTGCTACCCAGACATGTTCTAGAGAGACCTGATTCCCTCAAATCCGTAAAATGGTTCCAATCATCAAAATCCTCTGGAACATATAATTCTTTCAAGTCAACTAATGAAGCGCCATCACAACAGGCTTTGCTTGCAGACATTGACCTAGAGTCACTCTTGAAGAAGAAAAGACGTTCATCGTATGTTAGGATCATAAGCAAACAGATGGTTGGTATTTTCCTCTCGATATGGGTCCGTAGGAGCTTGCGTAGGCATATCAGAAACCTTAAAGTTTCTACTGTTGGCGTTGGTGTCATGGGTTATATTGGTAACAAGGTCAGTCTCCAACGTTACTGTTATTTTTATTTTATTTTATTTTATTTTTTTCCATTCTCTTTGATGCTGCTTTATCTCGGTAACATTTTACTTCTGTCCCTTTACAACCCTCTTGAACGAAAAACCTCGTCGTACTGGATTCTCTAATATCATAAAATATAGGAGTAACATTTACAGGATTTTGAAGCTATCAGTAAGAATTTGTGACATTATTCTTAATTCCCCAGGGATCGGTCTCAGTAAGCATGTCTATATATCAGACACCATTTTGTTTCATCTGCACTCACCTGACAGCAGGTGAAAAAGATGGAGACGAACTTAAAAGAAATGCCGATGTGAATGAAATACATAGGAGAACTCAATTTTATGCACTCTCTGGTGTTGGACTTCCAAAAACAATCCATGAACACGAGTGAGTATACATATCCGGCTGACTCTCTCTCGCTCTATCTATCTATCTCTCCCTCCCTCTTCAATAATTGCATGTTACTCTCTTGCCTTGCAACACAGTATTTTTATGCGTATCTTTTGTAATTGTACCTATGTGCAGTGTGAGAAGAAACAATAAAATTTTATGATTTTTGTTTACTCTTAACACTAGATTTACATTTTCTATCTCTGGTTTCCATACATTTTTATACGTCCCTTTTAATTTGCAGGAAAATTATTTGGCTGGGAGATTTGAATTACCGTATTAATTTGTCATACGAGAAAACTCGAGAACTTATCTTAAAAAAGGAGTGGTCAAAATTAATTGAGAACGATCAGGTGTTTAGAACTCTTTACATGATGGGTTGCATTTTTTATTATTATTATTTCCTGTTTTTCTTATTGTTCTGTCGATATGATAGTCTTTCATTACTCTGTTTGTTCTTATGTATTTCATATTTCTCTGGCGTATAAATTTGAATGTCTCAGAGTCGACTGACATTATTACTGAATTCATTCTCATTCGCATATAACTTTGACAGCTCGTAAAAGAACTTAAGAAAAGTCGTGTATTTGATGGATGGTCTGAAGGCACTTTAAACTTCCCACCAACATATAAATATGAAACTAACTCAGAGAAGTATATTGGAGATGATCCTAAAGCTGGGAGGCGAACACCAGCCTGGTATGCTTCTCTTTTGGTCGAATTAATGCCAATGCTATTCTTTTGTCACTTCTTTATTAAACTTCATATCTTCCTGAAAACCTCCATCTGTCTAGTCTCTATAGTTCATTGTAGCAGGCGTTGATCAAAATTCTACTTCCCCTTCCAGTATCTACACTTATTTTAGAAATTGACCGCCTAATATGTTTCAAATGTCCTCACGTCTTCCCTATTTATGAATAAATTACAAGTTCCTGATTGAATATTGTTAATTAACATTGATATATTTGTTAAATTTAGAGCGTATTAGACATGCATTTCAGGTGCGACCGTGTGCTCTCGTATGGCAAGGGACTGAAGCTATTGAGCTACAGAAGGGCTGAGATTAAATTCTCTGATCACCGACCTGTGACCGCCACCTTCGTGGCCGAGGTTGAAGTGTTTTGTCCGCGGAAGCTACAGCGTGCTCTTACTTTCACTGATGCAGAGATTGAACAAGATGGAGTCGTTACTGATTTAGATTTTAATAGTAGGTATTAAAAATCTGCTGCTGGGACTTAGAACAACAGGTGAGTTCTTGTTGAAATATGCTCACGGCAGTTGAAAGTTTTTAATGCAATTCGTTTACTATTAAATAATTAATTATATTTTCCAAAAACTAAGTTATCAATAGTTTGATTTGTATTTCTCTTTGGAGAGTTTCCTGCACACACAAAGCTCACTACACAAATGCAAGAACAAATAACATAACCTCAAGTCCGGAAAGAAATACCAAAGACTGGAGGGTACCGTCCTCGTGACAGAACAAAAAAAGAAAAAGTTTCTTCGCAAAATATTCAGATGCCTCCTCTATCGATTGTCCCTCCTTGTATTAACTTCTTTTCTCTCCTCTAACAAACTAGAACTCTCCACCATTACTTGTCCAGACGATACTGTGATCAGCGTCTCTTACCTGAGACAAAAAACCCATGGGCATACCAGAATGATTTGAAAAAGTTAGTAATAGTATTTAAATCTCAAAATCATTATTTTATACATTGTTCTATCTTATAAACTCTTTGATGTCAGGATAGCTCGCGTGTTGGTTAATAATCTGTTTTTTAGCTCTAGAAATGCGTGTTCATGACGGCGAAGTAGTGGAGTTTGTTCCCATTGAAAGAAGATAGATAGAAGTCAATCGATTTGGTACGTCATATTAATGAAAATTTATATTTTTGCAGGATGAAGCAGTTGGGGAACAGTCCTGCTGTGTTGATGGGCAGGTATGTATGAATGGTTGAATTTGGAAACAATGTCAGAACTCTGCTGCTTTGATTGGACCTACAAATTTGGAACATGCAGTGTTATTTGAGAAATGGGTTCATTTGTTTGCCTTGGGTCGTTGGAGCACTACTTCTTATAACATGATTACGTTTAGTTTGAGTAAACCTTGTTTTTAGAAAAAGATTCGTTCAGAGTGGGGTTCATCTTTTACCTCCCCCCCAAATAAACAAAACAAAGAGTGCACCAGCCGGGAATCGAACCCGGGTCTGTACCGTGGCAGGGTACTATTCTACCACTAGACCACTGGTGCCAGATTAAATTAGTATGCTACACAACTTTTAACATTTCATGTTATTATGTCTTTTGAGCATGGATAAAACTATAATTACTCTGCCTGTCAACTATGGTTAATATAATATAATTTATCACAAAAATTATTATTTATTATGTCAATAAATATATTTATAAAGTAAAATAACAAAATAATTGTAACATTATTGGTTGAACATATTGTTGAAATAGTTTAATAAAATCAATTAAAAAAGATTACTTTACGTCTTTACGATGTTACATTACGTCATGGATAATGTTTACACTTGTTATTTCTAGATGAATTTATACATTCAGCTACTCATGTTCAATTGAACGATCTAAATTTTCATCTGTCCTGTTAAAGGAAGAAATAATTAACATAGTTGACCTTCTTAAGAGCGCTAATACTATATGTTGTCAAGTATATTATTCATTTGTCATCTTCTACTTTTAAATTTTTTTTAATATTTTATTTTTAAATTTCTAATATTTTTTAATTGGAGCTGATATATATGGATTCCTATTCATGCCTAGGTTGGAAACGTGATCCAATAATTTTATTATTTCTCTTGTGACAAATGTTTTAAATCAATTTGGTGTCGTGCAACTAATTTCTTCGTCTACGATAGTAGTTATGCAAATGATCATGTATTATTCCACGGTAATCTGGTCACTAATACACACTGTTTCTTTTTTATTCCACATGTCTTATACGTACTCAACGTGTGTTGCTAGATGTTCTGTTGAACTTCGTTTAACGAATGACACCAGAATAATTGAAAAATTTTGTCTCTAACAACTATGACACACATGAAGTGAGAGTTTTTGTGTATCTTTATTTTTTAGAATATCATTTATTACTATAAAATTTATTAATTATTTTTTATTATCAAACACTTAAGGTTTTCTTACTTTTTAATATTTGAGAAATCCTTCCAAAGGCAATCGATGCACAAAATATTATTATTTGCTACTTCGACGTCAAATTTAACTAAAAAAAACTTTGAAAACTATCAGAGTTCAAACTTTCTAATACCGGATTTTGATGAAGAAGATAAAAATCTTATCGCTTCGTGCCTACGGTCTCAGCTATCTCAATTTTCTCGTCTTCGTTATCAACGACAACAATAGAGGGTTCAAGTTCTACTTCCACTGCATTACTTAAAAAGAGAGTTGGTAATTCTAAGAAGTGATTGGTTGCTTTGTGTTTCCTTTATAGTGTTAATCTAATGTTGTATAGTAATATTTGACTTTCATTTGCAGGTCAAACAAACAATATGTCTCGTTCTAATTCTTGGCAACCACGTCCAAGTGAGAAAAAAAAAAGTATCTATTTGTCGTAAGAAATGTGAATTCTATGCAAAAAGAAAAAATGTGAGGCAATGCAGTTAAAGCGATTTTTATTTTTCTATATAATGTATACACGCGTGTGCTCACACACGTAAACATAACATACAAAACAATAAATAATATTATCATTTCATGTTGCATTTCTTTTTTAATAAAAATGTTAACAATACTTTTCTATTAATACCACATAATTTGTACTATACCGGGACAAAAAATGTTATTTTCTCAAGATTTACTGGTATGACAACAAACATGAGTGATATTTGTAAAAATCCATCTACTTTTAATAGTTTGGCGATAAAAAAATAAATAAATTTTCTTCCAACTATTACGGCATGTTTTTTTTGCGGAGTGAAATTTTTTTTACATGAAACTCTTTTCTTTTGTCGTTCGTTGGGGGAGGTACAATTGGCTATGACATTACACCAAAAGTTCTGTATCATCTATTCACAAGGACTAATGATAAATCCATTCATTTTCGAACGTATGTTCGTACTTACAACAATACTTTCGTAGTCACTTCTTTTGGTGTCAAAAAAGATAAAAAAATTTTGCGTCGAAATAAAGAAATATACACATTTCGTGTTCAAGGCCAAATCTACCATTTCATTAACTCTAATATTCTTGACAACGAATGTCATTCTTACTTGCAATTGTATTTTTATGATAATGACATACAGAGAGGCTTTCTCCAATTGTTATTTCTAAGATAATACATGTAACGAACATCTTCATCCCAGTAAGATATTGTCCGCTTTTGGTCGCTCATACAACCCTCATGGATTTATTTATTCTGGCGAGTACTTATCAGTCTGTCACCTAACATGGTACTGCTCTCGCTAAAACACTTTTAACTTCAGAGTTCTTATAGGATCCGATGTTAATTGTGCTTCGAAAACGCGTCTTATTTTCTAGAGGAGACATCCTTTAAATATGTTTCATTTCTATTTTTCCCTCAAGCGATGTGGGATAGCGACCGACTCTCTTTGTAACTATTCAGATTTTCCTATACTCGAATTGGGATTTGCCCATACTCAGGTTTCTCTAAGGTTTGCCCTGCAATCACACTCATAATCTTTTGGTCGCTTATACAGCCCTCATGAATTTATTCTGGCGAGGACTTCCCAGTTGGTCACCTAACATGGTACTGCTCTCGTCGAAACACTCTTAACTTTAGAGTTCTTATGGGATCCGATGTCAATTGTGCTTCAAAAACGCGTCTTATTTTCTAGATGAGGCATTCTTTACATATATTTCATTTTTATTTTTCCCCCAAGCGATGTGGGATTGGGGCCGACCCCTCTTTATAACTATTCAGATTTGTCTATACTCGAATTCGAAATTTGCCCATACTCGAATTCGGAATTTGCCCATACTCGGGTTTCTCCAAGGTTTGCCCTGCAATCACACTCATGATCTTTCGGGTCGTTTCTCCCCCCCCCCCCCCCCAAAGTTAGGTAGATCCTCTGATACCATTTGTAACGAATCTTTTAATCCCAATAAGATATTGTCTACTTTGGATCGCCCATACAACCTTCACGGATTTGTTTTGGAGAGTACTTTTCAGTCAGTCACCTAACATGGTACTGCTCTCGCAGTCAGTCACCTAACATGGTACTGCTCTCGCCGGAGCATTTTTAACTTAGGAGTTCTTATGATATCTTATGTCAATTGTGCTCCGAAAACGCGTCTTACTATCTTGGGAGTTTCTTTTTCATCTTTAAGCGATATGGTATTGTGGCAAGCTCCTTTCGGCCTTCACAATAGATCGATAGCCCCTTTTCAAGTCACATCTCTTTCCTTCCAAGCGATGTGGTATTGTGACAATTCTTTATTTCGACCTTCACAATAGATCAATATCCTCTTTTCAAGCCACATCTAAGGTTGCATACAGGCTCTGATACTATTTGTAACAAACTCCTTCATCACAGTAAGATATTGTCTGTTTTGGGTCGCCCATACAGTCCTTACAGATTTGTTTTGGGTCGCCCATACATTTGTTTTGGCAAGAACTTTGCAGTCGGTCACCCGATATGATACTGCTCTCGCCGAAGCACTGTTAACTTCGGAGTTCTTATGAGATCCAATGCTAATTATGCTCTGAAAATGCGTCTTATTTTTTAGAGGAGGCATTCTTTACATACGTTTCATTTCTATCTTCCCCCTAAGCGATATGGGATTGTGCCTCACCCTTCTTTGTAACAATCAGAGATTTGTCTATATTCGAATCTAGGATTCATCTATACTTGTGTTTCTCTGAGATTTGCCCCGCAATTCGATATTTGCCTTGTAATCACACTCGTGATCTTTCGGGTCGTCACAATACATGTTTTGGAAAGAAACAGTTATGCAATTTTTTTCATATCTAGACAATAGAAAATATCTAACACAATGTACAATTTTCATTAAATTATATGTAAATCTTGATAAACGAACTTACAACACTCTTCAAGCATATAAAGTTATTATTGTATGGGTAGGTGATGATTTATCATTGTGCATCTCCAAAAGAGAAATTGTTGTATCTACACAATCAGATCATATTCACAAAGTTCATCACTATTACGGCTGTTACGACCCTCAACAATACCCTTTATTATTTCATCGTGGAGAGACTGGATGACACCAAGAAATTTTATGAATAAATCCTAGATTTCAGCAAAAAAAAAAAACGCGTTCGGCCTGAGATTATAGATTTTCATTAGCGGAGGAGTTATTGAGTATTGAAAACAAAGGTATTTATTTATTTCCTATTAATTTATGAATCATATAATTGAAATTTTTTCTAACGTATTAATTTTTTTAGATTTCTAACAAAGAAGAAACCAAAAAATTTTGTCGTGTTGTGAATATTATTCTTATAAATTACAAATGAGACCTTCAAATTTTTCATGTCTACCACAATTAGGACGACTACTCCAGCAATATGTTATTGATATGTATGTAAAAATTAAAACAACTCGATTATATTTCTTTCAAACTAATAAAAAAAAATACGGTCAAAACTTTATCAAAGTATAGTAAAGAGTATTTGCTTTGGTGAAACAAATGTAGTCGAAAAATTATATTACCAACTATATTTATAGGAGAACCAAGGGATATGAGAAAAATGTTACATGGAACAATGTCACTTGTGCAAAGATTTGAAAAACTAGGCAATCAATACAACCACAGTCTAACTTGCATTTTAACGATACCTTGCAACCAAAAATGCCCAAAAATAAGAGTAGAATTATTTCCTTTGGAAGAATTCCACAACAAATCTGATTTAATAACACGTATTTTTAAAGAAAAATTACGAGAATTGAAGATAAAAACTCTTTAAGGATAAAATATTTGGTCATGTTGTTGCATACGTATATGTTGTAGAGTTTCAAAAACGAGGATTGCCTTATGCACATTTTTTGTTTATTATTGAATAAAATCAAAAATTATGTCTCCAAGCGCATTTGACGACTTTGTTTGTGTAGAGTTTGTTCTCACTTATATAACGTGGTTCTCAAATACATGATACTTGATCTTTGTGGTAAAAAAATCCCTACAAATATTGTATGAGTAAAGAAGACAAATCTAAAAATAATTATCCCAAATCTTTTTGCAATATCAGAACATGAGAAAAACTCTTATCCTCGATCCCAGTGATGACCAGACAATAGATTTGCAAGGGTTAGAAGTGTGTTACTTGACAACCGGTGAGTAGTTACGTATAATTCTTATCTCCTTGCATTATTTGATTGTCATTTAAATGTAGAAGTCTATTCAACCATTAAATCATTCAATTACTTGTATAAATACACAGATAAAAAGCATCATTGTATTATGTTTAAAATTAATGACAGTGATCAACAATCAACGGGTGATGAAATTCAATACTATCAGACAACTCACTGGATTTCTCTGTCAGAAACAACGTGGCGTATTTATGAATTTTCCTTAAATGAAATCTCATCTCACGTTCATACTTTGTAACTACATTTTGTACATGAACAACCTATCACTTTAACAAATTCAACTTCTATTCGTAATTTAGCAACATAGTCCTTGTTCGTGAAAACTATGTTAACAAAATATTTTCACAAAAAATTATATAGATTTGTTTGCAAGAACTATTTTATATAAGCAATTCCCACAGTATTACATATGGAACAAGCGTGACTGGACATGGAAACCAGAAAGAAGGGAAAATCCATAGGAAGAATTGTTTTAGTAAGTCTTGTGAAAGGGAACGTTATTACTTATGTTTGTTTTTAAACTACATTACAGGTTTAACTTTATTCAAAAAATTGAAAATCGTGCAAGGTATCATTGGTCAACACATACAATTCTTTTACATGATTTTTTACAAAATGATGATTACATTACTTTTTGTATACAATACGTAATATAATATCAAATGTCTTATGTTTTACAAAGACTTTTCTCCATCATTCTTGTTTATTGCCAATTAAATAATTCAACAAATTTTTGAAATACTTACAAAGAACATTTATTTGAAGATTACATTATTTCTAATTTACCTTTAAACGTGAGTGCATGAAAAATATTAAACTATATCAATTGTATTCTTCTAAGCATGGAAAAGTCACTATATGACTATAAACCAATCTCACTCAAATATTACTGCTAAATGACGCACACAAAAGGCATATGATTTAATTCTACAAAAAATCATTGATAATGAACCAACTGCATTCTTTATTGATGGTCATTGAGGAAGTGGTAAAATATTTTTAACTCGTTCAAAAAGTTTGATAGCTTTAGCAACTGCTTCCTTGGGTGTTGCAGCGTCAATTTTGTCTGGCAGACGTACTGCACATTTTTGTTTCAAATTACCTCTTTATATTGATGTATCAACAACTTGTTCTATTAGTAAACAATCTAAACTCTATTATTACTTTTAGCTAGACTTTACAATTTGGGATGAAAATTTTATGTGCCTAAAAGAAATATTCAAAATTGTTTATAATATGTTACAAGATGTTTGTGGACCATGAAAATTTATTAGGAGATAAAGTAATATTATTAGAAGAAGATTTTAGACAATTTTACCTGTAGTCTCAAATGGTTTGAAAAGTGTCATTATCAACGTTTGTTTGGCACAATCATTTTTATGGTAGAAATTCACTAAACTCATTTGACAATGAACATATGTGTTTCTGAAGATTCTGATTTTGCTAAATTATTAGCATGTATTGGTGGAAGGACAAAATCATGTCACAAAAAAGACTATATTTCACTACTTCAAAAAATTATGATTTTCTTTATTGACAATACTACTTCAATATCTATATTGTTAGATACTATCTTTCATCATTTAAGTGTTTATTAAGGAAACTTCAATAAAATGATGCACAGAGCAATCTTAACACTAAAAAATAGATATGTTGGTACGTTAAATGATAATGCATTGATTGATTTCTTAGTGAGTTTGTTCACTATTATAGTTTTGATAATGTTTTAGACTCAACAAATGAAGGTGTCAATTAAGATTTTTTTAATATATTAACACAATCAGAATTTTTCCCCCATGAGTTATTTTTAAAACTTAATCGTAAAGACTTTGTAAAGGTACATGTCTAATATATCGACATTTTAAAAAAAAATGTTATCAATGCAAAAATATGTAGGTAGATTATAGTGAAAAACGAGCTTTCTTACATCGAATACCATTTCTTCCACTTGAGAACAAAAAAACCATTTATCCTTTCAACCGTTTGCAATTTCCTATGACTTTGTTTTGCCTTGACAATTGCAAAGCACAAGGTAAAACAACAAACTTTGTCTGTGTTTACCTATCAAAACCCAGTTTTCTCTTATGGACAACTATATGTTGCTCTTTCAAGGGCCAAGATTCTATCATATGTTTGCGTACTTATTAGACCTATAAATAAACGTACAGATCTACCAGATTTAACAAAAAACATTGTTTACAGTGAAGTTTTAAATGAAATTCACAGTCAAATTTGTACTCTCATGTTTATAAAGTTTGTTTTCTCCACTATAGTTTTGATATTATTGTCTTCATTTTTTGTCTACATTTTTTCATTGTTAACATTTTTTTAGTTTTTATAGTCATTACGGACATTGAACTCTGAGTTGACGGCCATATCCGACATACCTATCTATTGCACGTCATAGGAAGAATGGCGTCAAAAAAACATACATTTCAATCTATTTGTTCAACTAATTGTAAATTATCCTTTTTGTTTCATACACTACAATTAGATTAATTTCCCATATTCTCATATTAATTTCCCACAAAGTTATGGTCTTTTAAAATTCACTTTCCTATTCTCATATTAATTGAACTATTTGTTGAAATAAAATATGTTAAAAATATTTGCTAATTAAAAAATTTTCTGATTTTAAAGACCTAAGTATTACAGGATTATGCCGAAAAAATAAATATTAATTATTTAATAAAATCAAAGAATGATTAATTGAGTTCAATTTAAATAAAAAAATAAAATCTATACTGTATGGAAATAAAAGTCATCAACATTAACTTTCTTTTTTTTTTTTGTTTTATTAATTAATTATTTTGTAGTTAATGTTAATTTTTCAATTATCCAAAAGAAATGTTATTATAGATTATTATATTAAATTTAATTCAGTGAAATAAAATTTAAATCAATTAATGGCTCCTAAATAAATTAGTTAAATTGAGAAATACTTATTATCATAGAAAAAAATAAATTAATTTACTAATTCATTTGATATAATCTGATTGGACAGATGAAGTCTGTTTTTAAATTAATTATTTATTTGATTTGACAAGTGTAACTTCATTTTCAACTAATGCAACCTTAAACGAAAATCTGAGACTTGATTTGACAAGTCTGTTTTTAAAAAATGATCTATTCACACACATTTAAGGATGAAATGAGGTATTAATAATTCTAATAAGTACCCATAATTTGTAATTAATTCGTTTAAGTGAAGCTACCATTGAACATTTTTCAGAATATTATTTATTTATTTATTTATTTGATATTGATGGACAGATTAATTGACGATTATTAAAAAAATTCGTCACATCATTCTTTGTTTTTGAACGTTGCTGTTCCTCCAATTGTATGTTTTTCTGAATACTTCACTTTCTTTGTCAATCAAATACTTCTTTTTTTTGGAGTGTGTTGACTTACTTTCTAAAGTAAAATTACAAAGCATAGTAGGCTCCCAAACAGGAGGTGCGACGCATGAGCTGCTTGTTAAAACACGATGCATAGGAAAAAAAAAAAGACACATAAATAGAGATATTAAATTGAAGGAAACAAAAAAAATACTGTTTCCAAAACAATGGAAGATAGGTTTTCAAAACATGGGAGAGAGGGATGAGGTGATCACGTATTTTCACTACTTTTTTGTTATTTCTATTTATGTGTAGGCAAAAATGTCTATGGAAATTAAAAAAATAAAATAAATGAAAAGGCAAGAAGGTTACATTCATTTTCATGAACATGATATGATACATGTCAAGTAATCCCAAAAATTAAAAATTTGATCAAATATTTTTCAACCACGGATAAAAACTCATGAAAGAAAGACGATGTCTTTGAAAATATAAAAGAAGATTTTTTTTTTTAATTACGAACAGATATGCGATCACCCACAAAATCAAACACCATGAATAATTTCAAATCTGGAAGGAAACCATGAGAGAAAGATTGTCAAAAAAGATTAAAATACATGAAAATGCACCTTGGAACATGCAAAAGGTGTGTTGGGCGCTCGCAGGGGTGCAGGAGGTGCATAGACTGCATGCGGAGAGAGCAACGCGTGCATACCCAGCAACTCATGCGCGCACCTGCGATAGCCACGTAGGCGCAGTGCGAGCGGTTACCCATGCCCCAACTTTCTAAAACTCAATTTTTTTATATTTTAGTGTTTCCATATTCTGTATTTTGATTATTATTAGTGTTTTTCATAGGAATATTTTAAACTATTTACTATTATTTTTAAGGTTTATTTATGTCATATTTAAACAAAATGTTTGTAACCCTTTGAAAATAGTTTATGATGAAATAAACTTTAAGTTTTTTAGAGAATTTTCTCTTGAATTCTTTGTGAAGAACAAGATCTTCTTCAAGGTAAACTTGAGAAATCAAATTGATAGCTTTGATCCTTACTAATAAGTTTGGCATGAGTCAGGCTATTTGTTTCATAACTTTGGTTCTTTCGGCAAGGTTCAACGATAATTTTTTTTTTTTTACTTGATTCAAAGAAGTTCTTGATTTTCTATTCCGCGTTGGTGAAGAGTTTCAGATTTGATATTCCAGTGGTTTTCTCATCATTTCGTATTAGACTAAAAACTCCTATATTCAAGTGCTATCTTTATTTTTCTATTAGTCTCTTATTCTTCTAAATTTCTTTTTTCGTTTTAAATTCTTCATAATAAAAAAAATCTATTTTTTTACTCATGAAGTTTCAAATTTCATTCTTAAAATTTCGATTCTCATACTCAAAGTTTCGAATTTTATTCTTAAAATTTCGATTCTTATTCTTAAAACCTCGAATTTCATTATTGAAATTTCGATTGTTGATATTAAAGTTTCGAATTTCATTCTTGAAATTTTGACTTGTTCTTAAAGTTTAGAATTTTGCTCGTAAAGTTTTGATTCTTATTTTCAAGGTTTTGAATTTTATTGTTAAAATTTCGATTCTAATATATTTGATATTATTATTCTCATCAATTTTTTTTTGCTCTCCATTTTGTTATTTTTTCCCTCGATTAGTAACAAATTTTCCATCATTGATTATTTATATTTTTCCTTTCAAAAGAATTTGACTCTACTGTCCTTGGAGATTGAAATTCTTAGCTTAAAAGTTTGATCATGCTTGTTTTATTTGTTGAATATTTTCATTTGATCAAATTTTTAGATAAAGAGCAAAAAAGAAAAAAAAGGGTAAAAGGCAAGTGAGTGAGATTATGATGTGCTCCATAGGCCCATCACACGATCCCAAGCGTGAGCAACACATTTTATTTAACTTTTGTTCTCACACACTTTTTTCTTTTGCAGAAAATGAAATATGTGAAGACTTAGAGCATATCTTGGAGACTTAAAGTGGGAGGTTGAAACTCAAAACAAGGACCAACCGAAGCATGTCATTGCATGGAAGATAAGGATGGAAAATCAAGAAGCTCAGATAGAAATTTGTCTTCCCGAGCATGATTTTATGTAACCTTTTATTTTGAACACTTAACTTGGCAAACATTGGTTTTTTTGTGACAATTAATATATGCATACATGTTAGACATTTAGGGTTAGATGCATGGTAAGCTAAAAGGTGGCCTGGTTTCGGTTTGGTTGCATGGTTTGCATGGGAAGCTTGGTCGTGCGCCCCAAGATGGATGGCCCAGATGAAAGCCCTCTTTTTACCCTATTTGGCCACACCAAGTGTTGTTACTTAAAGATATTTGTTGTCCTTACCTCTTTGGGAGAAAACATGGATCAATGACTTGGCTTTTAGCTACCCTTTGATCGACTTATACACAAGTCATCTCAGCCGCACAACTCTCCACCAATGGCCGAACACATAGCACTCTAATGGCCATTTTTGAAGCTCAATTTTAAACCTAAAGCCAGCCACCCGTTGGACTATAAATCATGGCTATTGGTGATTGTATTTTGGTTGGTTGATGAAATGAAATGAGCTTATTTTCTTAGGAGAAAATCGAGTAGAGCAAGAAGCTACCAAGGTAAGTTTTGGTTGCTAAACCGAAGGAGTTGCACCTTCATTTCCTTCAAGCACGGTTGCTTGCAAGGATCTCATTTTTCACTTTCCTTCTCTACTCTTTTGAGAGTTGGAAACAAGTAGGGAGTGGCCAAACTGGTTCCTCTAAGTCGAGATTCTTTCCATGGAAAGAATGCTTTGCTGAAAGCCTTAAAACCTTGCTTATTGGCCAACTTGAGATTTTGTTGCACTTCTTCTTTTCCACAAGCTATTTGGACCACATCTTCCATAATCACACACCTCACTCACAACACAAAAATCACATAAATTTTCGTTCCATTTAAAGCTCTTTTGCTTGTTCAACTTCGGACACCATTTGAGATCTCCTCGACTTGGCTGAGTACCAAGAGAACCAATGATCTTTCCTTGGTTATCTAGTGACATTTGTAGGGATAGACCAGAACAGTTTATTTTATAAAAAAACCATTATTTGAGTGAAACACTAGATTGGTGATATTGTTGGAGTGTAAACACACAAGGAAGTGAGAGAGGTCCATTAAACAACTTTTCATTTAACAAATTTTATTGTTGTTTCTTCTTCTTTACAACATACTTAGATTTCATAAAGCTTCTCACATGCAACATAAGCCATGAAGAGGCCGAGGAGGAATACTACCAACGATAGCAAATCTTGGAGGCAAAAACTTCATTGAGGAAGCTTGCACAACTCCGTGACAACGAATTAGAGGAATAATACAAAGAGTTGATGAAACAAAAGGCAAAAAAATAAAAGTTGACAGAACAAAAAGTAAAAACAAGAGGCCGAAGAACACAAGCAAAAAGAGAATATTTTTCCTCTAAAAATTGAATATTTGGAAGAATAAACAATTGTTTAAGAGTGCAAAGAACGTTACTAAAAAAAATAACTAAACGAAGAGCCACCAACCCAAAAGCCACCAATTTAAAAGTACATAAAAGAGGAGGTCAGTTTTCTTCAAAATGATTTAATTTTTATGAAATTTCAATAAGAAGAAGATAATTGCCCAATGGAGGAAATTTCTAAGACATTCATGAAATTCAAGAGGAAAAAATGTTGTTGAACTATGATCTAAAAGAGTATAAGCTTGATGACAGAATCACATATATATCAAACATGAGATATTTTTAAAACGCGGAATAGAAACTCGTAAACGTCTTTGAATTAAGTAAAAAGAAACTTGGCACGATCGAAACTTACCGATGGAACCAAAGTTATCAAACAAAGAACTTGATCCAAACCAAACTTGCTGGTAAGAACCAAAATTATCAGTTTGATATCTCAAGTTTTACCTTGAATAAGATCTAGTTCCTCATAAAGAACAATTAGCACTGTCACCAACTATTGAGAAGTATAACAGTGAAAATGTAAAAGTTGTTAGCAGCAAACGGTATGTTCTATAAAAAAAAAACTAGAAAAAACAATTTGTTTTCAACATTAGTAATGACACGTCAACTTGAATGTGGAGGAGTGTGTCTACACTGCATGTAGAGAGAGGAAACAAGACCTCTCATTTCTTTGTTTCACTCAATTATAGATGATCACATCAGAAAACAAATGACGATAAAGTTGCACAATGACATTTTTTTTTCGTTAATGTTAATATATTCATATACAACAAACTTAAACATGACTTGTATACATTTGTTTTCTTGCTTTCAATTGGTTTCAAATAGTTTTATACGGAAAAAGTAAATGTAAAAATATCACACAAACTCATTTGTGCAATCAACGTCGAAGACTAACATCTCAAGTGCTTCAACAAACCTTTGCTATATCCAATAACAAAGCTTATTAGGTGGTTCACTTCAGTTACAAATTGCAAGTCATTAGCCTCTTTACCATAGTTAGCATATTGAAATGACCATCTAAAATCAAACCAAACAAAAAATTTTAATGTACCTAGCTGGGTTTAGCGAAAAGTCATTCATTTTGAAGGTGGCACTTCTAGAGCCAAAATTGTGAACGACCTCGAGCTAGCAATTGGACTGTATTGAAAAGATTTCGGAAATATAACATGAAAGAGTCACAATATTAAGAAATGAGGTCCAAGAATGAAGAAGGGGTAGAATTACTAAATGAATATGAGCTATAGCTAATACCCGAGGTATAAAAAAACATTTTTGACAGGATCCTGAAACCACCAGCCACCCCGACCTAACTCATGATGAGCCCACCAACTTCCTTGCTAGATGTCTATGGTTAAAAACCTCGACATATGAATATCCAAATTCGAAAGGAGTTGTTTTTTTTACCGTATAAAATAAAACCAAACAGAAAATTTTAATACACTTACATGGGTTTTGCAAAAAGTCATTGACTTTGAAAGCGAGGCCTCAGGAGCTTTTTGAACTATGCCATCAGTGGAGCACTTATGCAAGGAAGAGAACCCTAATGAAATAATGAAAGTTAGAGATGACAAAAGAGATAGTAAAATAATGAATTTAAAAGCACACGTCATCATTTCAATTTGTTTCAATTTATTTAAATGGTAGGAGAAATTAACAACATTCTCACTTTTAAAGAACGTGAGATATGTCCTATTATTTATAGAATGGTATTCAATTTAAACACTAAAATATGATTATTTAAAAAAGAAACATTTAAAGTAAAATTTAGAACAATTCAAACCCTAAATTATAAAAAATGACAATTTAAACCTTACGATTGATCAGTTATTGTAAACTGGTCGACCAATGCCTACGTGGCATTAGATTCGGAGATAGGTCGACCTCTCCTCTGTATTTAAAAAGAGTTTCTCTTCCATTTTTATTTCACATCTTCGAAAACTTCTCCACTATTTTCTTGTTCTGGCGAAATTTCTCTTGGTTGACTGGCCAAAATTTTTCTTTATCGTTTAGCGACGACGATAGATTATGATTCAAGTAGATCAGTTGATGTAAACGAGACATTAACTAGTGATGTTAATATGGATTAGTATTCGTACACCACACTTGCACATGTTGATCTACGACCATTCGATTACTTAAATGCAAATGAAGAAATAGAAGTGCATTTGACCTCTAGAACCCTATACAATGAATTTTGAACACCGGTCGGCTTAGATGTTGATGAGGTGAAAAACATAATGGTAAGAGAACAAATTTCAATGAGATTTTTTTGAGTAGAAAATATAGTTCTTTAAATGAAATTAGAGAATAAATAGTCAAATATTTTTAAAAAAATGGTTATGGTATAAAATTCATCAAAAGTAAAAAAGAGGCAACTGATGGCTGAGTGTGAAGATAGATGTGAGTGGCGACTGCATGTTTCGAAGATGCAAGGTGAGCTTACGTTTCAAATAAAGAGTTTGACCGATACTCACAGTTGTTCAAGAAAAATTGAGAATCGACATAATACAACAAAATATGTGGCCAAACATTATCTGGACAGTTTCAAAAGTCAACATATGTGGAAAATCTCTTCCATTATCGAGATAATGGGAAAAAAGTTGACTGTCAATATTACACCAAGTATTGCCAAAAAGGGCAAGAAACTTAGCTCGAGTACTTAATAAAGGCAATAGCGACGAACAACACAAGCTACTATGGTCTTATGCAGCAAAAATATATAGATCAAATCTGGGTAACACATTAAAAATACATACTTACAAGATGAGTTCTAATTCATTGGTATGCCAAAGAATGTATATATATATATATGCATGATTGCTTGCAAGACAAGTTTGCTGCAGTATGATCACCCTATTATCTGTTTGGATGACTTTCATCTAAATGACTCGTGTCTTGGCCAATTACTTACAGCTGTCAGTATTGATGGCAACGATAGAATATATTGCCAACATCAAAAAAGAGTGCATGGATACATGGACATGGTTTTTGCATTTGAAGTGAGACCTAGATATTAGATTCAGAGATAGATGAACAATTATTTTGGATCGACAAAAGTTATAATATATTTTCAATTGTTATTTATAAATAGGGGCATTGTGGTATTTATATTGGTATTATATATTATTTTATATTGACTATATTTTTCTTTCAAATATTAAGTTTTAATGAAGGCTGTGGAAGATGAATTTAAAGAAGTCGGACACCACTATTGCCTCTGTCATATGTACGCAAATGTCAAATGCCAATTTCGGAATAGAACATACAAAGATGCAATGTGGAATCTGGTCAGGGCAACCACAATTTATCATTTTGAAATAGAAATGAAGAAATTATATCAATTTAATCTGGATACCCATGCATGGCTTCTCGAAGAAGAGCCTAGATATTTAGCCAATCATGCTTTCTCTTTGATCCTGAAGTGCGCAATGATGTTGAATAATTTGTGTGAGTCATTCAATGCAATTTTATTGTTGGTCAGGGATAAACTGATCATGACTATGTTTGACATGATCCAAAAGTGCTTAATGACTCGCATTGTAAAAAAATTTGAGAAGTTGGCTTAATCAACAAGCCTCTCGTATCCCAAGATAAGAAAAAACTTGAGAAGTTAAAAATTGCAGCTCCTGAATTGGAGGGCTCAGTTGGTGGGAGCTGTACAATTTGAGGTTAGTAATAGCTACGAACAATACGTTGTCGACATAAATACGGGTGTTTGCAACTGCACTAGATGAGAGTTTACTGAAATCTCGCGTGTCCATTCCATGCATTTCATAAGAGTACTACCGGAAAATTACATGCATTAATACTATCACTTGGTGACTTATCTACAATTCATGAGTGGCCACTAAATGTTGCCGCAAATGCCCAATCAGAAAGAACTCATCCCGTCCAGAAGATATCGTCAATCTGGTTGGCCGAAGAAGACAGGAGTGTGAGATGTCAAAGAGCCGTCAAGTTTGACAATTAGTAAGAATGACTCAAAGATGTCGTGTGATATATGTCGGCAGTAGGGGTATAATAGTCGCACTTGTCCCCACTGGGGATTCACTTCAGACGCTATTTCGCAAGACACGTTTATGAGTTTCAACATATTTGACGAGACACAGGTACAGTTCAACACATTTCTCTCATAAACACACTGTCATTATTTTTTAATATAGTTTTTATTATGTACAGGAATCTTCGACGTACGATCGAGGAAGAAATTATTGACCGTTGTAATTTATGTTGAAAATGAAAAGAAAGATGCATTATTTAGCATCTGTGTAATGTTTAATTATGTTATTCTTGTATAAAAATATATATTTAAAATAAATTATTAATCATTGCATATATGCAATCAAAGTATATAAAATTTACTGACAAGAAGTAAAGTACATGAAATGAATTACAAAAATTAATTTAAACTATATTGGTGGATCGTTGTTGTCTTTGTCATTGTTTGCCATCCAAGCCTTGATCCGCCCATCCATCTCTCTTTGGCTTACGACGAGCTCATCGACTTTGCCTATGATGAGCTGCATCTCTTGGTGCTGCCTTTGTTGCATCTCATAAATCTGTTGCATCTGCTGATTATGCTGCACCATGTCCTATCCACTACTTTTCTGGGAAGCCAATGAGGGCGATGTAGCTTCCTCCATTGGCACACCGGAGAGGTGGATGTCTCATAATCGCTCTTCAGCATCCAAATGTCATCGACGTTAACGAGGTTTATCCGAATCAAATGACTCCTATCAAATACCTTGCCAGATCTGTGAGCTCTCACTTGCTCGCAACAGGTAGCTGAATCCCAGCGAGCTAGACAATCTTATGAATCAGTGCGTCGTACGGGAGATTCTTGTTAGATGTCCGCCAGACCTCACACATGTAACCTATAATCAAGAAGCCTGGATCAAAAGTCTTCTCGTCGCATAGCTTCTCTATAATGTACAGGTGCATGCAGCTCACGTGATCTCTATGTTCATCTTGCGATAGAAGAGTGTGGGTTAGCATGTTGTGAAGAACCCGAGTTCTGAAATTTAAATCTCTCGATTGTGATGAATTTCCTGTAGGAACTCTACTCTTTAGTGCAATTTAAAAAAAAAGGTAGTGTAAGGAAGCATAGTAATATTGCTCCACCCATTCCATGACAAATTTAAGCACTGCATTTAGCGTCTGTGGACGTATCAGAAGCTCTGTACCAAAGATGTACGTCGTCAAACTTTCTTCCCTCCTAGTTGCTGTCAAGTTCGCGTATAACAAGTGAACTATTTTGTCACAGCTATCACCCTTCAATGCATACACCTCGCATAGACCAATGCTGTCAAACATCTCTTGGATCCCCAACGACTTCCAACCTCTAAAATTGACAGTTTTCTGATAAATAATTGAGTGTTTGAGCAAATCATGCTCAAACTTCTCTTAACACTTTTCATTCTAAAATTCCATGACCAGATATTGTCAAGTTCAAATATTAATCACAGAGATATATTGAATATTTAATTGAAACAAAATAATTGAGACGTACTTAGTTTTTTTAAAAAAATAAAACTATAAATTTTATATAGTTTGAAAAATAAATACGTAACTTTTTCTAATTACATTTCATTATGAATCTATGAAGAGATTGTAAAAATATTAAACGATAAAGATTGCACTAGAAAAAAACTAATTTTAGAAAAAAAAGTTAATAAAACTTTAAACTATAAAAAAATAACAATTCAAACTTTGTATTATTGGTCAAAAAAAAAATTTCATGGAAATAAAAAAATAATAAAGAGATAGTAAAATTTTTTTTTTTAATTTTAAAGAGATTTAAAATGAAAATGAAAGAGAAAATCTTTTTAAATAAAGAAGAGATAGGTCGACCGGCCGACTTATCTCCTCATCTAGTGCCACGTAGGCTCTGATTGACTGGTCTATAGTCAACAGTTGACTCGGCAAAATTTAAATTAATTGTTTTTATAATTTATAAGAGCTTTTTTATAAAAGAAAATTCAGGTTTTAAAATTTAAATTGAATTTTATCGGTTTGGAATGTTTTGGAATGCGCAACTGAACCAACATTTAATACTTGTAAGAGCAGGGGTATGTTAGTCATTTTAGCAAATCCCATATTATTATCAATGATCATCATCATGCCCCATGAAGTGGGGTCCACAGGGATCCACGGCAAGTGGTTGTCGATAGAAGATCAACTGCGATATATTTCTCGATTTGTATTGGTCCACGTGGTCGTTAGCTGGAATAATCACTTGCTTATATGGGCGGGCTGGGCCCAGCGGGAAGCAAAAATATCTTAAAGATACCGAATCAAGAGGAAAGGCTGCCCGTTGCTTTTGGTCCACGAGTGAAGCCAACACGGCGAACAGAGAACCGAACTACGAAGCGCGGGCAGCACTGTGGGGCAGGGTATGTAAGGAATGTTCTCTTCTAACCTCGTACCCATTAAGCCATGTCCACTCCTACTACGTTGGATGTTTCTAGAATTAACTTTATATTATAACTACACGCACTACTAATTGTATTTTAGCAACTAATTACACTAAACTCAAAAACACATAATTTAATAATTACCTACAGCCAATGTCAAACATATTTAATTAATATAGACACTTACATATTTAATTATTATAAGTGTATTAGTCTATGTGTTACTTGCTATAATATTTATTTTAGAGTAATATTATATTTGTTTTTTATTTTATTTTATAAATATATTTACTGATGCATAATTATAATTAATAAAATAATTTAATTATTTTTTTTTTTTTTGGTTACGTCAGCTACTAGATTGAGATGTTAGTCGGTAAAAACAATAGATATTTGACATCATTATTTGACATGTGTCATGCATGCACTGACATAAATGATGAATGCGGGTGATTACTACGCGCGTTGAGATGGATGCATACCCACATCTTCTGCGAGGAAAATATCATTGCCACGTTTGCATCAATCCAAAGCTCAGCTCACAGGCCCGCTAAAGATCTGCCATCTCTCTCTCTCTCTCTCTCTCTCTCTCTCTCTCTCTGTAACTACAATCTCTGCTGTAATTCAAGAAAAAAGGGCAAATTTTTGAAAAAGAATCTGCGTTTTGTTCCTTCGTTTGAAAGATCAGAGCTTGCAGAATCCGAAATTCTCTGTGTCCGGTATTTGGTGTTCTTCTCCGCGTTGATTTTTCTTTTTTATAGTTCTATCGGCTGGTTCTGCTTGATTCTGTTTACTGTTTTTGTTCTTTATTTATTTATATTTCTCCAGCAGGGGAAAGCCAAGGAATATTTATAGGAACTGGTTGCCTTACCCCATGTTTTACTTTTTTCAAAAGAAAAATCGATACAAGCTTTGTTGTTTTATTCTTTCATGCATTTTCATCTCAAACTTCTTCTTTATTTCACCCTTTCCGAACATAAACCAGATTTCATGTTATTTAGTTTAGTTTAAGAAAAAATTTCAGAGATTTGGATTTGGAGATTTATGATTAACAAACACTAATTATATCCAGGGACCCTCATTGCCGCTTTCAATTTGGTTTGGCTAATATTTTTTTTCGAAGCTAAGCGATATTGCGAGCCGCTTGGAGATGTTAAATTACAAACTTTTAATTCTTGATTGGTAGCGGTGAAAGTCGGAGCTTGTGGTCTATCTTCTGATGGTTTGTTCAGAGTTTGGGTTGAAGGGTTTGCTCGGAAGGAAAAGATAGTTCTACTCCATGGCTAGTCCAAATGAAAGGTGGATTGACCGCCTTGAATATTCATCCTTATTCTGCCCCCCTCCTCAAGATGAGCAGCAGCGAAAAGTGAGCCAACGTTTGCATTTTGTGTTTGAGTCGTGTTTTTCTAAATCCTAAAAATATTTTTATGCAATTAGTTTTAGATATATATTTTGATTCTGTTCTTGATATAAATTACCCATTTATCTGACTTTGTGATTAAATTCTTGATAGAGGTGTTTCTGCTTGATGATATGTCTCTGAAAATGATCCCGTCACTGTTCTTGAAATGTATTTAAACTGTGGACGTTTCTACATTTTCTATATTGTTCTTCAGTTACTTTTTCTATCCATTACAGACAAATTTTATCACTCAATTTACAGGCTCAAATAACTGCCTACGTTGAATGCTTAGGCCAGTTCACGTCAGAAAGATTTCCGGAGGATATTGCCGAGGTCTTTTCTCCATTTCGTCTATAAAAATAGCAATATTTATTGTGCAAAGTCAATATCTTTATTAGTTCTATTATTTAATATTTTTCTTCCTTAGCAACTCTAAAGAAAACAGACAATTTTAAGTAAATGTTGCTTACTTGTGTGTATTCCGATCAGATGATTCGCAACCATTATCCGTCAAAGGAAAGCTGCCTTTTTGATGATGTTTTAGGTATTAGTGTATTTCTCGAATTACTTATAACACAATGACAATCTCTTTTTGAGAAATTGTACTTGGTTGTAAAATGTTGATTGCTTTTTTTTTTAATGCATTTTCAGCAACATTTATTCTACATCATCCGGACCATGGGCACGCCATTGTTCTTCCGATAATTTCTTGCATTCTCGATGGCTTGTTGATGTACAATAGGATTAGTCCTCCCTTTGCTCCTTTCATATCCTTATTTTGTCCAGGCAAAGAGGTCTGTTATCGTTAGCTTAACAGATTCAACTTAATTCAACTCATAATATGGTAAAATGCAATTTAGACCTTATTTCTTTACATCATTTAATTAAGTGTTTTAATCCAATTTCTAATATTTTTGGTAATATTTAATTTGATTTCGAATTTTGTTGATATTTTCTCTGGTGATTTTTAAATTTTTTCAGAGATCAACAGATTTAAAAATCAGTTTAGAAATCGCTAGAAAGCTTAGAGATATGTTAAAACGCATAGTTAAATGGAAAATGTAATTTATCTATGCTGGACGATAATGTCTAAATTGCTAATAGTTGAAAGTTGGAGATTAAGTTTGTCAAATAGTTCATGTTCTCGTGTTATCTTGTTGTTTGATAATTTACACTATAGTTCTGCTCATAGTTTTTAAACGAATACTGAAAACATTGAACTATAGTTTGTTTTTATCCCCAGAATGATTATTCCGAACAATGGGCCCTGGCTTGTGGAGAAATTTTGAGAATTTTAACTCATTATAATCGACCAGTCATCAAGATCTTACAGCAAAATAATGAAAGAGAAAAAAGTAGTGAAGGCTGTTCAACAACAAATGCGACTGTTGATGGGGAGTCCAGCCAATCACCTATGCAACAAGAGAGAAAGCCCATAAGACCATTGTCTCCTTGGATAACTGATATTCTACTTGCTGCCCCGCTTGGTATCAGAAACGACTACTTTCGCTGGTGAGCTACATTTTTATCCTCAGGACCCTGTTAAAAGATTATTCTACTCATATCGAAGAAAATAAAGATTCTTTGATTCTAAACAGGTGCAGTGGCGTAATGGGAAAGTATGGTTCAGGAGAACTTAAACCGCCTTTAACTTGTAAGTTTGTGCCATTTGTAACTGTTCATGTGTTCAAGAATGGTTTATTCCCTAAAAAGAAGAAGATACATGTCTATGGCATGGAAAGACAATATCCATAGCCATATCAGACTAAAACCATATCAAAGAAGTTCTATTTTTCAGCATTTAGTACGAGAGAAATGAGATGGCTTTTAACAACTCAAAACTTAATGTATGTGTTTTCAAACATAAACTTGTTCGGGAGATTCAAATCTGGGCCAATGATTGTGGTGTACATTTCTTCTTTTTTCCCAAAGAAAATCACTTTTGATTTGTGTTTTACTATTAGCTTCATCTCTTGGATCTGGAAAGCACCCCCAGCTTGTGCCGTCAACTCCGAGGTGGGCTGTGGCTAACGGTGCGGGTGTCATATTAAGCGTTTGCGATGAGGAAGTTGCTTGTTATGAGACTGCTACATTGACAGCAGCTGCTGTCCCTGCACTTCTTCTTCCCCCTCCCACTACTCCTTTGGATGAGCATCTTGTCGCTGGATTACCAGCTCTTGAGCCATATGCACGATTATTCCATAGGTTACTTTTCTGTCTCCCAAATTATTATTTTTATTTTTTTGGTATACTACTGTGTGACAAATCTCCATTGTCCGTATAAATTTTAATTTTTTCTTTGGGGTCAGGTATTATGCCATTGCAACCCCAAGCGCCACGCAAAGACTTCTTCTAGGACTTTTAGAAGCACCGCCATCATGGGCACCGGATGCCCTTGATGCAGCTGTTCAACTAGTTGAACTCCTTCGAGCGGCCGAAGATTATGCTTCTGGGATACGGGTAAGTCTGGCTGGTAATTTTTTTTATATCGTCGTTTTTATTATCTGTTGCAATGTTGTTGTCTTTTTATTTAGTTTTCAAATGTGTTGAAATAAATAAATCCAATAATAATATCCATATGACAATGTTTAAGCAAAATAATACAATGTCCCCATGTTTCAATTTTTAATCAATCTCCTTCACAAAGTTTTGTTGTCATTTATTTTTTATATAAATAATTATTATTAACTTGTGAGTTTGGAGTATCATTTGAATCTAACAGTATATTCCAAATTTTTGTTATTGAATTTCTTTGTAGCTTCCTAGAAACTGGATGCATTTACATTTCTTACGTGCTATTGGGACTGCAATGTCGATGAGAGCAGGAGTTGCGGCTGATGCTGCCGCAGCATTACTCTTTCGTGTACTGTCCCAGCCGGCTTTGCTTTTTCCACCTTTGAGACAATCTGAGGGAGTTGAAGCTCATCATGATACTTTGAGTGATTATATTTCATCATACAGTAAACAGGTACTAAACTGAACCTGAAATTGAAGTATTTGTATTCCAAATCTCCTAACATAAACTACAAGAACAAACTTAATGCAAATATCAATGTTGAAATTGCAAACAGTATAGTAATAAAACTTGACATTAGTTACCAAACTAATCGATGATTAAGAAGAAAAGTTTATCCGTTAAGAAATCGTAACAGTGATAAGCTGCTTGTCAAACTATGGACCCTGGATTTTGCATGTCGGTATGTGTATGAGAAAATATTCGTATATATAAATATTGCAAGTTTACAGTGGCTGAAAAGATTAGCCAATTCCATACACAAAACAAAGAAATAGATTAAAAATACCACAAATCGAGAATATGCATTAAATTATATTTAGACAGTGAATATAACTCTTATTTTTGGTAGAGTTATCAGTATGTTCGTGTGAGATCTAGCTTCATTTCCTTGTTTCAATCATCAAATCGAAGCATTCATTGGGAATCGCGGTTGATAAAAGACACTGCATTTTATTTTTCAGACTCAGAACCTTTCTTTTATGAAATCAAATTAACTAGAGATGGTAATTTGTGACAGATTGAAATTCCAGCTGCTGAAGCAACTATTGAAGCCACTGCACAAGGGATTGCATCTATGCTCTGCGCCCATGGTCCTGAGGTGGAATGGAGAATTTGCACCATTTGGGAAGCAGCTTATGGCTTGATTCCTTTAAGCTCCTCAGCAGTGGATCTTCCTGACATTATCGTCGCAACTCCCGTCCAACCGCCCATATTATCATGGAATTTATTCATTCCTCTCCTTAAAGTTCTGGAATATCTTCCTCATGGCAGTCCATCGGAAGCATGTCTTATGAAGATATTTGTTGCCACCGTTGAAGCTATTTTACAGAGAACTTTTCCTTCAGAGTCTTCAAAAGAAGAGACCAGAAGAATGAAATACCTTTCCAGCATTGGCTTGGCTTCCCAAAACCTTGCAGTGGCTGAGCTTCGAACGATGGTTCATTCTCTCTTTTTAGAATCGTGCGCCTCTGTAGAGCTTGCTTCACGGCTACTTTTTGTTGTGTTGACTGTCTGTGTTAGTCACGAGGCCCAGTCAAATGGAAACAACAAGCATATAGATAAGGAAAATGATCTGCCAGATCAAAGCGATGAGGACTTTGATAGAGGGTTGGAGAGGCATAGAGAAAACAAAAGTAGGAAGATGAAAAGAAAAGGAGCTATATCCACTTTTGATTCTTACGTTCTGGCTGCTATTTCTGCTCTCACATGCGAACTTCAGTTGGTTCCTCTGATTTCGCGGGCTAGAGATGGGCAGGATACATTGAAGCGTGTGAGAATAGACGGATTGGCTAATGAATTTGGAAATAGTATCGACTCTTCCTTGCTCTCTATTCGTAGAATCTTAGTCATATTAGAGGCACTTTTCTTGTTGAATCCTTCTTCTGTCGGAATGTCTTGGAGTTACAGCTCGAATAAGATAGTGGCAGCAGCCATGGTTGCAGATCATGTTTCTGAACTTTTTCGACGGTCCAAAGCCTGCATGCAAGCACTCTCCATGCTGATGCAATGTAAGTGGGATGATGAAATTTTCACTCGAGCCTCGTCGTTATACAATCTCATCGATATCCACAGCAAAGCCGTTGCCTCAATTGTTAACAAGGCTGAGCCATTAGCAGTGGACTTAGTCAATGCTCCGATTACGAAGAGTTCATTCATCTCTTTTGCGGGTGGAAAACAAAATGTCTCCTTTGATTCGAGTAAAAAATCGGGTTTGTGTGATATAGGAACTTCTACCAAAAAAGCATTAAATTCGAACAAATACACGGGAAATGCTTCTGGTAAAGGGATAGTGAGCTTCCCATTGGACGCATCGGATTTGGCAAACTTTCTCACGATGGATAGGCATATAGGGTTCAACTGCAGTGCTCAAGTTCTTTTGAGATCTGTCTTGTCAGAGAAGCAGGAATTATGTTTCGCTGTTGTTTCCCATCTATGGCACGAGTTAATTGCAACACCCAAAACACAGCCCATAGAGGAAAGCACTTCTGCTCAGCAAGGATGGAGGCAGGTCTGCTTATATATTTTCTCTCCCTTTCCTGCATTTGCCATCTATCCTTTCCCGATCCGGCCCTCACCGTTTTAGTGTGCTTTTGAATCTGCAAATTCTTTAACGGATTCATGAGAACTAAGTCTCCTTATTTCTCACCATCTTATTTGAATTATCCAGGTAGTTGATGCACTCTGCAATGTCGTGTCGGCCTCACCGGCCAAGGCAGCTACGGCTGTTGTCCTCCAGGTCTGATTTCTCGCCCAACTCGATTGTTTTTTCTAATTTGTTTTTATTTTCAGCTATTTTCTGCCAATCAACTTTTGATGTACAGAAGCCATGTTGTACAAATTGAAATATCCTTTTCTTTAGTCACTTATATGGAATAGTTTCTGTTTTATGGCAGGCTGAGAGGGAATTGCAGCCTTGGATTGCCAGAGATGATGATCAAGGCCAGAAGACGTGGAGAATCAACCAGAGGATCATAAAATTAATTGTCGAATTAATGAGAAGTCACGATACTCTCGAATCGTTAGTTATATTCGCAAGTGCATCGGATCTACTTCTACGTGCCACTGACGGGTTGCTCGTCCACGGAGAAGCTTGCACTTTGCTCCAGTTGGAGGTACACTACCCTTTTTTTTTTTTTTTTGGTAGTCGAACAGTATTAATGCAAATCCTCAATTTTGTTTTTGTTTTTTCATTCTCCTACTAAACAAACAGCTGCTGGAGGCAACTGCTCGGACGGTTCAGCTAGTGATGGAGTGGAGAGAATCCGGGTCGACAGTGGCAGATGGCCTCGTGAACTTGTTGAAGGTAAATAATTTTTTTGGTAAAGTGAAATCTATTCTCCGAATTTAGAGATCTGGGATGCATAAATTTTTTTTGAGCAAAAAACAGTTTGACTTTAGATAGTTGGCAAAACGACTCAGGCTTTAATAAAAAAATGTTATTTTAACAAAAACACGAAACCTATTATGAATTTTATAAAGACATGAGTTATTTTGCAGAGGACTGAAACGACAATAGTTATTTTGTTAAAAAAAATAATTTAGGACATCAGGTGTGCGTGATCTTTTTAGTTCAGAATCTATCCTGTGTCCCTTTTTCCCCATTCTCTAGAAGAATCAAACTTCTTCACTTGTGTTTGACGAGCTTCGTTCCAACTGACAGTGTCGTCTTCCTGCCACCATCCGATGCCTCTCTCATCCGAGCGCTCAAGTTCGGGCTTTGAGCACTTGTGTTATACGGGCCATTCAGCAGATTACTTTGATCACCCCTCGATCAAAACGAATGCACGTAAATGGCTTGGATGGATCGTCTCATCAATATCTGAAAACAGATGTTGTCGACTGGCAAACAGATATCGAAAAGTGCTTAACGTGGGAAGCTCATAGTCGGATCGCGATAGGAATGTCGATTCAAGCTCTTAAAGCAGCTGCTAAGGAATTGGATTGCGCTATTCAAATATAAAGAAGAATTGCGGGACGTGTTTTTAGGCCTAATCATGTAATCGGTGAGGGTAATATAGTAAATTGAGAATTCTTTTTTTTTCCCTTCTAAATTACAATTTTAAAATAGTGCTTACCCGATTTGATCGTTCGTATTTTGTTTATTTCGAAATCTCGGAATTTACGAGTACCCAACCCAGAATTTGTCGAACAAACTACAAGAATTAAATTGAAATAAAAATCAAATTTAAAAAGTTTTATAAATGGGCTGGGCCGTTTTGATTATTATTTGGGCCCACAGATAGATGACCTAAATGACAATAATTAAAGATGACGACTGTAAAACCCTTCCTTTACAAGTGCTGTGTTCTCCGACGCTTTACGCCAACTTTGTTCCTCCTACGGTACAGGCTACAAAGCCAGTTCGCGGTTCCAACTCCGATTCATTCTAGTTGCAGGAAGCGACTTTCGCCGCGAAATGTATATGATTCGACCTTTGTTCCATTCCCTCCAATGGTTATTTGACTTTCTTTGAGTCAATTTCAGGTCGATCTCTGAGCTGGGTTTCATTTCCTGCTTGGTTTGTTCGACGGAGAAGTTGCTGATGGTTTGCCTCTTCTGAAGGTGGATGTTAAGATGTGTTGGTGCGAAATCCAAGAGGACGCCGTTTGCTTTTTGTACTGTAGATGTTGGGATGGGTTTCAGTAGTCGGCGTTGCCGGAAATCCAATGTCGCATTCTCACAAAGGTCGTGCGGTCTTTTTTTTTTCTCTGATTAGTTCTTTCGTTTTTTTTTTTCTTTCTCTCGCTCATTCTTCCTTTTTTTTTTTTTTTTCCTTCGCTTCAAATCTTGGTCTGGGTACTTTAGAAATGGTGGGAAAATATTAGTTTTTGAGAGGAGGGTGGAATTTGTTTGTTTATACTTCTTTTTTACAGCTGCTGAGTGCTGATGCTTTACTAATTAGGGTTTCTGAAGCTTCTTTTCTAATTTACGGAAAGATGTTTGTTTCCTTTTTCCGCGTGTATAAGGAGAGGTTTGTTGACGATTTTTTGTTTCATTTCGACTTGTATTTTGTCGTGGAGATATTATTTTCTAGTTGATTAGGATATGTAATGTCTAAATGAACTGCTTCAATCATAATAAACTTATTTGGTTCGAGCTGAAATATCCATTTGCTAAGAACAAAAATAAATAAACAGACAAATACTCAAAGTGGAGAGAAGCTGTCAAAGAGTATTGTACTCCTTGTAGTTCTGTAGTTTGAGCATGTTCATATTAGTTGTTTTACAGGTCTGCTTAAGCTTTCTAATAGTATTGAACGATTGTTGCTTTTAGATATTTCCTGAATTACTTCATATTTATTTTTCTCATATTGATTATATTTTCAACTTTTTAGCAGCGAACAACCTGTTTCAGGCTCGGTCATTATTTGGTTATTATTTTACCAAAACCATTGCATCATACGTACCTTTTCCTCAAATAACTGCAAGCGAAGTGTATCAGAGTCATGTTTCAGATCGTTTACTGTGGATAACCCTCCTAAAAGAGACTTGAACTTTGGATCTAGTAACGTTCATTCTATTCTCCTTTCAAGTGGTCTACAACATTGGTTCAAAAACTGGAATGAACTTAGAAGGCACAAGCTGACAGCAAGTACTTTTGCTGGGGCTATTGGGTTTTGGCCTCGCCGAAGAACCCAGCTTTGGTTGGAAAAAATTGGAGCAATTGAGCCATTTTCTGGTAATTTAGCTACCTGTTGGAGTAATATCAAAGAAGAAGAAGCACTTGAAAGATATAAGCTATTAACCGGAAACAGGGTCTTGTTTCCGGAATTTCAAGTCCATGATGTGAAAGATTTGGCAGATAATTGGTTAGCGGCTTCACCTGATGGTGTGATTAATAAATTTGTCTTTGGATTACCTCCACGAGGAGTGTTAGAAATTAAGTGTCCATTTTTCAATGGTGATATGCAAAAGGCTTCCCCTTGGTCACGGATTCCTCTTTATTGTATTCCACAGGCTCAAGGTTTGATGGAGATAATGGACAGGGAATGGATGGATTTCTATGTTTGGACACCTAAAGGGAGCAGTCTGTTCAGATTATACCGAGATTTAGAATACTGGAAAATCTTGAAAATAGCTCTTTCTGATTTCTGGTGGAACCATGTGCAGCCGGCAAGGGAGAAATGTAGTAAGCACTGTGTCACAAATCCTCTCGTTGAATTAAGATCTTTCAGGCCATCACCCAGACACGATTTATGTAGTTGTATAGTTTACAAAAGCAAACAGATAGTTGATAGCTCAAAGTTGCTGGTGCGTGAAATTGATGGGACATTACAAAATTGATGCTTCTGTAAGTGTTTTCGGCATTTCAATATTTGTGGAATTGACTATCTAACTTGTCAGAGGAGTTGCCAGAATTTTAAACACCTGTCAATCTGGTTAGCAGAAAGATAATCTGATGTTGATTGCAAGAGGAGGCTGATGGATAACATATCATAGCAGGTATAAAATACTAAATCTTTTTTACTAGTCAGTATTCATCTTTGCCTTAAAAGTATTTTGGATTATTTTCAATTACATTCATATTTTTCTTGTTTGCACTAACAATGGTCCAATGTTGTAAAAGACACAGGACTATTTCAATTACATTCATATGCTTTCTGGAAAGGTGTCATAGTCAAAGTATGTAAAAAACACAGGAAAACATAGTGGCTCAGTGGTTTATCAGTTGCTGAATTTCTTATACAGTGAAGACGAGTTGACTAAAGGTGACTTATAGATGTATTTTTTCTTTTCTATATAGATTTTATTTGGTTTATCACAATTGTGCGAGATTGAATTCGGTGCTGCACATAAATTTATATTTCTTTCTCATTTTGGATGACATTATACTTTTTTTACTTGTTAAAACTGAGGTCTTCTCAATCTTTTCCAATATATTTTTACATATTAAAAGAGTGATTCAATCTTTATTAACACAATACATATAGTCCACGCTATTTGTTGAATCAGTGTTGTGGGATGATTTGAGTGGTTATGGACTTGAAATCTGCAAAGATTATTAGCCCAAAAACCTTTAGAGGGGGTTAAGATCAATTATGCTCTTGATTGTTTGTGTGGGAGATTGGAGATCCTGATAATTGTTTATTTGCTTTTAAACATTTTTTACTTTACGCACCTTGAATTTTTCATGTGATTGTAATTTAAGTTTGTGCTTTTACGGTTTATAATCTGCACTAAAAAATTGGTTGATAACTTATCTCGGTTCATACCTAAGGATGTAACAATTTTCTTCTGCTATTGGTATGTTATGATCCTCTTACTAATAAAAACAAAGAACACTTCTTTAATCGTGAAGAAGAAGCTCTTTCATGGTTGATTCTCAAATGGATTTAACCATATCGAAAAATTCCTGTGGATTCATAGTAATTATTTCCAATTCATAAATTATCCTTTAACTAATTTTTTCCTCAAGGTGATTTTACTCTCTAAAAACCAGGATATAACTGACATCACTCAGAAATAAGCATTTGTTCTCTCAATTATCTCTCCCCCCACCCAATATTTATGTGGCAGGTATGGGGGGATTGAATGCTCTGAGTTCCATGCCTCTGTCTTTCTCTCCCCATTAGCCAATAGGTTCATAGCATATTTCATTTAATTTTCATACATCAATGCAATGTACAGCCTCTTGTTGAATAACTTTACGTCCTACAAACATCAACTTTGTTACTTGACATTTCACTGTACTTGACGACTAATTATATTATGTATCTATATAGGGGGATTGAATTCTCTGAATTCCAGAATGCATATTCCTGCATCATCGTTGACCTTCTTCAAGTTTCAGTTTGTCTTCTGAAGTGAGCTTGTGTTCACAAGATCTCAAAAGTGAATAGGTAATGCAAATTTAAGCCTTGTTTTTGTTTGTCGCCAATTGCCATTATTTATCTGTTTGCTTTGAAGTCTTTGGTGGAAATCAGCTCCAATTTTTTGGGCTTCAATTTGTGCTCTTTCAAAATAGTGTCATGTTTTTAAAACTGACAAAAAAAGTACATGATTGAACTTGCACGTTTAAAAACTTTGTTGGCTCAAATTAAAGGGAATAAAGGATAACATCGTGTTTCTTTTCTCAAAAGATATTTGTTTAGTTAAATAGTTTTTTAGAGAGAAGGATAAATACCAGCCTAAGTTAAATGTGCTTCATAAGATAAAAATAAGCAATAGAAATTTTGGCAAAATCATGTGTAGAATTATCAGTCTGTAGGTCATCACATCAGTATAAAATCACTTAGTTAATCTTAGCAATTAAAACATCATCTAGTGCTTCTTCATTTACTCAATCAAATGAATGTGTTGAGTTGTGCTACCAATCTACCGTTGCATGCAGATGCATTGGTCACTGTTGAAGGCTCTGTGCAAAAACCATCAGTAAAATGAAATTGTCTTATAGAACAATAATAGTTCATGCATGCTTCATCGCTAGTAAGAATGTAAAAATACAATTACTGTAGTTTTGAGGAGTTGGAATATTTTCTTGTTGTTTTCTACCTTGTATGTGTTCATCGAGTCATTCATGCAACAACATATTTGTATTTATAGATAAAAATAACTATAATTTAAGATGATAGTTTCTAGATAGATTTTTATGCAAATTGTTTTAAAATATTGCAGTTCAGTTGGTATTAAATATTATTTAATGCAACTGACTTTAGGTTATATGGTATGTAACATGTAATGATTATAATTATGAAAGTGGTTAATATAATTCAAATAGTTCTATACTTATACTTATTAAGTTGCTGACATTTTCCGTTTTAGATAAATGTTAAGTGTATTAACAGTTTTTATTTCTATTTAAGTTAGGCGCAGTCAGCTTCTACTAGAAACTGCTTGCATCTCTTAATCCTCTTCAACCCGGTGCGTCAGGTTAGTTCTTCAACATTTTGAAGCCATTTCCGACCTTGGTTGTTGTCCTGAGTGTTTGAATGGGTGAGTTTGCTGTAAAAAAGCTGATTTTTTTGGTAATCCTAACTTCATTTTGACCAATTCTAGTTATGGGAATTGAGTTTGAGTAGGTTTTGATTCCTTTGATCTACAATGTTAGGCCCCCTTTGAACATGCTCCGGAAACTTGATTGTCCTGCCTTTTAGACTTTGTATCCTATCAATATATGTCACTTCCAAAAGGAGTGGAGTGATGATTCTGGGTTTTTATCATGAAGTTAGCTGCACCAGCGGTTTGGGCTGGACTGGACCGAGGTTCGGGTCCACTCCAAATAGGGTGCTTCACCATTGAAGCCTTTTTTTTTTAAACTATAAACTATGAGTTTTTTTTTTTTTAAAACTATCAAAGTTTACTATTCATTGATCAAAACTTCAAAGTATTAAAAATAGACAATTCAAACCAGGGCAGGGGGTCGATACTCCGTTCCACCTGCATCGCACGTGATTTTAGAACGGAGGGTCACCACCCTGTAATCGGCCTCCATCTCTGTGTGCCCAATTTTGAGGCTCTCAGGAACGGGGGGGTCACCACCTTCCAATCGGCCCCCTCGATCTCTTTGCGCTCAATTTTGAGGCTCTCCAGAGCAGGAGGTCACCATTCTTCAATCGGTTCTCTGATCTCTATGTGTTGGATTTAGAGCTCTCGACAATGGGGGGTCATCACCCCTCACTCGGCCTCCTAATCTCTAAATTAGGGCTGAGAATAAGAAATCATTACCTCAGGTCGGGAGGCCGATCCCTTGATCTATATAACAAAAAGACCCCCCATTATTACCTCTCATTGCTGAAAACTCTCAATTTCTCTCAAAACTGCACGTCGATTTCAACCCAAGATTCACCAATTTCAACCCAAAATCGAACAATTTTTGTGTTGATTTCTCCACCTAACCGTTTTTTGTCAAATATTAACAAAAAAATCTCACAAATCCGAGACTTAAAACTTCAAAATCCTTAATTATCCCGAATCTCTATAATTTCACCAAATGCCTCCCAAAATAATCATTAAACAAAAGATTGTCCCGTCATAGAGTGGACCATCTCAAAGAGGTTCGACAAATTGGACACCGGCGGCACAAGGTGCTCTGGCTCAAGAGCGACAGTCGCCACTTGGGTATGTGTTGCTGGAATTTAGGAATAATGAATGTAAAGAGCGGTTTGAGCAGGATATATCAAGTCACTCGATTATTTATTCTAAGTTTGTCAACTTCAATAGTTGGGAGTCGTTGGAGGTGAATGATCTCTTCGATAGAATTGGTCTACACAGGTTGAGGGACGATAATAGCGAGCGTATTGTTCGCTTGTTTTATGCCAATTTGATCACAACCGGGAGATTAGGATGGTTGAAGACGTACATCATTGGTACGAAGTTTATCATAAATCTTCGTATAATTAATGAATTGTTCGGGTTTGTCGGGGAATGGCTTGAGGTGGAGCAGTACTATCACGCATCTCGAGACTGCGATTTTTTTCAAACGGCCGAGGGACTAGAGCTTCTTAGTGCAATTCGTCACAATACCAACATTGCTGGGTTTGTGAAGCCAAAGGCAAAGCATTTGAACGTTAAAGCTAAGGTTATTTACAATTTGATAACTCATATCGTTCTACTGCTGAACGACCATAGAAATCTCGTGAGCTGCATAGATGTCTATGTCATGGAGAAGCTCTACAATAGTATGATGTTCGACTCCGACTTCTTAATTTTAGGTCACATGAACGAAATCGGTCGGACGAGTAACAAGAACCTGTTATACAGAACGTTGATACTCAAGCTCGTCTAGGGAGCTGAGATTTAGTTACTGACTAGAAAGCAGCTTAAGAGCACAGAGACCTGTTGATGTATTTGACAGGTTTCATTAGCTTCGAATGAGTTTGATTGAAATCGACGGAATCTGGGTGCTCAAGGGAGATCGGTCTCAGGGAGGTCGAGGGGCTTCCACCTCTGCCGATGTTCTAGATCGGGGGATCGGCCTCTCAATCTGGGGTGACTTCCTATTTTTAATCCTAATTTATTGATCAAGGGTGAAAATGAGAGTATTTTTGCTCAAAACAGTTTTTAGCCCTTCTTCTCTTGGGTAAGAAGAACAAAGACGAACACATGAAAGTTTCGCCATGGAATTAGTTCCACTTGGTGGACGGAGAACCCAACCCTGATCTTCAGCTGGCTTCAACAAAGAACCAGATTTCTAGGGGGTGCGCCTCCTTTGTCTTCTTTGGTCGCTCTTCTGTGGGGCTTAACCCACCAGCAACTCTTGAAGTGGGTCCTAGCCGGCAGCTGGATATTTTTCCAGGAAATCTTGTTTCAGATAAAGCCAAAGACCATATTTCTGAGCTAGATGATGTTAATGATGTAAGAAGGATGGCTCTTAAAAGTAGCTTGAAGAACCCATTGAATGGAACATCTTCTTCTGTTAATGCGGATGTTCATGAAGCATATGCTGAAAAGGATATTTCTGGCCATACGGAAAGAAGGAAAATACAGTGGATAGATGCTTGTGGGAGTGACCTCGTTGAAGTCAGGGAGTTTGAACCTAGTCATGTTATCTTTCTTATTATTATTCTATTTCAAAACTTCTGGACAAGTGCTGTTCTGTTGTGCTACCCTTTTTTTGGATGTCTTTTTCACATGCGGTATTATTTTCATTTTTTTTAAATAAAAATTTGTAGGAATACTACGTTGGGTAATGAATTATACTCAATAGTACGAAGGATATAGGAAACACCCTGAATAATTTTAGGTGGTTAGGATCCCTTGCATCCCAGATTAACTGATCACTGTGATCTGGTCTCTTGCACTCTCGCCCCTCCCTCCCTCTCTTTGTGTACATGCAATTGTGAAAAGGTACTCTTGTTTGGTTTGGCCTGACGTAAGTATAAAATTTTTACGTAGTATCCTTGTTTTATCATAGTTAGTTCTCTTAATTTCACAGTTCCATTTTAAAAAATCTTCCAAAACCGATAAAAAGAGGCTTTACTCATGATGGCCATTTTGGTCGAGATGACCTAACTTCTTGTAATTGCTGATGATGAATTAAAAATTTGATGCTGTAAAGTTGACTGTGTTTGGCTAGTCTTTGAGATCCTGGAGCTATAAAATTGAATTCTGATTTATGATGTTGTTTCTTAGAAGTGAACTGAACACAACTTGCCTCTACTTGTGATATCCCTAACTAAGACTGCCATAGCATTTTTCTCTCTGGTCTTTGTAAGTTTGTGTACTAGCAATACAGAGAGGTGGAGAAAGTGTTTTGATATCACTCTTTTTTCCATTTTTGGCATAAGTTGTTGGATGTTAGTCACATTTTCTTCTCAGTTTTCTGTCTGTTGCTTAAATCGTTGCAAAATCTTTTCTTATTAAGGTAGTTTGTATTTCTGGTTTTAATTCGTCAATTTAACATTCGTTCCCATTATAATAATTGCTGACTTCTCTACCGTACAAGCTCTTTCAAATTTTTTGGCTTTGTTTTATTTTTCTTCTATTCTTTTTTTATTTTTCACTTACATTTTAGAATTTCTAACCTTTATATATCTGAGATTGAACTTTTTCTCCCAATGGCAGCGAAAAAGAGGGATCAGATGTCGAATTCCGTAATGGCAATGAAAGAAGTTGTACTAGCAAAGTCATGTAAGGCAGGGTAATTACTGCTCATCTATTGCTTGAGTTCTTCACTCATCAAATTTTTGTCGGCTATGCAATGCAATGCAACTAAATCAAGGTATGGCGATTCAGTCTTATTGGTAGCTATCTTCTCAGGTTGATCTTTTGTGTAGAGTAGAGTATGTTGCAGTGAATTTCCGAGGTTAATTTGCTTTGCCTTCCCTTTTCATTGTTCATCATTCTTGTTATCGTGTAATATTACTTTTTATTACAAGTTCTGTTTCTCCCTGTACATTTTTCTTGAGCTAAAAAATAAAATTGTGTAATTGAAGTTCATTTTTGTAATTAATCCATGATTGTGTTAAACAAGAAAGAGCATAGCCATTATATTAGTCTTGTTTGCTGCATAATTCATACTGATCAAGAGCATTTTGCTCCATTGAAGCTGCATCGGTTGTCCAGATGCTCTCTGAACCCGAACTCTCCCGTGGAAGACTGATAGTTATGAGAAACTCTCTTCCCATCTTCAGTTGATATCCATGCTTCCCTTCATGAGAAAATGGACGAGTGTTGGAGTTATTGCTTTTAAAACTGTTGATTGGATAAAAGATATTACAAGTTTGCAACCTTTTGATTGAAATAAAGTTGTTAATTTTTCTTCGCTGGATTTTCTTTTTATTTAGAGTTTGTTGGCGTTGCATGTTTGAAAAAGAGGTATGGTATATTGTTGAAATCAATCAATCTCACATTTTTACTGTTACCATTATGACTGGTCAAGATTGTTGATCAACATCCGAAGTGTTTGTATTAAAAACTTTCAAATTTCAACATTGAACACTACAAATAACAAATAATAATTTTGTCAGTTTACCCAATAAATACAAATAGAATTCGTTTTCAACTCAGTATAATGTGTTTTTGGGTAAAATTCAAAAGCACTATCACATAAGTTTTAGTTAAAAAACGAACAATATTGGTTGAATGAGATCGAGACTCTACTAATACCGTTTAATTGGAAGTAAGATAACAAGACTTTAAGTGGGAAGGATTGTGGCAGTTTGATCTAAGAAATCAATGACAAATCAAGATTTAATTAATCACGAGGATTTAACCCATATTAAAAAGAGATATACAATCTTACGTGATTAGAAAAATATAAATGTGAATGAATTATAAATAGAGATATATTCTCAAACTTGATATAATTGTGTTTCTAATTAGAATAATGTTAAATTTATTCTCTAATTTTATTTTTAAATAATTAAAATAAATAATAAATTATTAAAATAAAATATTAATGATATTAATTAATAAATATTGTGTCAAAATTTAAGGTTTTAGGGATTAAAATCAAAGTGAGAAAATTATAAAGTAGGTTAAATTATTTATTATAAAGTTTTATCCCTTTTAAATTATTTAAATGGAACACCACTCCTTTCGTGGTGGGCAAAGTACTATTATTTAAATGAGTTAAATCCCATTTAAATTACTTAAATCAATTTAAATATCAAAGAGGATGATATGAGACGTTTCTTAAACAAAAACTAGCAATAAATAAAACTTTAAACAATAAAAATATAACAAATCAAATCCTGATAGAGGTCGTCATTTTTCATTTTCAGTTTACTCCGCGAATGTGGGGCCGATCACCTCCGTTCTGTCTAATGTTTACGTGGTACTGGACAAATTGGGACAGGGGTTAATGTGGAAGGCTGAGACCACTCATCCTACATGCACCACACGTGATTCAAGAATGGGAGGTCTCTACCTCGCAACGACTTTTCATTCCTTGCCTCCTTATTTTAGAAGATGCTCAGGAACAAGGGGTTACTACCCCGAAACAACCATTTATTCCCTATCTTTTCATTTTAGAGTGTGTTCGGGAATGAGAGGTTACTGCTCTGAAACGATTTCTTTTTGTTGGCCCTATTTTTTGGTAAGAGTGTAATTGGGGGGTTGCCGCCCCAAAATAGCCCCTCGTTCTCAATTATTTTGCTTGAGAACGGGGGGCCGATCTCTGACACTATACAAAAAAACAACCCTCCGTTCTCAATGCCGACCGGTGAAAATCATAAAACATCTCTTTCATTTTCTCGTTTAGACAAATTTTCTCTATATTAGCGATGTCAATAGATTTTTATTCGAGTACATCGATTGATTTAGATGAGGCAACAACTTGTGATTTTCAATATGGACTGATATTCATACTTCACACCCATATATGATAATGTTCGGGCATTTGATCACCTAAAAGGTAATAAAGAAATATAGATGCAATCAATGCCAAAAACTCTAGACAATGAGCTTCGAACATTGGTTGACTCAGATGATAATAAGATGGAAAACATACCGATAAGGGAAAAAATTTCGATAAGATTTTATTTGGAAAAAAAATATAGTTCTTTAAAGACAATTAGAGAAGAAATAATAAAATATGTTTTGAATAATGGTTATGAGATCAATTTCATTAAAAGTGAATCTCGACGACTGACGACAGTGTGTAAAGACGGATGTGATTGAAGATTGCATTGTTCAAATATGCAAAATGAGCTTACGTTTCAAATAAAGAGTTTCAACGATTCTCACAACTGTTTAAGAAAAATTGAGAATCGATACGCTACTGCAAAATGGATGGCAAATCATTATTTGGATAGATTTAAAAAGTCAACCTACGTGATAAATTTCTTCCATTATCAAAATCGTCAAAAAGAATTTGATTGCCAAATTACATCAAGTCTTGTCAAAAGAGTAAGAAGCGAAGTGTAAAAACTTAATAAAGGGAAGAGCGGCAAACAATATAAGTTATTGTGGTCGTACACAGAAAAAATACGTACATAAAATCTGGGTAGCATATTGGGCTTACAGACTTACTTTGTGGGCTTAGCGATAATGAATCATGTATATTCAAAAGAATATATATGTGTATAACTGTTTTCAAAGGTAGGTTTACTATAATGCGGTAGACCTATTATTGAAAGAAGACCTACGACTGAATTGAGATACAAATGGACATTTGTTTCGGATCAACAAAAGGTATAATGCATTTCCAATTGTTCTTTCAAATATTAAACCATTGTGGTAGTTATATTTTTTTATATTGAATATGTTGTTATTTCAAATACTAGGGGTTGTTGCCTGCTATGTGATAAGAATTATCGTCAGTCGACCACCGCTACTACCACGAACATATGTACGCAAATTTCAAAAACTAATTTCGAGGCAGAGTATACATAGATGAAACGTGCAATACAGCCAGAGCAACTATAACTTTTTATTTCGAGATAGAAATTAGGAACTTACATCATATTAACCTGGATGGCCACGTATATCTTTGAGGCACAAACCCTAGATATTGGGCTAGTTATGCATTTTCTTTGATTGCCAAGTGTGAATTGGAATTCAACAATTTATGTGAGTCATTCAATGCAATTTTATTACTTGTCAGGGATAAACTGATTCTGATTATGTTCGAGATGATTTAAAAGTGTTTGATGAATAAAATTGTCAAAAAATATGAGAAGTTGACCTAGTCAATAGATGTCTTGTGTCCCCAGATAAGAAAAAATCTTGTGAAGTTAAAACGTTCAGCTCAAAATTATAGTGATATGTCTGCGAGAGTTGCACGATTTGAGGTCAGCAACGACAACAAACAATATGTTGTCGACATGAATATATTTGTGTGCAACTTACAGGTGGTAGCTTACTGGAATATCGTGTATCCATTCCATTCTCTGCATTCATTTTATGAGATTAGTATTGAAAAATTACGTTCATCAATACTATCACCGAAAAACTTATCTTCATATGTACTCACATTTCATTCATCTCATTAGTGATCAATAGAAGCAAATTCTTTCGCCCATAAAAAAGTGCCAACCTAGTAGGTCGAATAAGAAAAGAGTGTGAGATGTCGATAAACCACTAAATTTGACAATTACTGGGAATAACTCAACGATGTCATGTAATATATGTCGGCGTTAGGGGCATAATAGCCGCACTTGTCTTGACGAGATATCCACTTCAGGTGCTATTTCTTCTTGTTCTTCGCAAAACACATTTATGGATTTCCACACATTTGACGAGACGCAAGTACATTTCAACACATGTCACTCATAAACACACTTTTATTATTTTCTAATATAGTTTTCTTTATGAGCAAGAATTTTCTACACACGGGAAATGAAGAAATGTATGACTATTGAGACTGTAATTTATGTATTTATTATATTATGTAATATATGTATTTATTATAGGAAGGGTGCCGACCGATCGACTGATGAGGGTCGATCGATCGGCCAATGCATGTGTAACCCGGGTAGCGCACTGCGGATCCGAGTGTGTACCGCGCGCGCACAACCCGACATGTTTTTGAAAAATTTTAAAAATCCGAACTCATTTCAAATGTTCTCTTCCAAATGATTTCACAAATATTTTTTCCTTATTTTAAAGGATGTAAAGAAGCTTAAAGTCCACATTTTGCTTGGTTTAAATTTTTGAAAAAAATTTTACGTGAAAGTTTCCAAATCCAGAAGCTAGATCTAAATGTGATGTCAAGTCATGCGTCGTAGCCATTGTTTGGGATCGTGACAATTAGTGTGTAATTTAGTGAAATAAAGTTGTAAAAATAGATAAAGTTTTTTTTTTGTTTAATGACTCCCTCATAGCTAGCTTCAAACAATTTATACATATTCAAATCACAATTTTGTAACCAACAGCTAGTTCCAGATAATTAAGTACCACTAAAATACAAACATAAAGTAAATTACAATTATTTATCACATGACAGAAATTAAATGAAAAACATAAATTAAAGCACAATCATACTACTCATAACACAAGTACAAACATAAGGTAAAGTATATAAAATGAAATACAAAACATAAACCAAACTATAGTCGGACATCATTGTCCTTTCACTCCACCCAATTCGTGAGGGTGGGACTCAGCTAGCTCTCTTTGTGTGACTGTGAGCTCCTTGACTCTGCATACGAGAAACTCTAGTCTCTGCTTTATCATGTCCTACTTATTAGCTTTTTGGAAGAATAATGGTCGCGCAATGACATCTTCCATAGGAACAGTTGGACAGGTACAGGCCCATTGATTTCACTTGAACACTCAAGTCCTGTCGACTTCAACTAGGCCAACCCGAATCAAATTAAGCCTATCAAATATATCGTCAGATCTCTGTGCTCGTATATGCTCTCTAATCGGTAGTTAAACCCGAGCTCGCTAGACGATTTTCTGAATCAACATGTCGTACAACATATTCTTGTTGCATGTCCGAACGATCTCTTGCATGTGACCTAAAATCACAAAGGCAAAGTCGTCCATCTTCCCGTTGTACAACTTCTCCATCATATAGAGATATATGTAGCTCACTTGCTTTCTATATCTATCCTGAGGTATAATGGTTTGTGTTATCAGATTATGAATAATTCAAGCTCTGACATTCAAATCCCTAGATTTTGACTTCAGGAACCCTCCGATGTTGGCATTTCGATGAATTTTCCTTAGGAAATCAAGTCCTCGCCTGATTTTAAAAAAATCACAATCTCGGGAAGCATGGTAGTATCTCTCCACTTTATCCCATTCTCCAGCAAATCTGAGCAATTCATTAACTGTCTTAAGAGGTATAACAATATTTGTACCAAAGATGTACTTCTTCAAACATTTTGCCTTCTCGGTAGAGGTCAATTTCCATAAAACAAGAAAACAATTCTATTGTAGCTATCGCTCTTCAATCTGTACACTCCGAGTGGGGCGATTATGTCAAACGTCTCTGTGATCTCCAATAACTCCCAACCTCTAAAGTTGATAATCTTTAAATAAATAACCGAGCGGTTTGACATATCATTCTCAAACTACTCTTGACACGCCTGATTTCAAAATTCATTAGAAAATACCCAGTTGGTAGTCGTCACGTTTAACCCGGAGTATCTTGGGACGACAGTTGCCGGTTTGTCGGACCCCCTTGAAATGGTTCTCCTTGTGACATCGATAGGTGATTTAGCGGAGCACGTTCGGTCGGGCCACCCTGTGACCGACCTCATTGTGATGGGGCAACCTTTCATTTAATCGTCAATTTTGGAGCCAATTGAGGAGAATTTGGCGATTTAGGTTGAATTGGGGATTTTGACGATTTAGGACTCAGACTTGTGGGATTTTTTTAATGAAATTTGAATGGAATGATTAGGGATGCAGAAATCAACATGGTAGGAACGTGAAATGGTAGGATTTTGTGTTTGAATCGCGGTGGGAGCCGAGTGGAAATCAAATTTTTCAGCAGTGGGGGTGGAAGCAGGAGCCAATTTTTTATATACTATCGGGGATTGGTCTCCTATTCTGGGGCAATGACCCCCCATTTCCCAATACCTTCAAAAATGGGGAGGTAGAGAATGGGAGGCCATTGTAGGGCGGGGACCCCTTGATGAGGATATCAAAACAGATAAATTAAAAGTGGGTAGACCAATAACACGAGCAAAGACGAAGAGGATCAAAGAGCAAATGAGCAATTTGGTCCATAAATTTGTACTTCACGAAGGAAATTGCATTCCAAACCAAGAACCTATGTTTGTTCTCCTAATCCAAGCTGTTTTGGAATGATATTTATGTCATTGTCGTTTTATTTATTTAGTTACTTCTGAATTGTTGTTTAAGAGCTTTTAGTGTCATTTTTGTTATAAGGGTATTTTTGTCAAATACTGTTTAATTTCGAAACCCTAGCATGAATGAGGTGTTTCATGCTTTATAAATTTGGGGAAAATGAGAGTAAAAGATAAATTACATTTTTATCAAATTCGAGATAAATTCTCTTAGTTTCTTGAAGAAACTCCGAACTTATCAAGACTTCTTGTGGCTTTCAAATTCTTACTTATCAAACAAACATCCATATTCGTTTGTGGCGTTCTCTTCATTCCAAAGGTTGGATCTGTATAGATTTCTAGTCAACGATTTCCTCCCATTCGAACTTTGTAGATTCTGCGTTAGCGACCATGCCAATACTCCAATCGTGGGTCACCGTCACATCATTGGCATGGTTCGTATCATTTGGTATCAGAGCTAGGTTGAGTTCAAGGTCGTATCTATCCTTCTTTTCGTTTCTATTGGATTCAATACTCATTCAAAAAAAAAAATTGGTTATGTTTGTCTAGATCCAATTCGATTCTACGTGGCAAAGAAAAATCTCTACTATATCTGAATTAGACCCTATTTCAAATTGTATGAGAGGTTATTGATTGATTCTTTACCCGCTCAATTCAATTTCGACTATGATAGAATTTTTCAGGGTTAAATCCCAAAAATGGATCCCACTATGTATTTGGTTTTAAAAAAAAGCTCAAACTAAGTTTTTGTCCAAAAAAAAACTCAAAAGTATTGAAAATGTGCAAATAATGGATTTGCGGTAAGCCAATATGCCCCCGCGTTCAGTTTTCTGAAGGAGAACAATTTACCATTCTCTCGATGAGGCAAACCGTTCTCCACAGGCTCGCGAACGCGAGGGGCACGTGAAAATGGTTTGCCATTATCTGGACACGGTAAACCGTTCTCATTCATAATTCTAAATGCGGAGGATCTCTAGCCTCAAAAATGCCTCCGCGTGCAAACGGTTTGCCGTTCTCAGGACACGGCAAACCGTTCTCCTTTAGTCCTATGATTAATTATTGACTGATCACCGGTTGCGTTGTATGAGAACGACAAACCGTTATAAAAGAACAGGTTGCTGTTCTCCAGCCCTATTTAAAGACCGAGCCTCTCCCCTCCATTCTCACACCACCTCCCATTTCTCTCTGCTCGATCTCTGTAAAACCTATCCACTTTTATCTTATTTTTGAAAATTTTCTTTGTATTAACGACGACGACGGATTATGATTCAAATATAGCGGTTGATTTAGACGAGCTAACAAATTTTGATGTCGAGATTGATTAGTATTCGTACGACACTCCTACATATGGTGATATTTGAGCATTCGATCATAGGACGAAAAAATAAAGATGTATTCAACCTCCAAAACTCTAAATGAGGAGCTTCAAACATCGGCCGGGTCCGACGTTGATGAGGTGGAAAGCTTACCAGTACGTGAAGAAATCTCAACGAGTTTTTTTTTTTTTTTGAAAAAAATATAGATGTATAAAGGAAATTAAAACAAAAATACGCAAATAATCTATGCAAAATGGTTATGGCACCAAATTTGTCTAAAGTGACAAGCGGTGACTAACGGCTAAACCCATAGACGGATGTGCATGGTGACTGGATGCTTCGCATATGCAAGACGAGAAGACCTTTCAAATAAAGAGTTTGATCAATTTTCACAGTTGTGCGAGAGTAGTAGAAAATCAAAACGCTAGTGCAAAATACATTGCGAATCATTATCTGCACAGGTTTAAAAATCAATATATGTGAGAAATCACGTCCATCATCAAGACAGTCAGTAAGGACTTCACTGTCAACATTACGCCCGGTATTGTCAAAAAAGCAAGAATCATAGCTCGAATACTAAACGAAGGCAAAGGCGATTAATAATATAAGCTAGTCTGATCGTACTAATTAAAAATATACAGATCAAACCAGAGTAGTATAGTGAAAATTCATGTTTACGAGACGGGGAGTGATTCAATGGTATGCCAAAGAATATATATGTGCATGACTGCGTGCAAGGCAAGATTGCTGCAGTACGGTATCCCTGTTATATGTTTGGATGACTATTATCTGAAGGGTTTGTATCAAGTCTAATTATTCACAGTCGTCAGTATTGATGGCAACGATTGAATATATCCTATTGTTGTTGCCAACGCGGAAAAAGAGTCTGTGGACAAATGATAGTAATTTTTGCAACATTTGAAGTGAGTCCTGAACTTTGGATCGGGAGACGGATGGACATTTATTTCATATCGGCAAAAGATATAATTCATTTCCAAGTTTAATTCTAATTGTAATGGTCCAGTATTATTCTGATAAGTACTCTAATTTTTTTTCAAATATCAGGGGTTGCTGAAAGCTGTGGACGAGAAATTTAAAGAAGCCGAACACCGTTTCTACCTACGACATATGTACGCAAAGTTCAAATGTCTGTTTCGGGGCAGAACATACAGAGATGCGATGTGGAATGCGACCAGGGCAACCACAAAGTATCATTTCGATATAGAAATAAAGAAATTATATCAGTTTAACCCATATGCCCACGCATGGCTTTGAGCAGAAGAGCCTAAATGTTGGTCTAGTAATGTCTTCTCTTCCATCCAAGTGCGATATGAGCTTGAATAATTTGAGCAAGTCATTCAATGCACTTCTACAGCCTGTGATTGATAAGCCGATCCTGATCATTTTTTAGATGATCCGAAAGTACATAAGGACTCGCATCGTAAAAAAATTTGAGAAGCTAACCCAATCAACAGATTTCATGTGCCCTCAGATAAAAAAAAAACTTGAGAAGAAACAAATTCAAGCTCACAATTGGAGTGCTTAGCCTGCGAGAGGTGCACAATTTGATGTGAACAACGACTAGGAACAATACACAGTCGAGATGAATACAAGTGTGTGCAACTGCACTAGGTAGGAGTTTACTAGAATTGCATGTGTCCATGTCATTCCATGCATGTATTTCATGAGAGTAGCACCAGAAAATTACGTGCATCAATGGTATCACCGGGTGATTTACGTGCAGATGTACCATAATTTATTCAACCGATAAGCGGCCACCAAATGTGGTCGAAAATACCAGGTCTGAAGGAACTCATCCCACTCAAAAGATATCGCCAATCTGGTTGGCCGAAAAAGACAAGAGTATGAGATGTCGACGAGTTGTCGAGTTCGACAATTGGTCAGAAGAACGCGAAGATGACATGCGGCATATATTGGCAGCAGGAACATAACAGGCGTACTTATTTTCACCGAAAATCCACTTTAAGCTGATTCTCAAGACACATTTATGAGTTTTGACATAGTCAAAGGGACGCAGGAATCTGCGACGCGTGGCCAAGGTAGAAATAATTGACTGTTGTAATTTATTTCTTTTGCTTTATTTAATAAAAAAATAAAAAAATAAAAATTGACAGAGTTTCGTTTGTTTTACGACTCCTTCATAGCTATCTTCAAATAATTCATGCATATTCAAATCACAAGTACATACCCAAATGTCAGATACAATACAAATGTAAACTAAATAGTACTACATAAAGTAAACTAAATAATAGTACTAGAAAAGTGAAATAAAATGACAAGAAATAAAGTTGTATTACAGTACATACATGAAATAAAGTTACAAACTAAAATTAAAAGTATATTACAACAAATATAAAACATAAACTAAGGTAAGGGTGCGTCGTCATCGTCGTCAGCGCTGCCCTATGGTAACATTTGTAGGAGTCTTCGAGTCGTATCTGGGCCAATCTCATCATATCCATCTTCTCTCCTATCGTGTCCAACCTCTGCTCCAACCGCTGGCCCCACCTCTCCCATGTATGATCCAACATTTGACCCGACCTCTCTTGCATACTCTCGCACCTCTTATCCCACATATCCCACAGCCTCTACTCCTACGTACTACCTTCCTAGGGGTACAATGGCGACGCAGTGGTGTCCTCAGTGAAAGGGCGTCCTCCTTCGAGATAATCCTAAGACGTGGAGGCTTCAGGATGTCCATTGACCATCCAATACTCATCGACTTTGACTAGGATCATCCGAATCAAATGAGTCTTGTCAAATATATCGACAGATCTGTGTGCTCTCATATGCTCTCCTGTAGGAGGCTGAATCTGAACTCGCTGAAGGATCTTCTAAATTAAGGTCCCGTACGGCAGATTCTTGTTTTTGGTTCGCCTGATCTTCTCCATCTGACCTACAAGCATGTATCCCAGGTCGAACATCATGTTCGTATAGAGTTTCTCTGTGACATAGAAATCCATCCAGCTGACAAGATCTCTATGTTCATCTCTGAGCAAGATGGTGTGGTTGATCAAGTTATGAAGAATGCGATCTTTGACGTTCAAATCCCTCGATCTTGGCTTCACGAACCCTCCAATCTCCACATTGCAGTGGATTTGCCAAAGGAACTCTAATCACTATTCTGTTTTGGCAAAATCACATTGTTAGCGTGATAATATTGCTCTGCGTCGTCACAATAAATCTGAGTAGTTCATTATGAAAGCTGCATTTACGACAATGTCTCTATCAAAAATGTACGTATTCAAGTGTCCCGTCACCTCGGTACTATACAGTGTCACATAAAATAAGCGAATAATTCTATCGCAGCTTTCACCCCGCATGTTGTATACCCCATGGAAGGCGATGTTGTCAAACATCTCCTTTATCCCCAAAAACTTACAACCGCTAAAGTTGGTAGTTTTTCCATAAAATATCGAGCAAATTCTCGTATCCTGCTCATACTGCTCCTCACACCACGACTTCAAAACTCTATCAAAAAACAACCAGGAGAAGGTTGCGGCACGTCATCTGATGCCTGGTTTGATGGGCCACCTTCTAAATTCTGCCAGTGAGCTTTTCGACCTATAAACATTCTAGGAGTCATTTTCAAAATTTAGGGATTTTTTGGATTTTTGAATTTTTGGTTTTTTTTTAATTTTCAACAAAAAACCAACATGGATTTGTTGAAAAAAGCAATGATCTAGCCGAAAAAGAATCAAAATCTGGCGAAAAAAGGCTCGGGTTTTCAGATTTGGCTCGATTTTGAGATTTTCTCAGAGAAAACTCTCGATTTTGGTAGATTTTGGCAAAAATCGTTCAGATCTGATGGTTTTGGCGGCACAACTCTCAGATCTAAGAATTTCGCCTAGAGAAAAGTCAAAATTCAGATGAAAAATTGTCCAAATAAGCCTCGACCGACGTTATACTAACGCAGAATGGTTTGCCGTTTGAGGATAAGCATCACTCGCGTTCGTGAGAACGGTTTGCTGTTCTATGGACACGGCAAACCATTTTAAGAACACTCTTAAGACGGGTTGTCGCTTCCATAAAACGACAAACCGTTCCCCAAGCGGGGGCATTTTTTAGGTTAGAGATCCCTCGCGTGCAAAATTCTGAAGGAGAACGGTTTGCTGCATCCGAATAACGGCAAACTATTCTCACGTGCCCTTCACGTGTGTGATCCTACGGAGAATGGTTTGCCATGTCCAAACGCGGGGGCATATCGGCTTGCTGCAAATCCATTATTTGCACATTTTCAATACTTTGAGCCTTTTTTTTTACGAAAAAATTAATTTAAGTCTTTTTTTGAACCAAATGCATAGTTGGACTCGTTTTTGGGATTTAAACTATTTTTCAGCTCTTAAAAATTTTATTGCATTTTTTGGTTCCTTACGTGATTTTGATTCAAATTTTTGGGCAATTTTTTCTGCTAATTGCTGTACTTGTTTTCGTCATTATCTATTATTGTTCTGTTTGCTTAGGTTTGTCATTTTTGTTGTTCATTGTAGGAAGTCTCTTCATCACTATTCGGTTAACTTCGAAAAAAATAAAAGAGAATTCAAGTGAAAAAAGGCACGAGTGAGTGAGCATATCAGACATGAGTACAATTGAGCGATTTGTCCACATTTCGAGTGAAACATGTGAGGGAGTGTTATGAGGTCTTATTTTAATTCACCTTCTACCTTCTTGCAGAGAATACCTAGTCATGTCCGACACAGAAGACAATGACCACCAACGTCCAGCTAACATTCCAAATTTACAAATGGAGGCGATAACGGGGGAGATGAGGCAGTTGATGAGACAAGGGTTCGACGAGATTCACAGGCGAATTGATTAAGAAGAACATATTGTGACATGAGCCCAACCCTAGGGTGAGCGGAATGCACTGAGAAGAAACCAGTGGAGGTAGGTCCCTGCGAAAGAGATCGATGAAATTGATGAGAGAGACTTGGAGGACGATCTTGATAGGGTGTCCGTGGATAGTCGCAAAAGACATGAGAACGATCGCACAAGACAAGATCAAGGCCAACTCGATCACAATTTGGGAAACATCAAAATAAAGATTCTTGAGGTTCGAGGAAAAGGTAATTTGGAAGAGTACCTGGTCTGGGAGTTGAAAATAGAGCTAGTTTTTTATTACCACAACTATTCCAAGCGAAAGAAAGTGAAGCTTGCTGCCATAGAATTTACGAAGTATGTGATAGTGTGGTAAGACAAGTTGTGTCTCGATCAAAAGCAAGACAGAGACCGTCCCATTGAGAGTTGGACAGAGATGAAAAGTGCGATGCAACGTCAATTTGTATCGAGTCATTACGTGATGTGCCTCAAAGACCATTAACACGATCTCAAACCAAAGCTCATTCACCATCTAACATTTTTTCTGACAAGTTTACTATTATTACAAGTAAGAAGCTCTTCAATGGCTTATAGTGGAATTCAAATTATCAAGACATAGACAAATCCACACATTTACTTACTTGAGATTCAAATGCCGGATCTTTTCAAGAGGGAATTTTTTTTTCGAAAATAAATTTATATAACTAATTTTACCTAAGTATTGTTTATTTTTGTTTTGGCAAACATTGGCCCTCTTGTTATTTTTGGCAAAAAATTAGCATTTAATTATTTCATGAATGCATGGATATGCATTTAGGTTAGATTGGGCGATCAAGGCTTAAGGCTCACGAAGCTATGAAGAGCGTGTGTAACTTGACAACATAACCGAGCACCATTCATGGATAGTGCACAAGAAGAGGCCTAAACTACAATAAAGAGGTATGTGCTTACAAGCCTTCCAATTAGATGAACCAAGCATCAACCAAAAAAGGGCACACAAGAGAATGTCCGGCCTTCATCAAAAGAAGTGGCATGCTCACACAACCCTTCTAAGCAGATGCAACCATTTGAAGGCCCAGTCCACATTAAGGAAGAGCGCGCATATACACCTTGCAAATTTGAATCCCACGGCCCATCCTTCCTGATACACCCCCACCCC
>CM039518.1:14582022-14649714 GCA_022433055.1 Begonia peltatifolia | reverse complement strand
CTGGTTTGGTTCTGCCCACCACTAGTCTCCGCCCTTCATATTAACCAACCCTTCCCCCCCTCCCCCCGGTGCAACAACATAAGTAGTGGACATAACGGGGAATGATTGGCCTCCCATTAGCAGCGTAAATTCAGAAGGGGAGTGATTGATCTCCCATTCTAAGCATAAATTCAGAACGGAAGGTGGTCGGTGTCCTACCAAAGTTTGATTTATTATATTTTTTATACCTTAATATTTTAGTTATTATGATTTTTACTTTACGAGAGTTTTCAAATTAACTTTATATCATGATATTCAAATTGATTTTAAACCTCTTTAAAACTTTACCCACATTTTCTACAACTTCCGAAATCAAAGTTTAGTCTTTTAATGACTTCCATCAAATGTTTGGCAAAGAAGGTACTTTTTATGGCTAGATGACCCCTAATATATATATATGCATTAAATTTCAAAACAAAAAAATAAAAAAAAAATTCTAAATGTAAAATAAAACTATTTATTTATCAACTACGAAATATAAGTTAAACATTACAAAGGGTGTTTGGTTTTGTGTGTACATCGATGATCGAGCGTTATTGTTGGAGGAAAAAAAAAAAAACGATACGCACGACAATCAACTGGAAGAAGGAAAAGTCAGCCATTAGAGCTCTGAGTAACTCTCCAAATCTTCGAGTTCTTCAACTATTGTCTCCTCGATTACCAGGTGAGTATTGTCGGAGTTTCTGACTGAGCAGTTTGCCCTGATCTCCCCTGCTCTTCCGGTCAACACGCTCAACTGGCCCATCTTCGTCATCGAATCCACTAACTTCTCAAAGAACAGATCCTGATCTTCGGCGAAGCTTGTGACAATGTCTCTCGTTTCGCTGTTGAAGTATAGATCCTGATCGGAAGTGAAGAGCCCTTGACGATTGACGAGATCGACGTAGTATTTGTTGTCGAAGTGGTTGGGAGTTCGGACGTCGAGGAAGGTGGAGCTGTTGGTGGTGGGGGTGGGGCAGATGGTTTTGAGATCGGCGGCAAACTCTTCGTCCATGGTTGGATCTTGGGTCGGGTAGAGGCGAGCAGTGAAGGCAGGACAGTGGCCGATTCCGATGGTGTGGCCGCCGGAGAGGGCGACAACGTCGGTTGCGTCGAAGCCTTTGGAGGAGAGGCTGGAGAGTAGGGCGCTGGCGTTGCTGGACGGAGGAGGAAGATTAGCTAGGGTTGCTTCTCTCGTGGCGAAGTTCAGTCCATCTCTTCTTCCCAACGGTACTTCATAGTGAGGTCCTCCAGACTGAAACGACGAAAATTCATTATTATCGTCTTAAAAACATTAACTTCCTTGTTTACAGAAATATACTTGTTTTCTTTACAGAAACAAAATTCCTCAAAAAATAAGAAGAAGAAGAAAGAAAAGGGAAAGTTTATATACCAGATCAATGGAGTCACGAGCTGCAAGAGCAAGAATATCAGAGCAGGAGACGATTCGTCCACACTTGTTGTGGACGATCTCTCTCAGCTCATTGATGATCTCAAAAGCTCGTTCTCTCAAACTCAGGTTCGGAGGTGCATCCTGCTCGCCCGGCCCGGACGTCGACCCCTCGAGCAGAACCGAGCTATCGCACCCCTGTCAACGTTTTTCCCCCCATAAGTTTTACGATCAAGGTCGATATTTCAATCATTGACCCGAAAAGAAAGTGATAAGAATACCTGAACAAAGCAGTCGTGGAAGTGGAGGCGGAGCAAGCCGGCAGCTTGGCCGATGTCGTCGCGGAAGATCTTCTTGAGTTCTTTTCGGACGAGGGACTCGAGACTAGGGCAGGTGGACTTGTAGAAGTTCCATTTGAGGCCGCTGACGAGAGGGACAGAAGGCCTGCTATCAGCAAAGCAAACACAGGCTGAGAGAAAGAGAAGGGAAGAAATGAAGAGCAGAGAAGAAGAAGCTTTAGACATGATCGTCGTCGCTGATGATATTGTAGTAGTAATTGTTGTTAACGAACGAGCTCTGAAACTCATTTTATAGGGCTATACAAACTCAAGTCTTGTAAGATAAGGTTTCATTTGTTGACCAAACAATAACAAAATAATTAACAAAAAACATCACCCTTAGATTATATTTCTTTAATAAAACAATCTAAATGATCGTTAAAGTTTGAGTTCGATCTTGGAGAGTGGATCAATAAGTTTTTGCCAACCAGCGAGAAAGGAGACAGAAGAAAGGTGTGGTACGGACAGCAAAAGAAACTTAGGAGCCAAGAAGTTGGAAATTGGAAAAGTCATTCTTAATCCAATCTATCTACTATTCAACCCTTGCCTTTGCCCTAGTGGATGTGGATCTCAACGAACAGTCAAAAGGGTATTTTCGTCATGTGGGAGAATATTTAATTTTGTAATGGAGCATATAATTAGTATTTTGTTGCCTTATTTTTTACGTGTCTTGCGTTCATAATGTCACACTTCTACCTACTCCCTTGACTTGACCTTAAACATTCAAATAATAGAGGCTAAATCTAATCCAATTTTAATATCATTAATTATTTTTTGTATTCATAGGTAGTTATCAAAAAAAATCTTAAAGTACAAAGTAATTTTGTTGGAACTTATTCTTTTAGATAATATAATGTTATACTCTAATCCTCGATGTTCGGACATGGTGCAGCCTTAGGTCATCAGGTTGACAAGGCAAGAGAAGTTAGTTGGTTAAGCAAGCAAGGGTCATGCTATGTTAGGACGAGTCAAATTAACTAAGGTGCTGGACGTGAACAATTCAGCACTACTGGGCACAGCGGATGCGTACAGCACTTGGTGGCCCAGAAGGACACTAAGTGGGCCGATATGTGGCAAGCGTGAGTAGTCTACTTGACACGGAGTTGGTGCGCAGCGTGGCCAGTTGGCACAACATGGGTAAGCAGTTGCGTGGGGCTTGAGCAGTGAAACAGGCACATGTCGTGCCAAGGTGCTGAAGATGGGCAGCACTGCTGGACGCAGAAAATGCACGCAGGATCTAGTGGCTGAGGAGGGCACGATGCAAGAAAGCTTGTTGAGGAATGCTAGCTGATTAGTCGACAGTAGCTACTGGATGCATGGGTATGGACTCAGCCTTGATCCATGCCCATGGTCAGGAACATCCGGCAAGGCAAGCAGGGCTAGTTGCTGGGGCTAGCTCATAGAAGTGTTGGGCGGGGCAGCCCACACAATTCAGCATGGTCTGACCTCGAGAGCCAAAGGGTTGGCGCAAGCGGGCTAAGACATGCAAGCAAAGGTGCTGACCAAAGGGTTGGCGTCTGGCATACGCAAAGGCCATGCACGCAGAGAGCTAGGCCTAGTGATATGAATCTACCTAATTCCACCTCAAAAGCTAACTCAAGGGGGAGGTTTGCGAACCCATATATATGCAACCCAAGACCACCTCACCTAACCGATGTGGGATTCACATCATTCTCACTCCCTTAAGACCCAACTGCCTCAGTCGGCCTTCTGACGAATCCATGGGTGACCGAGTGGGGATGACTCTGATACCATATCATATGAATCTACTTAATTCCACCTCAAAAGATAACTCAAGGGAGGAAGTTTGTAAACCCATATATATACCACTCAAGACCATCCCACCTAACCGATGTAGGATTCACATCACCTAGGCAGTCCAGAGTGCATGCAGGAGCAGGCAGGGTGCATATAAGGTGCTGGCACACGCAAAGGTCATGCACACAAAGAGCTGGGCATGGGCAGTCCAAAGTGCATGCAGGCGCAGGTAAGACGCACGCAAGTGATGCAAAAGCAGTTAGCGTGCATGCGCACATAATTGGGAAACACGAAATTGATGGGCAGGCAGTTAGCGGGCATGCAACCGGAGGGCTGCATGGAAACTATGGTGGACATGTGGCAGCTTCAACTAGGCCATCCATGGCTTGGGCAAACAGTTTTGGAGGCTTTATAAATAGAGAGCTTTCAAGGCACTGAAACCATGAGATATGTGAGTTCTTTGCTTTGTTATAGCTGGTGTTGTAACATTTCCTTTCGTGAGTAATAAAAAGGTTGAGAGTGGGTTCTCATAAAAGCATGGTGTCTCGACTCTTGTCATCTTGACTTAAATTACTCGGGAATACTTAGGCAAGATTCCGAAGAACATCTTTGGCTAAGGCGGACTTGGTCGTTCAGAGGAACGTTGGGTTGAGCTAAGTGGGCGACTTAGCTACCATTGCGAGGCGCTAGCTTAGGAAAAAAGTCAAGCCCTGTGACATAATACGGAGGATCCCGTCTTTGAATAATTGCTCCTGCTCATTTTTTGTCTTCTAGAGCATGATGTCGTCTTAGAATAGCAAGAGTTATTTTTTGTCCTCTACAATGGGATTCCCCCCTTCAATAGCGGGATCTCACTAGTTGGATTCAACCCTTCAATAGCAGAATCTCGCGAGTTGGATCTCAATTTGGGAAAATAAAAATGAATTAAAAAAGAGCGAGAATTGTCATATTCACAAAATAAGAAAGCAAGAGTTTGTTTTTCAAGAGCAGACTCCCACCACACTCGCAAAATAAAGGAGTAAGAACTCACTCTCGAAAGGCGAGCTCTTGCTTGTTACTTTGTTTTTTGGAGTGGGAACCCACTCTCCAAGGATGTGCTCCCGCTTGCCCTCACTCCTTATATTGTTCCTTTGGAGCGAGAGTCGCTCTCGAAGGGTGGGAGCCTACACAATAATTATTTTGTTAATAAAACATAATTTTAGAATTATTTTATTAACAAATATAATTTAAAGACGAATTTACTAATAACTTCATTGTTTAAAGTTTGTTGTTAGTTACTCTTATCTTTACTTGGGAATGCTTGCGATGTTGTTTTTATATTAAAATTTATATAAAATAACGTTTGAATTCTTCAAAATTATTCCTTGCCCCCCCCCCGGGAGAATATTTCTTCTTTCGTCTTCTTCAAGGAAATTTATTCCTTTTTCTTTTCTTTGTTTTTTTGCTTTCTGACACTTTTTTTAAAAAGAAAGAGGAAAAAAATTAATATCCTATGCCCACTTGCTGCTCCCCACTTTTCAAATGTGATTCATCTTCATAGATAAAGTTAAAAAATCAAATTTTAAAAAACAAACGAGATTCTGGTCAACTAGACATTTGCCTCGTGGAAACTTGGTCGTCAATGAAACGTTTAATCCTGCTTCCTAATTTTTTCTTAATTAGTCATTAATTTCACTTATCAACGTTTGACACGTAAGAAAAAAATGAATAAAGTTAACATAGCATTATTATTCGTAAAATAATAATCTAAAAAGAAAGTCAGAGAAGCTGAAATCATTACGAGCTCTGTGGATTCGAAGCCAACTTCCAGCAACAAAGAAAAGATAGAAATGGAGATTGAAATAAATAAGAATTTCTAAATCAGTTTGCCAAGAAGTTGACTCCATTGTTATTACCTCCCTCAATGGCATTGGCAGAGCCACTGGTCCTGGAAGCTGGTGGGGTACAGGCAATGTTCCGAATAATTGTTGCATAAAGATCAAATTCTGCCTTTAGTTTTGAACAGCTTGCTTGAATCCACTTCTCTGCAACACTAGTTGCCACACTGTCTTGGCTATCCCTTTCATATTCCTCAATGGCAGGTCGTATTTCATCGTACAACGCATCGAGTTCAGAGGTGGCCTCATTTTTCACTTCCTGTACAGAAATAATAAACATTTCAACTTCCACCATTTGTACCACAAATGAAAAGGAATGACTAGGGTCAAAGAGTAACCCACAGAGGGAGCAAGTTAAAGGAGATTATATGAAGTATCCAACAGCCATTATTGAGCCCTCTTGTGCATAACTCAAGTCATAAGAATGGAAGACAAGCGTGCTATTAGGTTCTTCATAAATGAATTTAGACAATAATTAATTATCTATTAGCAAGACAAGCATGCTATACACAAGTTACTTTACAGCTAAAGCTAATCTAATCCAACTCCATTATAGCATCTGCAAGCTTCAATTATAAGATAATTGAAATACGTGATTAAGATTGTGACCAGCACCAGTCCCCAGATTAACAGGCACAAAAAACCCTTTATAAAGATGGTATACCTCGTAAGTTAAAATTTCTTCTTGCGCTGCCTTTGATCCTAATAGCAGAGCAGCCGCTTTGGCGTCCACCGGCTTTTGTATCAACTGTTTCAATCTACCATTAGACAACTGCTTGGACCTTTTTTTGGGAACTGACCTTGGTCCAATCTGATAGTTCCGGCATGCAGTATTACTTCGTATTCGGGAGATCATTGCATTCTGCTGTGGATAAGCCTGTTGAGTATCTTGTGAGTGCGGCTTCATCTCCTCGTTTACCTCAGTTTTTACTTCATTCGTACCTATACCCTCCAAAGCAGAACCAAATGGGCAAATAGCCATAGTGGAATGGGACTGCTGATCGGTTCCCATACTATCATCTACCATCAAGGGGTTCTCGTTATTCATATAAGCATTATACTCAAAATCCATGCAATTCACAAGGAGCTTCGGCTCATCCTCAGCAGAATCATAGAGTGGAATTTTTTCAACCGAGTACCTGCAAGTAAATCCTGAATTTTAAAGTAACTATTTAACAGACCAGATGTTAATAAAACTAACCATGTCAGTTTTTTGCATATATTAGCAGAGACAGAAATCAATGCAAGCCCACGATATTACCCCCTCAATTACCCCCTCAATATTTATATTTATGTATTTTGAGTACAATAAACTTACAACTTACAAGTAGTTAACAAACCTAATTAAAGTCCTGACATCCAAGATATAGTGACTAAGCAGAAAAGAATCAACCCATCAATAATAGTTCTTTACCTTTGATCATCATCTTCCCACACATAAGTATCCTCCTGTCAAAGAATCAAAAGGCATAATGAAAGGACAAATTGAAATTTATATAAAAAAAAATATGAAATGCCAATGGCGAAAAAAAAGCATGAATCGGACAGGCCATGTTGGAAGGCTAAAACAAAGAATATTTTTAAGAAATCTATAGCTATGTGAATTTCAACAATAACTATAGGTGCCTATGACCATTCATATCCACAGTTGATTGATAACAGCCAATTATTTTTATGAAAGATACAAAAAGTTGATATCTACCACACCTACTGCCATATCGAGAAACATGATAGTCTGGATTACCAGAGAATATAAAAATAGAGAATACTCCATTAAATAAGAGGAAAATTACAACATATCAAGCTTATTAGAGAGGCTCGTACTCTCCTACCTTTTCCTACCAAATTCTTCTTTTTCTAATTCTACCTTCTCTCCCACTTTTATTTCCCTCCTCTCTCTTAGGTCCCCAGCCATATAGGCAAGCCGATTCTATCCCCTTCCGCTCCCCACCCCATTTCCCTCGCCCGAATTTATTCCCTCGTTGCCATTAGGCCTCCCTCCATACTAGTGCATTTGTGGTCTATCAAAACAATGCAAGTTTCCACAAAATACAGATTTCTAATATTTTAAACTACACTATTATCCTTTGTAACAATTTTATTTAGTTTTTTTGGGGGGCTCAAAGGAATCATATTTATTGGAAAACGAGAATGTGTTTTGAACACATGATCTATTATATAGGCATCAAATAACAAATATGCCCAATGAAACGCATTCCAGAAGCAAAAATTATGACATTACAGTGATCTAGTTTGTCGACAAAATAGAAAATAACTTAGGAAGTGAACCACAATAAGTCAATTTCATGAAGTCCACATGCTTTGCAAGTACAATGTAGATTTCTAAACTTATGCCACTTGTTCACAAGTTCAAGCATCGAACACAAACTTTTCCACAAACCTGAAAGCCACGAGACTTTGCTCCAAGGAATCCTGAACAACTAGTTGCACCACATAGGCAGCGGACCTTAGTACCACCGTACCACTCAAAATTATAGTCATATGCCAATTCCGTTCCCATAGATATGTCTTCCTTTGCAAATATGCCAACCCTTATTTCACCTAATACATTCCATTTCCTAGTCTCACAATTCGGGTTACTGCAAACTTAAAAAGCATAACAATCAATGTCAATTCTGGGCAATCAAAGTTTCTTAAGAGTTAACCTTAACAGAAAGCACCAATACAAAGTGACATGATTGGCCAAACTGATGAACAAGTACGTCACTATAATTTTTAATCATTGATGACCAGTATAAAACAGCTCACCATGAATGGTTTATAAACCTAGCAAAGCTTCCTTTTTTGGTGGCATCAATAGACTCATATGCATTGAGAGAAATAATGAAAGCATCCTTTAGGCCTGCATCCACAAATACAAAACAGTGAACCTAGTTTTCATAACGAAGGACAAACATGACTCCACCTTGATTTTCATAAGCTTGTGATCTTCTTTTGGCTTCCTTCCATGATATGACTTCCCCACAATATTCAATTATAAATTGGCCAGCCTGCATTGAATGAAAAAAAAAAAAAGAGCGAGATGTAATAATCATAAGGTGAACAATTATTCATTTTTTGGTTATATATTCAATTCATGCCTAAGAGATAAAATGCTAACAAACACAAACACAGTTTTGGAAATTTCTTGCTTAAAAAATTAGTGTATAGAAAAGTGGTGGAAATATTGACTATACAAACACGAATGTACTTTTGGAAGGCCAAAAATGACATTAACACTCGTGAAATTTCTTCTTCTAAGAGATTCATTGAAGTTCACCAAATGGTCTGTGATATTCATGAGATTGGGCCTTCAACATTTTTGCTCTCCCGCAGACATCAAATTTTAATACTAATTAATAATATATTCCACTAAACACTTGCACATCAAAAAAAAGAAATAAATAACAAAGTAGTCCATTAAAAAAATAAATTGATGATAAAAAAACAAATATATAAGTAAATACAAAAAAATAATCATGCTGCATAGAAAAAATTACCATTATGTTTTCGTCTGCTATAAGACCCCATCCACGGCCCTCTGTTTTGAACAACCTAGTTTTCGCATATTCGCATTTCTGAAATCTCTGTTGATATATCAAAATGAAAAAAGGAAAAAATAAGACCTCGATAACAAGGTAGAAAATTTCACAGCTGACAGATTTTTCCAAGGAGGTTGTAAAGATTTTTTGATTCAAAGTTATAGTTCATATATGAGAATGCACTTTGCAGAAGCTGAATCCAGTTATTATAGAAAAATACATATATTTCTGTAATAATTGAGAAGTCAAACTTTTTTCTGTGGCATCAGGAAAGGATAAATGTCATAATTTATTGCATTGGAATTTAAAATAGTACCACCAATTTTAAATTATTTTCATCACCAATTTCATCTAATATGCTCGTGAAAGAGATTCCACGGTCCTATGAAAATTTAAAATATTATATGTAATGTATACATTCACAATTACTTTTATTTTACAAAGCTTTTTTTTTTTTTTGTCGATATTCCCTTCAGCAAACTTGATTTTGACAATCATTTAATCAACTCATATTCAATGTAAAGAACAAGAAGTGGTTGCTAGACACTTAGCACACAATGATCAAACACGTTGACTGAATTTTGTAAGGGACAAGGTTCGCGACTATTGTTATGCTCATTATGTAGACAAAACCAGACAAAATTTTTCAGATAAGAAAATACATGACAAGAGCTTCAGTATCTTGTGCTCTATGTGTGTGACTATTCGAGAATATTAACAGACACACTTATAGAAAGAGAAAGCTAGAGAAAAAGATAGAAAGACTGTATTTTATTCACTGTTCAAATGAAGCATGTAGTGACATTACACCAACAAAGATGTATTTTACCTGATTCTTGCAATAAATACCACAAGGACAATAGCCAGGCGTACACTCAGTGCTGGTAAGGAAATTCAAGCATCTTTCTCCGCATGCACCATCAGGATCACTGATATCATATTTGCATTCACATATAACGACGTCCTCCTCCTTCTGCTTCTTGTGTCTTGGGGAATATTATGTTTAAAACATAAAACCATACCATAGTTATTACACATAGTATTGTCAACAAGTAGACATTATGAAACAATCAGGAACAATAAAGTTCAAGAAGATACATTGGGGGAACATTTTCATGAAGAGTAGAGCACACGTGCAGAAGAGGAAAGATGTTTCACCTCCGATACAAGAATTCATTTTGTTTAATGTCGCAGTAATCTGGCAGTCCTTCATTATCAAGACCCTTCAAACACAGCAATGTCGTTATCAATTGTACAAAACATTTCCTTCTACAAATAAAGGAAACACCATCCATGAACAGAAAATAGCAAAAGAATACAACCATCAGGAAACCAATTGCTGGAAGTATAAGCGTTGAACCATTTAAACAACCAACAATAAACAGAAATACAGACGGATGACAAAAAAGTAAAAAAATACTTGCACAGCCATAGCAAGATGAACGCCTGCCCATATGAACATAGTTGAAAACTAGGAATCTATATTGTAAAGAGCTTGGTCTATATGCTGTAGGAGCTGAACAATCCCCTTTATCTTTCGGATTGTCATTAACGTAGAATCAAATTTGTCGCCGCTAAATGGAATTCTCGTCAAATAGACAATTCCAATTCCACAGCCCAATCAATCATCGTATACAAGCTAACCAATGACAAAATTACACTATGAACCCGCCAAAACTGAAAAGTCGGTTTTGCTAAACGAATCCAGTAGCAAAAAAAAAAAAAAAAAAAAAAAAGAAGCTAGTAAAATCGAACCAGTTAACGAAAAATGAAGCGTTTCAACGAGCAAATCACCAGCGAGTAATTAATAAGGAGAAACTGCACGCACTCTAGAATCGAAACTGAGCATGTTAGGGATTCGGAGAAGTACTCGATTCCGCGCAGAGGAAAAGTGAAACGACAAATTATCTATCAAAAAAAATCTGGTTTTACTATTTTATTGGGTAATTTACAACAAAACCCTAAATCATGGTGTCAATAACAGATCAACCTCAATCTATATTTTTTTAACTAAACAGATCCTAATCTATCAATTTCTTGACGACACAAATCCCATGGTCCCATTCTCAAGAACAGACTTCCTGTCTCGTGAACGGAAGCTCATTCCCAAGAAAAATTGTGTCTAAAATATTAGCAGATATTTCAAAAAATATATTAGAATTTTTTAAAATTTTAGTATCCATTTTTTAAACTCTAATTAGAGTACAAGTAGAGTTTATTTTAAAAGTTTTATAATCTTTAAATTACATAAGTAATTTTAATAAATTATATTTATAAAATAAATTATGATAAAGTGAGATAGTATTAAAAATAATTTTTTAAAATGTGCTACGTGATAAAAAAAATTAAAATTATAGAACAGGAGTTTGTTGGAGTTTATTTTGTTAAAAATTTGATAATTTTATGTTTATTTATTAACAAAAAAATAGTTCAAAGATAATTTTATTAATGATTCAATAGTTCCGAATTGTTCAACTAAATTACTTATATTTTATATTTAATCAAATTTAACAAAAATATGATTCAACTTTAATTTTTATCAAGGTTAAAAGTTATTTTAAATCTTCAAGTATTAATTTTTTTAAAAAAATATTTCTTAAAATATTAATTTTAACAGAAAAAAATTCAAAATATTAAAAATCTAACAAACTAAACTCCAGAGTATGAATGATAGTCTTCCGTTTTTATTTTACAACGAGAACGGGTGGTCGCGTGAGGGTCAACTTCTCGTTCCTTCTTCACTTTATAAATTAATTTTTAAAAAATATCAAACAATATTCAATTTACTTGAAAATTTTATCACATATTCACCACATCATGGAATGATAATATGAAAATTTTCGTGATTTTCTAACACTTTACGATTTATTAATTATTTTATAAAATAATTATAATAAATCGTACAAGTATTAGAATGTGACTCAAATGTGTACATATGAGGACGACTGCGGGGCAAACCTCGGAACGTAAAGTGAGTGTAGGTAGATCCCGGACTTGAGTATAGGCAAATCTCAAGTCGTCACAATCCTACATCATTTGGGGAGATATATGTAAATGAAATATATGTACAGAAACCTTCCCAAAATAGTAAGACGCGTTTTGGAACACAATTGGCAACGGATCCCATAAAAACTCTCTAGTTAAGAGTATTCTAGCGAGAGCAGTACCATGTTGGGTGACTGATTAAGAAGTTTTCGCCAAATAAATTCGTGAGGGGAGGATATTAGGTTACGGCTCAATCCCCAAAGCGGACAATATCTTACTGGTAAAAAGGGTCATTAAAAATGGTATCAGAGTCTGTATCCAACCGAAAATGTGGCCAACGAGGACGTTGGGCCCTCGAGGGGGGATGATTGTGATGACCCAAATGTGTACGTATGAGTACGACTGCGAGACAAATCTCAAGACGTAAGCCGAGTGTAGGCAAATCCTAAACTCGAATATAAGCAAATTCTAGGTCGTAGAAGAGGGGGTCGCCACAATCCCACATCGCTTGCAGAGATATATGAAAATGAAACATATGTAAGGAAATTCTCCCAATATAGTAAGACTTGTTTTAGAGCACAATTGGCAACGGATCCCATAAGAACTCCGAAGTTAAGAGTGCTCCGACTTATTTTAGAGCACAATTGGTAACGGATCCCATAAAAACTCTGAAGTTAAGAGTGCTTCGGAGAGAGCAGTATCATGTTGGGTAACCGACTGGGAAGTTCTCGCCAAACAAATTCGTGAGGGGAGGAGGATATTGGGTTACGACCTAATCCCCAAATCGGACAATATCTTACTGAAAAAATAGGTCGTTACATAGAAAGTTTTATCATATATTCACCACATCATGGGAAAATAATATGAAAATTTTCGTGATTTTCTAATACTTGTACGACTTATTATAATTGTTTTATAAAATAATTAACTAAAATTATAATAAATCGTACAAATATTAAAAAATCATGAAAATTTATAGATTATTTTTTCATAACATAGTGAATATGTGGTATAAATGCAAATAAATTGAATATCGTTTGATAGTTTTTTAAAATTAATTTATAAAGTAAATAAAAAATAAGAGAACGAGGGGCGTTGACCCTCACGCAGCCCCCCCTTCTATTTATAAAATGAAAACGAATGGTTATGGGCCGTTTTTCAAGATTTAATTTTTTAGATTTTTAATGTTTTGAGATTTATTTTATTAAAATTAATACTTTAAAAAAATTTTAAAAATTAATATTTTGATATTTAAAATAATTTTTATCTTTTATTAATGAATTTATTTTTTTATTTGGAGATTTTTTTTGACACAACACAACAGTGCCACTGCCACTGCGTCGGGGAGAAAACAAAGAAAAAGCCTCCACTAGGCACAAGGCACTTCCAAATTCCAAACTCGCAAACCGCCATCTCTCTCTCTCTCTCTCTCTCTCTCTCTCTCGTCTGACCTTGTCACTGTAATAACTTCTGGCAAAGCTTCAAAAACCCCATTCTCTGACTTTGAATCACCCCTTGGTCCGTATCTAATTTGCGTGCAATTTCACTTGGTTTTTTGTTGGGTTTGTCTAAATGTGAGTGAGATGAATGACCAGAAGCTCCAAATCCTCAACTCTGTTGCTGCGAAAGTGAATTAAGAAGATTTGGACATTCTCTATCATGGCTATGCGCGTGTACCAAGTCTGGAAGGGAAGTAATGTGAGCTTCTTTCTGAATCGTCATCTCAATTTTATCTCTGAACTTGGTTGTCCTCTGGGTACTTCTCTGATTTGTTAGTTCATCACTGGGAATGATTTGATTGAGTCGTTTGTCTACTAAATTCTTAGTTTGTTTCCCCATTTTTTGACTTTAGGGTATACTACTTAAACTGTTTGTTTGTTACTGGGAAAATGGAAAATTGCCTTGAAAATGCAAACTTCGAGTTCCTTGTTTACATCTTTGTGGGTTTTCCAATGGAAAGATTCCATACTTAAAGGTCCAATGCAGCGTAGAATTTGATATTCGGCATCACAAAGTTAAAGATACTTAAAGCTTAGAATTTTGATCTCTTACATTTTTTGGTGCTTGACTGTGATAGATGGAGGCTTGGAATTGTTTGTTTAAGATGATTTATAAGTTTGATATGGATTGATACTATTTCGTTCAATTTGGGGTTTTGGTTAATCATAACGATGTTAATCGAATTATTGGCTACTGAAATATATTAACAGAATGACTTAAATTTGTTTATCTATAAGCATTTAGTGCTTCAGCCTTTAGTTATACAGCTACTTGGGTTGGTAATCTTGCTCTTAAAATTTTTTTATCTGCTATGATTGTACTTCACTGACTTTCATATTAGATGGTCATTGACTCATTTTGCTTCTGACGACATGTGATTTTACCCTCCCCCCTCTTGCTCCCCAAGGCATCGATTTTTAATTTAAGATATATTTACTTTGCAGAAATTTATCCTTGGTGGGAGACTGATATTTGGGCCTGATACAAGGTCATTGTTTGTCACGTTGTTTCTGATCATTGTTCCAGTTATTATATTTTGTGTATTTGTTGCAAGGCATCTCCGACACAAATTTGAATCACAGAATGCAGGTTACGCAATTCTTGGGGTTGCAATTGTGTTTACTATTTATGTAAGTGCTCTTTATTTCTGGTGGTTGCAATAGTGTTTAATATCTATGTTAGCGCCTAAAGTTAGAAATGCAATTGGCAGTGGCATAACATAGTTAAGAGTCTTAGTGATTGTAGAATAAAAAGAAATAAGTAGTAACATGGTGTAGTTAAAGAAAAGCAGATGAAGTTTGGTGCAATCTTGTAAGAATTGAGTTCCAGAATGTGTTTATCAAATGGTGTTTAAGTTATATGAACCGTACGAGTGGAAATCTTGGGTAAAGTGATAGTAGATTGTAAGTATAATGAAGATAATCAGATGGAGAAAATTTTTGGCTTTGAGATGATGACTTGTTTTGATTCACTGGTAAGGTATTTGTGAGACCTGCAGTAATATAGTAACAAAATGATAATGATTGACTAATTTACAGTTAATATCTTTTTCGATTGAGATGAATGTATATAAACTATATCTTGCTCAAAAAAATGTAAAAACTATATCTTCAAAGCCTTTTATATTGCACAAAAAATGGCAACTTAAAAGTTAATTATACAAAGACGATGAAACTATCCTAGTTCTACGTTCAATGCTAGCCCTGAAGGATGTTCTTATTAGAAGATAAGAGACAACTTTGTTAAATTTTGATCAAGAAATCATATGCCCTTGTAGTGACTTAATATTCATTATTTTTCCCCAAAAAAAAAATTGAATACTTAATTTTTTGTAGGTGCTGGTGCTTCTTTCTCTTACATCAGCACGGGACCCAGGAATTATTCCACCAAATTCACATCCACCAGAGGAAGAATTTCGTTATAACTCTTCTGCTTCGACCGATATTGGAGGAAGACAGACAACAAGCCTTCAATTTCCTCGCACAAAGGAAGTGACAGTTAATGGCCTTCCTGTCAGAGTAAAGTATTGCGATACATGCATGCTATATCGTCCTCCTCGCTGTTCTCACTGCTCCATTTGCAACAATTGTGTGGAGCGTTTTGATCACCACTGCCCTTGGGTGGGTCAATGCATTGGACTGGTATGGATAATATATAGTTTGTCTTAGATATGAGCAATTTCCTTTATATTATCTTTGGCTCTTTTTTGTTTTAAATCTCACTTAATCAAATTCTGACTGACTTTTTACATATGCAGCGGAATTATCGATTCTTCTTTATGTTTGTTTCTTCTTCCACCCTTCTCTGCATCTACGTTTTTGCATTGTCCGCCTATTACATCAAGGTGTTGATGGTTGATAATAAGAGCACGGTTTGGAAGGCAATGAAAGAATCTCTTGCATCTGTGATATTGATGGCGTACTGTTTTATCTCTCTATGGTTTGTGGGTGGGCTCACCGGCTTCCATTTGTACCTAATCGGAAAAAACCAGGTTAGGATCTTTTTTGTTCGATGGTAGTATTATAGCATGAATAATCTTTGTTAGTTGCTTAGGAGAGGAGAAAAAAGATTGGTCGATTTTCGGTCTTCAAAGTTTTTTCAACTCTTTTTTTAACTCGTTTAGTTCACATGAATTTATCATTTTCTTTTTATGGTGACGAAATGTTGAAAATCTCTTTTACTTCTATCTAAAAGAAGAAAAATCCCGTTATTAATTACTAGAGCACTAAATGAGAGCATTGTGCATGTTACTACATTAATGGTTTTATGATTGAGAGTGACAAATGTTTCTTCTCCTCTCTTCTATTTTTATCTTCTTTCTATTAAAATATTTTGTTTATTATTTAAGAAAAATGTGGGAAAGAGTTTAGTGGCCGCGTGTTATGAATACATCAGTCGGAGAGTGATGGACTAAAATTTGATTTTGCACTACATATTGACAGAAGCAGTCAACTTATCGCTGTGATTATTTTAGTTTTTTTTACTTTGGCTGCTCTTAATGCTTTCTTGGTTTTAGTGGTGTAGAAATGTAAATTTACTTAGTAGGCATTTGGCATTTGGCATTTGGCATTTGGAGTGATGTTCTATTCAAACTGCATGATGTGTTAAATGTTGATAGTACTGAAAAAGAGGTTTGTCTTCAGACTACCTATGAAAATTTCCGTTACAAAGGAGACAACAGGATCAATGTATACAATCTGGGTTGTGTGAGCAATTTCTTGGAGGTGTTCTGCACAAAGATAGAGCCATCGAAGAACAATTTCCGAGCTTTTGCTCAAGACGAAGTACAAAGACCTACTGGTCCTCCTGTGGCAAGTAATGTGGGACATGAATCCGATGATTTGGGTGGCGATCAGAGGTCGAAAGTGGCAGATGATCTTGAGATTGGCGAAGACTTGTTGAAGATCTCACAGAGAAGAAATATCGAAGAACTCGATGGGGACATACGAAGTAGAGGAAGCAATGGCCCTCCCCTTAATGCCTCAGAGGCAGACTCCGTTCTTGGCTCTGATCATCGGGCCCCCACCATTCGATCCGACACAAGACATTCAAGTTTGGGAAGGAGAAGCGGGAGCTGGGAAATCGCTCAGGAGGTTCTGGCAAACTCAAATGTCACCGAAAGCAGAAGCTACGCATTGGCAAGGCAATGATATGATAGATTTAGGAAATGGCTTAGAGGGAGTAGATAGAACTGATTCCCATCTTGCCTAAAAAACTTCATATTTCTTTCTTTCTGGTGTGTTTTGTAATTGGTTGAGATGGTAAGGATCCTTAATTTGATTTTTTATTGTAAGATTTTCTGCTATTGTGAATTCAATTCTTTAGGCTGGCTTTGTGTTTAAGCTATTTTTTTGCAACTTTGCTCTCGATCAGCCTTCAACCCTTTGCAATTTTTCAAAGATCTAGAGGTCCATGATCAACTAGATTGAAAATAAACTAAAATATCAAGGGTTTACAGAATTGAGTTACAGCTACTTATTACATTCTATAACGTGGTTAATTATCTTAATTAAGGGTCAGATTAGTATTATTGTAGATTTTTAGCAATCCCTGTTACATGTGTTTTTAAAATATTCAATTGTACAAAAACAAAATTTAATTATTAAATTACATAAAAATAAATTAGACTTAAAAAATAATCACGATAGGTGTATTTGAATTGAGAAAATTATTTCATTGTTGTAACAAACATACTATTCCTAATTCATGGGGAGATAAAGAAATATATAAATAAATAAGATTATTAATGTTTACTTATAATTAGCTAAAAAAACAATAATAAAATAGAAAGTTAAAAACAAAGGTTTTTTATATGATAAAACTTAAACTTTGGGATTATTAAAGAATTAAATATTTAACTAATTTTGTTAACAACTCAAACCATAAATTATAAAAAAACTGAAATAATAAACCTCAACGGGAGCCCGTTCTTAAGAACTGGTTTCTATTCTCTTATTTAATTCAAAAAAATCTACTGAACGGGCGTCCGTTCACGAGAGTCAAATTTTTAAAAATGTCGAGAATAAGTTCTTGATCTATGAGACTATAAATAAGAATAGCCGTTTATTTTCTCTCACTCTCGCAGAAAACCTTAAGTCCTCTCAGCCTCTGATCGCTCTCCTGCGATTTGTACCAAATTGACGGTCAGCCTCTCCTCGGAATTGTAGTGTGACACTTTCCAAGTGATTTGCCTCTAATTTTGTAATCCCTAAGGTAAGCGTAATGTTATTTGATTTGGGTTGATTTGTTAATAAATGATCATGAAGATTTAAACCCCAACATGGATGAGGATTCATACTTCCAACCTATCTATAGTGAGCTTTGTGCATTTGATGATAAAAGTGTGCAGAAGTAGACGCAGAAATAGACGTGCGTTCGATCTCGGTAACTCTAGACGATGAGCTCCGTTCTTTATACCCCTCAGATGACAACGAGTGTGAAAGTTTACAAGTACGAGAATCGTGTTCATTTAGCCTATCTTTCGAAAAGAAATATAGTTCTTTAAAAGTCATTAGCGAAGAAATAGTAGAGTACTCCTTGAACAATAGGTATGACGTCAAACTCATTAAAAGTGAATTCCATAGACAGACGGCAATGTGTAATGCGGGATGCAACTGGCGAATGCATGCATCAAATATGCAATTCAGTACTTAGATAGGTTTAAAAGGCGATAACCAAGCGACATATTTTAGCCAAATGAGTGGCAACTAAGTAGATTTGCGAGAAATTGGGCCATCAATAACAAAGCGACAACCAAGTAGGCCGAGGAAAAAAAAGTGAGAGACATCGATGAGCTTCAAAGTCAATCAATTAATAGGAAGAATATGTCGATTACTTGTGGAAATGTCGGGGGTGAGCCACAATTCCCAGACTTGTCGGAGTGCAGAATTCACCTCCGCCATAGTTTATTTGGAAGATCCACTTCAACAGAGATGTGGGGACGTGATGTGTCTAAAAGCACATGAAAATTGGACATGTGCTATTTTGCTGGAAATAGACAACTACTTTAAACAGCAACAACTCGAGCTATACTTGGATGTTGTGGCTGAAATTTTGACAGCTTCTAGCCTTGAATGTGGGAAAGATGTCTCCTAAAATTAAAGGTTAAATCGATGGGGATTAAAAGATAAGATTAAATAAGTGGAGGTCGTCGGAGCTCGGATTACTACTCTGGTCGAGAACAATGTATCAACTTTGGAAAGACATAACTCTTTCGTGTGAAGATATATGTAATTCTTGTGGTTGGTTGAAGCTATATGAATGAGAAATATGCCCTCTAAATATCGCACAAATATTTTCTGTGGTTGAAAAATGGTCGACAGTGCAATGCTTGCTGCTCGAATAGGAAATAGGCAACAACAAATCAAATCTTGTGCACCTTGATGAATAACAGTTATTTAATGGATGAGGATGAGAATTTTTACACCATTGTTATTAATATCCACCCCTAAAAAAGAAGGGGAGAAAGGTATAGCACAAGAAAATTCACCTACACTCTCAAAGGAAGGATTCACTTTTCACACAACCTCTTGGATATGATTTACCAAAGGATGAAGACATTGCAACTTGAAGAACACTTCAAGCTTGGAGAAGAAAACTTCTTTTCATTTCAAAATCTGTCTTGGCTGCTCGAAGCAGCTGAAAGTGAGGCTTAAAAACCTCCCAAAAACTAGGATTTCTATGCTCCAATAAACTTACAAAAGACACCATTCAAAAGGGAGTAAAGAGTTTGGATCAACTAAAGTATGTTACTCCTTTTTTAGGTAAAAAGGACATGTCTCTTTTTTTTACACAAAAATACTCAAAACTAACTATAAAAAACATGACACTCCAAACATAATGTAACACTTAAAAATGAAAGGAAAATAATCATTAAACATTACATCAAGTTCCTTCCATTTTGGACATGGGTGAGGGGTGCTCGGGTAACTCTTACTTCCAAGTTCCTTGAAAAAAATAGAGCTCTCAGTAATGGGCATGTTTGGCAAAGTAATTGACGTCCAAATTTCACAATTTAACTCATTCTAGAAATCTTGATATGTCAGCTACATTCATACTTTATGAAGCTCATTTTTTCAAAACAAATAAGTAAAACTACCAAGTATTGTAAATACTCTTTAAAGATCAGTGTTAAGGCAGATTTTTTTAGAAAGTCGAATAATCATTCGACGTGTGCTTGATCTTCCATTTATGTCTCACCTTGAAACACGTCATAATGCAAGTGGATTTTGAATTGAAGAATTTGATATCCTTAAAGCATGTTTCTCCATGAAAACTTACAAAATAAACACTTGAATAGTAGTTAGGAAATGTCTATGATAGATTGTGAATCGATGGATCCCATAGCACATCATGACGCAAATAAGTGTTTCATGTCAAGGTTACAACTTGGTATGTATGTCAGTTTTCATATATTATAACAATCAATTACATTTGTTGTGCATTAGTCTTCCATGCATGGATGAGTCTCTCAGAATTGACATTTTGTAACTAACGAATATTGGCCATGTCGTAATTAAGATAGATCATTTTGTAATGAACATAATCCCTTTTGTAATTACCATTGTTTGGTTTACCTTTTGAGTAATTGTGGATGTAATTAAATTTCTAAATAAGATAATGTTTTTACAGAAAATTGGGCAGAATTTCTGTGACAGGCCGCCATACGAAGGCAAAAAAAGTCCAGTGCAACCTAGCTCATATCAGTGGGAGTGCACAATCCCACATTACTTAGGAGAATTGAAAAATGCATGGTTTATAAGTAAAGTTCTTCTTCCTACTTAGTATAACGTGTTTTGGGGCTGATCCCAAGAAAAAATTTGTACGGGCTCTGACCAAAAGCAGACAATATTGTATTGAGAGGACCAGGGGACGTTACAAATGGTATAAGAGTCACAGCCCAATCGGAAGTATGGTCCACGAGGACGTCGGGTATCGAAGAGGGAAAGATTGTGATAGTCTATCATGTGAAAGCAACAAGGGTCTGATGGGTCCCAGCTAATGCTAGTGGGGATACACAATCCCACATTGTTTGGGAGAGTAAAAATGTGTGGTTTATGTGTAGAGTTTCAGTCCATCCCTAGTACAATGCGTTTTGGGGCTGACCACACGTGCAAATCTGTGCGGGCTCTGTCCAAAAGTAGATAATATTATACTGGGAAGACAATGAGACGTTACAGTTTTGTTTATTTTCTTACTCCCCCATAGCCATTTTTTCTACATGCAAACAACCAATTCCAAATAGTATATCATAAATTTATCATCCAAATATCCAAAAAAATGAAACAAATAAAAAAAACCATCCAAACATAAAAAACCTATCAACTAAAATTTACAATTACAACGAAATGAAAAAAAACTAAACATCATAGGTCGGAGGAGCACCATCGGGGGCTGAAGGAGCAGCATCATATGCCAGAGTAGCAGTAATGGGGGTCGGGTGTGCTTCTTCTTTTTTTTTTTCTTCTTCTTAGAATCGTTTTTTCTTCTTTTTTTTCTTCTTAGAACCATAACTTTTGCGCAGATCATGAATAACTTCAAGCTTCTCGATTAGCACTATTTGGGTCGTCACAACATTTTGAATTTGTCGGCTCATATCGTCAATAGTCGAAATAAGACCATTCCACCTCTCCTCTGATAAGGTCAGATAACCGGATACGGTGGGCGGAGGAGCTGGCTAAGCAAACGCAAGAGCTAGAGGAGGAGTCGACTCAGATGATGCGGGAGTCGGAGGAGGAGCTGAAAAGATGGAGGCTTACTGATCGGCCTTATATAGTCATTGCCCTCGTATTTCAACAATTTTCATCCAATCTAGTGCGGTCTTATCAAATACATCTACTGACTTTTCTTTCCTCACAAGCTCGTCAGGCGGTACAACAACCCCAAAATATTCAACGATCTTCTGAATTAACGTGTTGTATGACAAATTTTTGTTACTTGTATTGCTAACCTCGGTCATGTGACTCAGAATCACGTATCCCGGATTGAATCTTTTGCCCTTATATAGTTTCTCCATTACTTAAAAATCTATGCAGCTCACAAGATTTTTATATCCATCTCGTGATAGAATAGTGTGAGATGTCAAATGGTGGACAACCTGACCCTTCACATTTAAATAGTTATCCTTTGGTTTGTAAAATTTAGAAATATTTGGATTTCGATGAATTCAACAGAGAAAAGGCATCCCTCTTCCATTTTGGATAAATTCGGCATCCCGTGAATCATGATCATACACTTTGCTATGCTCTCCCATGTCAAAATCGATCAACTCATTCACAATGCTCAGAGTTAACTTGATTTCTTTACCAAACACGTGAGAAGTCATCGTAAGAGCCTATATGGTAAATTTCATATTGGCAGAGAATAGCCTAATTATCCTATCACACAATTCACATATTCCTAGCAAATCAATACACCTAAACATTTCTTCACTCTCATTGAATCAAAAGTCACCCATATTACTCTCCTAGAGCAAATAATATACTGAAGCAACAAATCTGCTAGATATCTAAGTCGACTTTTGGTACGTACAAAATCTCTCTCCCAAACTTGTGAGGTTGATTGTGATGCAAACCATTGTGCAGGAGGTCGTTCTGCTGAAGGACCACTTTGCAAGGGAACACTTTCTGAAAGACCACCCTTTCATTTCATAGGGAGTTTGATCTTAGGAGCCGTTTGAGCATAAATCGATAGAGAGCGGTCATTAGGGTTCGGGAGATTGCAAATTGAAGGGGAGAATTTTTGGGTATGCGAAATCGACGAAGGAGATGGTTAGGTTTTGCAAAAATCGAGGTTTATGAGGGTTGGGGTCTGTGAAATCGGCGGAGGAGCAGTAAGGGATCGCAAAATCGCCAGGAGGTCAAAAGGGTTTTAGATGTTTTGTGAGAAAGAAAAGAAATAAATCCATATTTTTATTTATAGTCGCATAAAATAAGAGTATGTTCTCGAGGACAGATTAAAAGACTTCTGGCTGATGTTTATTTTGTAAGATTTTTTATAATTGTTGTTGTTAAAAGTTTGAATGTTTAATGATCTTAAAATTCAGGATTTATCATCTAAAAAATCCTTAAAAAACCCTAAAAACAATGATAAGCGAGAAATCCATGTTCTTCTCCACTGAACAACGAGGACGTGATAACACGTTGATTGGCTTTTTCAGTTAGTCAATAAATCTACATTAAAAAAACATGCAACAAAAGCACGTGTCCAAACACTTCTCCGTCTGAGCAAGACACGTCATTACCACGTGGATACTCTACTAATTCTCATAATTACATTACTAATCATGTCTGTTCTTGTTTTCGTTACAGATTCATGCATAACATTCTTAATTTAATATTTTTTATTGCTAATAAATTTAGAACATTATTGGAAAAAAAAAAAGATAACAAACGTGACAAGAGTACATTATTATATTAATATTATTAAAAATAAAAATAATTGAAAATTTAAACCAATAACTCTACTAATAAGTAAAAGACTTCAAATTGTAAATTAATTTATTTTAGTATAATAAAATATTATAAATTCGAGTCATACGAAAAATGGTTTAAAGCGTTCATATTATTCATCGATGTTATTAAAAATATATCTTTTAACAAAATAAAAAAAAAATATACCATAATAATTCTATTGATAAAAAGATATCAAACAAAGACACATCAAAATGGATGGATTAATAGTAAATGTAACATTATTATAAATTTGAATCACGTTTACGTTGAATAACGTGAAAAGGAGTTCAAAGGATTCCTACATAAACCAATATTGTTAAAAATATATCTTTTAAGAAATAATTAAAATTGTATGTTACAATAATTCTATCAGCGAGGGAAGTTACAATAATTCTATCGACGAGGGAAGGACATATAACGATGTATCAGAGCACAAATTAGACAGTAAACTATATAGTTTACGTTTAATGCAATAACATATTATAAATTTGAATCATATGAAAAATAAAGGGTTTAAAGCTTCGGTATTATAAACCAAAGACATGACATGCAAAAAACAGAAATAAAAATAAGAAGCACGTGAAATCAAATCAAATCAGAAAAAAGTTGTATAATTCTGAAATTTTTAAGAAAAAGTAAGAATTGTGTAGATTTTGTCAACTGGAAGTGGAAGGATCATGGCCGGAACCCGACCAAGAAGGGGCCGGAAAATTAGCAGCACTACCTTGTGTTTGATTTTCCGGGGGACGGAGAAATCTTTGCCGATGAGGAGCAGCAAAAGGAGGACGTGATTCAGAAGTAGGAATATGGGAGGAAGATGAACCAAAAGAAGAAGAAGAAGAAGAAGAAGAAGATAAAAATGAAGATTTATAAGAAGCCAACTGCGAATCGTAAAGCATCTGCTCGAGCGAACCAGTGTATTGCCCATGGAAATTGCCGGAGTTTTGAAGTAGCTGAGAATATTCCAGGTAGTCTCTGAAGCTACTGTGGGAAAAGCTATGAGGCGGCTGAGTCTGAAAAAATGTCGGCTGGAAAGGCTGCGTCAATGCGGAAGAAAAGACTGGGGTTTGGGCGGAGGCGGCGGAAATAGAAGGCGGAGGCTCAGAGAGCGTTTGGAGAGGCGGAAAAATTCGGATATTTTCCGGGAAATTGAGTTTAGCCTTGTTACCTCTGAATTTCAGAGCAGCTTCATCGTAGGCACGGGCGGCAGCCTCGGCGGTATCGAAGGTGCCGAGCCAGACTCTGGCGGCCTTGTGAGGGTCTCGGATTTCCGCCGCCCATTTTCCCCACGGCCGCTGCCTCACTCCTCTGTATCGTCTTCTTCTCTCTCCGCCTTGTTCTTCGTTTTGCGCTGTTTGATCGTTTGATGGTGTTGAACTCGATGCCGCCATGGAAGAGCTGACCAGAATATTTGAAGCTTGATCCTCAGCCACTGTTCAGAAAAAAAAGTGCAACTAGTGAAATTTCCTGGCTAGAAAATATCTTATATTTGTAATTAATTTTGTGCTATCTTTCTCACGTAATACCCGGACGATATACTATACATTAAAACGCAAAAGAACCAAGTTTATATTAGAAAAATTACCAGCTGAAGACGATGACCATCTCTGTAAACCTCTGGAATCAGCAATCCCTCCATGAAAATGAATACTTGGAGGAATCTGAACGAATGGAGTTGACGTTTCTGCTTCACGCCCTCGTTTTTGTCCAACCCAATTAGCATAACCAGAAGAGTAAGAACCTCCTCCCAAATAAGAAGAAGAAGAAGACGAAGAACTTAACGACTGAAACCCGCCATGATAAGCTAGTCCAAAGCTCGACGAAGCATCCCCACCAAAGCTGCCGCCTTGGCCCGAAACTACATGGGTAAGCGCAGACACCATGGCCGACATCTCTCTCGCCTGAGCTTCTTCACTCAACGACATTGAGTCGGATACGCCGGGGAGATTATCTCCATCTTCCCCGACACCCTCGTCAGTCGGAAACCTTTCAAACTCGCCGGAGCCTCTCTGATTCGCCACCTTTGACAATAACATGAAAAATCTCGATTAAATTCAAAAAGGAAGCACGACCCAGATAGTATTTTAACGATTCGTGGACACCCTTTTAACCATTTGACAAAAAGAAAAGTAGGTGGTTCTCAATTTTAACACATGCAGCCGCCATTAGAGCAGTAGATGTAGAGAGCTCTATGAATAAAGCTTTTTATTATATCACCTTCGTCTCTTTTTCTTAGTAGTTGGAGATCTTTAAGTTTAAAGAAGCTTTTTGGCAGTCTCTGCATTCGAGTTCTCAGATCTTGAAGTAAAATCCAAATATTTGATTCATTCATCTGCAAAAATAGGAACTAAAAAAGTAACCTCTTGCATCGAATATTGTCGGTTTCCATTCTAGAGAGAGAAAGAGTTCATCTTTGAATTGTGTTCTTCGAAGATAATGATCATTTTTTTTTTAGCCAAGCCAGATCAAAGCCGCAAAATGGACCTGAAACAATCAATTTGAGAGAGAGATTATGAACATCTAGTGAGAATTTTTAGTTAGAGAAAGTATGAATGTAAGTTTAGAAAAAGGAAGGATAAAGTTGGAGATATTGGAGGGTTACACTTATTATAAAGTTTGGAGAATAATTTGCTCTATTATTATCTAAATTATCAAGATTAAAAGGCAAATAAACAGTCCCATTATTATTAAATATTAATTTTTATATTACTTTTATAATATAAAGTTTAAAGGAAAGTATTATTCTCGATCATTTAATAATTATTTTTAAATGAAATGATGTAAATTCTTAAATTATGAATTTGGATATATGATTCCAAGGGTTATCTCTGGTTTTTAAATTAATAATAATTAGTATTTACGAGAAATTTGGATACTGATGAACCTGTAGTCATCGTGGACTGAGTATACTTTTTATTATTTCATTTAGCTCTAAGCAAGATGAACACTATCATCAATTTATTATTTGTATCTCACATTTTTATTTGAAGTGGTGTTTTAATCCAATTTAAAACTTTATTGCTTGATTGATAGAGTTTGAAATCGCCGAAAAATAAGTCGATAGAACTCAAATTAGATTAGAAACCGTGATATTGGCTAGAAATTAAGTGAAAACTCCTCAATAAATGAAAAACGTGATATATGGGTATTGGAGTTAACGGATGAACTAACAATAATATCTAAATTGCTAATGGTTGAAAGATAGAGTTTTCATTTGTCGAAAAACTAGTTTAATGTCTAATTTATAAATGACCTTAAACGTTAAGATCTAAATTATATTTTTCTCTGATATAAAACATGTAAACTACAAGTTTGGTGATTGAAAAGTCCAAGTGTTTCTTGATATCTTTGAGTGAAGTGCAATTTAAATCTTATTGTTTGTGTTCGTTTACAAATTAGATATTATTATATTTATTTGACAAAACAAATCTCAATCTTTTATACATTACCAATTTAGCAGTCAAATCCAACATTTAGACACTATTTTCTATTCAATAATGTATTTTAACTCGATTTTTAATATTTACAAAAATCTCTAAATCAATTTCAAACTTTACCAATCTCTTTACGTAATTTGAAATCACCAGAGAAGATATCGATAGAGCTTGAAATTTAGTTGAAAAACGCCAGGGGTGTTAGAAATTAGGTTAAAATGCCGGATTAGTTGAAAAACATGATATATCCCCACTAAATTTAACGGATAAATTGTTTGCAATGTCTAAATTATTTGAAATATAGAGATTTAATTTGTCAAAAGTCTAACATGTAAATGTCCCTGTGAAAATTTAAATTGCACTGTTATTATATTTATTTTGATAAGTGCTAACAAATTGACATTTCTAGAGAAAGTGTTTGACTTTTTCGAAGTTCCATCACTGAGAGAAGAAAGCTTTAGGCTATCAAATCAATGGCTTATTGTTCAATTTCATTTTCTTTTCTTTTTTTGACTATTTTATAACTTATTTTAATAAATAAATAAATAATACGTTAATCTAAATATTACAATAAAAAATGTAAACTTAGTATATTATGGACCATTTACCAGTCGGAGAGCTAAAAAATTAACATAAACGTTAAGAAATATTGAAAATTTTGTTCAAACTACGTGTTCGGACGGCATTGTAAGCATATAAGCTCCTCGTTCTACACAAATACGCATAAAAGGGAATAGTTTTATAAATTTAAAGTACGTAAAAATAATTATTAAACAAAAAATAACTCAAAGTTAATGATAAATCTTAAGATACCAAAATAAAGGGACGAACGCAGCACTTATTTTGAAGACGAGTCAAAATAATTATTAAAAAATAAAAAGGAAGAAGAATTTGTTTGAATTGACTGTTGCCAGCTTCGCTTCGTGTTCTAAGTTTGTCATTAACTAACTACCTCCTGACTTGGACCATTTTTGCATGCTAACCTTTGAAGAAAAACACTTCCCATTTATTAATTATTTTATAAATTAAAAAATATAAATATACAATTATAAATATGTGGGCTGATTTGATATAATTGGTTAAAAATAAAACACTAACAGAAAAAGAAAATATTTAATATAAAATACTAGATTTACGTGAAAAATTCATTTGGAAAAAAAGACGAGTAGAAGATAAGATCAATGTGAAGATGAAAAAACAACTGCATAATTTACTACTATAACTTACGTGAATTCATAGAGAAACAAAATCATAAATGAGATTTATAGTATGCGTCTACCAACCGAGTCTAAACTGAATTTAAGTCACACCAACTTTTAACATATTGAGTGAAAATGATTTACCGTGTTCCAATCTAAGACAATAAGTCGCGCGACAATCTTCAAAAACAATATGATGAAATATATTAAATTTTTTGGAAGCTTGGTATAAAAGGGTTGATTTAGTAGGTGAGGGAGCTAATTGAAAGTGTTAGTTGCATACCCGTCACAATGAAATGTACATCGTACAAAATCGACCAAACCCGTTTATATTAAGATCGAAGCGAATATTATTCACACATGAAAAGTTATCTTTTCAGTCATTTTTCCAACTCGAAGAAAAACAAAATAAGATACATTTAAGAATCCTATTCTAAATAATGGATCAAGTGTAGGCCGTTGTCAAATAAAATCTACTTTTCCTCACCAACCAAACCAAAAGATTGGGTTCTTCGCCAACTACCCGGAAATCTTCTATTTTTCACACCAACTTTCAATTCAACAAAAGCATTAAAAATATATATATATATATATATAAATATATAGCGAATAATGAAGGAAAACACGTGGGAGAAAGGAAGTTGGTAGAGTTTGCATTTCCGAAGTTGATAAGTCAGAGTAATGGAGAAGCCAATTAATGTTGAAGAAACGTGTTATTCTATTAATTAGGGTGTTTAATTAACAAATTAATGCATATCAATTTAAAACAATAACTATAACTATTTTTTTTTTTTGTACAAACAATTTAATCATTTCTTAGGTGAGATAGTGATTAATTCGTAGGCAATAATTTAGATAATTGTTAATGAGTTCTTTAACTCATAAATGCCACCAGTATTCAGAACCCCTTCGTAGAGAGGGAGAGGGAGAGGGAGAGGGAGTCTCCACCTGCCAAGTACAAAAACAGACCACACTCAAACAAAGGCAAAGCACCACCATTAGAGCTCCCTCCATAATATCCTTTCCAATCACCTTGTCTTAAGTCCTAGACTTGTCCGTCTTGCCGGCTCCGCTAAGAGGACATTAGATTACCTGCAATTGGGAAAAGGAAATCCGCATAATAGAGCCGCCAACTGAGGTGGCGTGCTTGCAGACAAGGGCTTCAGTGGCCTGCTCTTCAGTTTCAAACATAACCAAGGCCTGATTCTTTCCATTCATCTCAAATAGCTTGGTGTTGACAATGCTGCCATGCTCCTCAAGGAGGTTCACAATCTCCTCCTCAGTGACCTCTTGGGGGAGGGAGGAAATATGGATCATCTTTGTTGGGGAACAGCAGTACCTGTAGTTTTTTGCAGCATTTCGATTGAAGCGGTTTAGATTTGAATTTACATACTCATGAGTATCAGCTCCTTGAGTAATATTTGGATACTTTGAGAAGTTCACTTCCAACAGTTTTCCGAACAACAAGGCCCCCTACATACGAAATTTCACCAAAAAAAGATACCCTAAATCACAAAGGACGTAATGACAAGACAAGCCAAAAATAAAATGCCCCCATCTAAAGAATATATGAAAAATCACAAAGAAAGAGTAAGTCTGCCCATACTCCCTCAAAACTTTTAAATTCTAGTAGCAAATTTTTTAGTGCAAGACCCCCAAAATGACAGATTTTGCCAGTAAATTGAAATCTTAAGTTTGTCTTATCAAGTTTTTGGCAAGAGGTATCAACCAAATTGACTCAATATCCTTACATCCACACATTTGATAGGTTGAAGTGATCCAAACCTTTAGGAAGTGAACTGCTAATTCAGCCTGGAACCCGTCTCCCATCTGAACCAGTGCGTGATCTGGTTTATTTCGGAGGAGTTTAATTCTTACAATGTTGCCATATATGGAGAATAAGTTGAAGAGCTTATCCTCATCTATTCTCTGAACAAAGGCCCAAATGTCAGCATGATAGCGAGAAGTTGCTCAAGTGCAACCGTGATAAAATACAGGAGACTTACATCAGGATCGAAGTTTGAAATAAGAATCGTACACCTGTCATTTGTCCCGCTTACACCAGGAGGCAAAACTCCTCCAAAGGCAGCTGCAACTGCAGCAGCATTGGCCATCTAAGCATCAAAGAAGTAAATATAAGGACGGCAATAGTGTCTTCGAAGAAATGGAAAATGTAAATTTGAACCAATAATAGATAAGAGACTCGACAATTGATAGAGAATGAGCCAAATTGAAAGTGTAAAATGCTCAACATAAGAGAAGGAATCACGAGGGAAAGGAACAACCATTTATGCATCTGCATTTCAATACATAGACAAAAGAAAATAATGTCCTCTGCTAGAAATCATAACGTCTCAAATGAATTTTGACAGCTCAACCACAACACCCACCTGTGAAAAACCTAATGGAACAGAAATTGATATCAGTACATGTTGATTGAAAAGGACATAATGAAAATAATATCAAATAAATAAATTATCAAAATGAGGTTGCCATATTAAACACCTGGTGATTGAACGCCATACATTCCTCCTGCATCACCATACCCAGGCTGCGCAGAATGGAAAGAGAAAACAGAAAGTAGAGAAGCTTAAAGTGGCAGGAAAAAATAGAACATCAGATTACCTAACAAAAGCTAATTGATCATACCTGGGAGGATCTGCCTCTTTGTTCAGAAGGTAAGTTTGGATTTGTAAAATCCCTACACATATGATATAGAAATCAAATTCAGGACGATGAATTATGCCAAAATAATAAAGTGATATTAGACTGATAGTACATCAGGCACAAACCTAGATCGTTCATTGTTGTAATTTACTTGTAACTCATCTAAACTGCATTAGATCACAAGGGTCGATAATTAGTTTTCCAACAAAAACTCATATAAATCCAGAGCAAGTTCACAAAACCTACTTGGAGAATTGAATGTCCAGTTGACAGCAACCATCGTAGATATTACGCCCCTAGAAAGTCATAACAATGAACTAAGAGAAATAGAAAAAAAAAAAAAACCTTTCAGTTCTAAGTGTGCTAAGGAATAAAAGACCTCAATACCTGCAGTGCAGTTCTGGCGGAGACAGCGCTTTGCCGTGATTGATACTGAATGAGGGCCTGAAAACCTGTGTTGCACATAGAACATTCAGTCAATATCCTGAGGAATTATTTTCACAACAGGGAAAGCAGATAAAGTCATGTATCCTGAACTAATGATATCCTTCTTTTGCAAGTTTATTAAATCATACAATAATGAAAAATCATCTTGAATGCATTTCGAAAGATTTAATCCTTAACAATGTCTATAAGAGAGACCAAAGAGAATGAACGAAAGAACCTTCTCAATATGATAACAAGTCAAGCAATACCTTCTCAATATGATAACAAGTCACGCAATCTAACTAACCACACAAGAGAGTTAAAACCGAGACAGAGAGAAGGGAATGAGAAAGAAAGCGTGTGCAATAGAGAGAGAACTTAAAGAAGCTGACCAGCTGACTTCTGAAATGTGACTATCTTTTCCACAAATCCATGAGGGAAAAACACTTGATGAAGCACGTCCACAGTTATTGGATATAGCATATGATGGATTGTGACTAAGAGAATACGATTTGGCTGTGCATCCAATCAGTTCCCAACAGCAGACCAGCACCGCGATAGATGTGAGAGGAAAAAATATATTGAGAAGAATAAAAAGGGGAGAGAGAGAGAGAGAGAGAGAGAGAGAGAAAGAACTGATTAAAAATAAATACTTTCCAAGGAAAAGAAGGATGATGAAAAGAACACCAGAAATGAGAGAAAAAAAAAAATGTTTGACACGAGGAATGAAGGTAAAAAGAACAAATCAAATTCAGTATTTAGTTTTAAAATTCAGGTGTAAAATCAGCAACGTGAAATTCTTTAATACTTGCCACAAACCTAACAATCTAACACACAGTTTTACAAATATTAAGCATAATACAGAAAGCATTAACAAAAAACCATTTATGATAAAGAGTCAATAGAGAAGCAAAACCCAGAATTTGAGAGAGACAAAATATCATCAAACATTCTTAGCAATTAATTGCACAACAATATCACAAGTTCAAAAAGTAGATAATTCTTATTGTAACCTTTAAGCTTCTTTCTTCAAGCAGGAAGATGCTCCGAAAAATTCACACAAAACAAAAAAAATGTCTATCATTTTCCGATCCCATGGTTGCTTAGAAAGATAAACTTTAATGCAGCTAAAAATTGAAAAATCTTCACCATCCGATCTGCTAACATAATATCTTCTACTATTACTTTGCCAGTTAGAAATACACTAAAGGGAGAATTACATTTGTACGAGGCCTCCTTTGAAGAAATAAAGAAGTGAAAAAGTATGAATAATTTCTTCTATCAATTTTAGCAATATTAGCTTTGTCAATCAAAGACTTGAATGTTATACTTGTCTCATCTTTAGCACACAGTGTACACCACAAATTTAATCTTATTTTTCAATTAGTAAGCCATGGCAACCTCGTCTACTCGTCCTTGAGTATTTTGCTCCATTGTAGTAAGTTCTTGATGAGATGAGAATTGAACATAAACATTTCTTCCCCTGACAGAACACAAACAATATCACAAGCATAAATAAAACAGTGCATGTTACATTTGAAAAGCCAAAAGTATGCTGCTTGAGTCCAGTGCAATGAAATGAAAGCCTTATAAAAATTTACATCAATACCTTATGGTCGGTTGAACATTTGCATAGAATTGTAAAGCATTGACTGCAGAAGGAATATCTTGCATTTGGATGAGAGCCTGAAAGTGAAGAGAGTTCCTCTTTCAGACTTAAATTCAACTTGATTCCAATTAAAAGCAGGCAGATTAATAGATTAGTAAAACCTGATTTTTCGCACGAAGCATTACAAGCTTAGTTATGACACCAAATGGCTGGAACAGTTGAAGCAGATCGTTCTGGTCAACAAAATATAAAACATCAGAAGTAAAAATTGAGAGAGATCAAGAAAAATATCTGATCAAAACTCATAAGTTAAAAAAATTAACCAGAAGAAAATCTAAAACACATAATCAGAATTTTTTTTGGTAATTCACTGCTACCCTGGCTCCTGAGTAAATGTTCGCAAAACAAGCTATGAAGTATATGATAGTATATTGACACAAAGAACATTAAGGAATGCTAGCAAGCTATTTTCCAAATTAATTATCTCAAGTCATATGATATCTATCATTCCATTAGGGCAGATACAACCGCATGAACAATGTACATGAAAGGTTCACCAGTTCAAAATGTTCTAGTCAAACAACTGAATTAATTTTTTTATAGTAGCATCATGCTCATCAGTTTTCTAACCAACATATATATTGCATATGGACGCCTAAGTTTCCTTGTGTAATACACAAATTGATAGAATACTCTATTAATACTAAACTAACAGGCAAGTACTTTTTCTTAGTAAAAATGTGTTTTTCTGAGGCAAAACTATACAACAAAATATCTCAATTTCTTGAAAACTTGGAAGCATATCATTAAGTGCAGGTGGCCAAAATGTTATATGCAAGTAGTCACTTATGTTTTCACGTTTTCAGATGATCATCATGGAGTATGTATGCATCAACAGTTAGGACCAATTTTCAGTCTCATCCTCGCTCAGAGAGAAGCCAACAATTTCCCAACTTATCAAAAAGTCACATGTTGTTGCGCTTGTTTAACATGAAAAAAAAATAAAATTTCTCTTCATTTGAATATTAGTCATGCTCTAAATAGTGCAGCATTATTGGTTGACTTAATCACTATTCTAAAAGAATATTAAGATTACCCAATTCGTATAATAATTATCTTCCATTGTCATCCAATATGCATTCAAATTTCATGATAAGAAACAAAACAAAATTATCAAAATGCCAAACACTTCAAGTCTATCAAAGTAGAGAAAATTTTTCAAGAATGTAGTCACTGTCAACAGCCCAAATACAATTATGAAAACTTCATAGTGCACATCTATAAAAGTACATAAATCTTTAGAGAGATAGAGGGATATTGGATTTACGTCAGAGATTTCATGGCCCACATTTCGAACATGGATCACTTTAGAGGGTTCTGTCATTGCGAACTGCCCTGTAAAATAATTCATAATCAAAATAATATTTTTACAACTTAATACAAGGAACTCATCATACAATGTCCCACATAAAATGCTAATGAACATGTTTTTTTCTAGAAAATTTTGTGAATGGTAATAACTTCAGACAATAATAATAAGAATAGCTCCGAAATGACCTCCCTTCCTAACTTTGGAAAAGTCACATTCATTAAACTCCAATGGCACGAATATACGAGTAACTAACAAATGCTTATCCAAAAAATTAAAGCCATAGTCAGAAAATGTAGAACCAAAAAATAAACAACACACAAAACTAAGGTTACGAATCAGATGATTACAAACATGATTATAGTAAGAACAAAAGGCGAATATTAGCAAATTGCCCAAGACAAAACTAGGAGAACAATATTAAGAAGGCGCAACAGTAAAAGTCAATTTGACAATTGATACACCACAAAGGAATATAATTTAAGATAAAAGCTCATTCACAGTAGGGAGAAAACTGAAATCCCTAATTTTCCCTTAGTTATGCAAATTCCAATCCAGATAAGAAACCGAAGAAACAGAGAAAGACATATGAAAACTACAGTGTAGAGATAAAGAGGATTACCTGAGAGATGGTAGGAATCAGAGAAACGAAGGAGCAGATCGTCTTCTTCGTGGAGGGAAGTGAAGGTCTTTGCTGTATGTACATAGAACTACTGAATCAACCGTACACCCTAACTGCCCTTTTATCGAGTCAGCAAACTAGGGCATTTGTTCGGGCGCGGGCACTAACTGTGGACGAACGTATCCTTGTTTACGTTGAAACGTCGTCGTTCTAGTTTGACCTGATCCGTACAAGCATTTATTGACACTTATGCCCTTGTATAATCTTATCTGAAGCGTTTAAATGCATATTTAGAAGAAGAGAAAGTGAGAGGATTAAGGTAGTAATTAAGATTATAAAGAGATTAAAGTTGATAATTAGATTATCAAAAAGCTTCTCGGATTCCTCTAACCTTCTTATCATTACAAATTCCTCAAGCACATAACGTAAAAATCGATAATTAACTGCAATACTTGTTCTTACTCTATATAAACTCGAAGAAAACCCACAAAGATTATATAATAATCCCTTCTTCGTCTGTGTATATCTCTGTAAAATGATTCCCACTTTGAAGCTTTTTGCTATGGCTATTCTCCTGGCCCTGACCATCCCTTCCGTTGCCAACTCCAAACCCTTGGACACTCCACTAAACCTCGCTGCCAGGTTGAAAATGGCGGAAAATCAACCTTCCAACTGTTGGGAATCTCTGTTTCACCTCCAGTCTTGCACCGGAGAGATCATCATGTTCTTCCTCAACGGCGAGACGTTGTTGGGTCCAACTTGCTGCGAAGCCATCACCATTATTCAACATGACTGCTGGCCGGATTTGATGGGATCGCTGGGCTTCACCCCCGAAGAAGGCGACATATTGGACGACTACTGCGAGGAAACCGATCAAACAGATCTTCCGAGTTCGCCGCCACCGCCAACAGAGGAGCCTACTGTGTTTGTCAACACCCGAAAGCTTGGTCCTTGAACAGTTTATAGTCACAAGTTTGTTTGGGTCGTCGTGAAATAATCAACTGGAGTTTTCAATTATGTTTCGAGCTTTCATTTAACTTCTGTTAGAATCAGTCCGTCAGTGTCAGTCCTGGTGCTTTAGTCTTCATCTAATCAAAAGGAATTTACTGTTTTTACTTCTCGCGTTCATCTTTTTTTTTTTTTTTTTTTTTTGTCGTCGCAATCAGGAGAAGCCTTCCAAAGAAAATAGGAAGAAAAATATATACAAAAAACTTATAAGGGTAATAAACCGAATTATATACAAGTCTGTGTTGGTTAGATCTACGTTGAGGACGTAATTGGAATTTTAAAATGCTTGAGGTGTTTTGACCAGTGAGAATGCGTATCAAAAGATGAAAACTTTGTTGAGGATAGTTGCGTAGGCTTTTTTAGTAGCCTTTATTTGGATGTCAGTTGATGATTCAGGAGGAGAAGGAAGCGTGTCACAAAGACAAGGGCAATACAGGTTTTTCAAGTGGTGGAATGCTAAATTTCTACAATGTCATTCTAGAATTTTTAAAAAATAAGATAGTTTTCCAAGAAGGCATACAACTTAACCACTGAGTTGCATTTCAAAACTTATAGTTTCTAATTGATCCACAGTGAATATGAATGGTTTAAAGTCTTTAAGATATTTTATTTTAATTTATTCGATTAAACTTGTTACGATAACTCGTCAGGTAAGGGAAAGAACGGTTAAACCAATATTACTACATTGTAATGTTATATCATGTATTGGTCAATTATTAATTAAGATAAATTATAATAGTTAAAATATGATATTAATTCAATAAATAATATAAGATTAGAAAGGTGAAATTAATATTAATAAAGTATTTTATCGATGGGAGATGAGCGCATAGGAGGATAAAATTGGAGGAATTTTAATACTTTTGATAATTTAAACACTCAGAGCTGCAAAAGGTAAATAATTACAACCATAATAACAAGTGACGTAAAGACATGGAAGATTACAGTGCAGATCCACCAACTGATTTTGGCAGCGACCAAACAGCCTCCAAAGAAAAGGAAAGGAAGACTTAGACTCAGACTGGACCAACTCACAATCAGATTGACATCATTATTTAGGTTATTTTGTCAACTGAACAAGTACAGAGAGACAGAGGGAGAGAGGAGAAGATTAGTTAGAAAAGATGATGAGGCTTCTTCCCATGAGCCTCTTCGTCTTCATCTTCAACCTCTTTCCTCTCATGGCGCTCGTGGAAAGCATATCCTCCAGCGCCCACGGCGGCTGCCGCCGCTATTTCCTCCTCTAGTCTGTGACGGTGGCCGTGTTCTGGGTCCTTCCCTGCCTCGTGTCTCTCATACTGAAACGCATCAAAGGGGATAAAAATCAAGATACATACTTTGAGTTTCTTGTTTGATAATTTCTTTCTAGTGCTTCCGCAAGTAGATTAGCGACATTCTAGTTTCTCAGATGCCTCTCCAGCGATGGAAATTTTAAGAGATTTTACTTTATAGACCACCATTAAAAGATGATAATAAAGAAAGGAGATTACCAAGGCGAAAGCACCGGCCGCAGCAGCGCCGAACTCGCCGACCTGTTCCAGGCGCTTGTGGTGCTTCTCCTCCTTCCTGTAATCTACTTCCGGGTCAGTTTCAGTCGCCACCACAGTCTCGTCGTATGACCCAACTGCGGGGACGTCGTCGTAGCACCCGTACGGCTTGTCGTAAGATCCGCCGGATGGCGGGACGTCGTCGTAGGATTGGTATGGCTTGTTGTAAGATCCTCCTGACTGGGGGACGTCGTCGTAGGATCCCGATTGATTACCGTACGACCCGGTTGATGGATCGTCGTAGGACCCGTACGGCTTGTCGTATGATCCGCCGGATCGGGGGTCGTCGTAGGAGGAAACGGGCTGTGCGGAAGAGGTGTCGGAGTAGGTATTCTCGGAATAAGTGGTGTCGACGGGGGGGTCGTCCTCCTCCTTGCGGTGGTGGAAGAGGTGGAAGTGGTGCTTCTTCTCTTCCGACATGGCGGCGATGCTTCGTAGTATGGAAAATGCTGAATAAATAATTGGAAATGATTGTGAGATTTCTCCAGGAATCATTCCAGGATTTATAGGGGATGGCTCGGGCAACTTATTATTATAATAATTATCATTAAAATACTTTATAATTTAAAAATGGGACGAAATTCATTTGTAACACTACCACTACCAGTTCACTAGTTTAATTTTAAGAAAATACGATGGTTATTTTTTTCCTTACATACTAATTTAGATAAATTATAAATAAAATATTAAAGTTAAAATCAATTTTAACCAGAAAAATAAGAATTAATTTTATATTGTCATATAAAATAAGTCATAACCTAATACATATCATAAGCATTGTTCAATCTAAAATATCTAGAAACTCAAAAAAAAAAAAAAAACAAGTTAACTGCATCGAATGGTTAGGATTCGAGGGTTCTTGGATATTATCTTTCACTTCCAAATTAATGGTCGTCGATTTTCTTTGTCGTTATGGGTCGTCGAAGGAGACACATAAAAATACGAAGCATTGTATACCGTCTTTTTATAATGTATGTGAACATTATTTTGTGTATTATACGCGTGATTGAAAATGTTCGATAAAGCTTTCATTATTTAAAAATCAAGACTCGACAAAAATGTAAAAGCTATCCATAATTGTTTAGGTAGATTTTTATTTTTGATTGGCCAAAATAATGCAACCTAAAAGGTGTTAATGGGACCAAAAGAGGTAGACATTTTCCTTTGAACTTCCTCAACAACTTTTCTCGCTGCATCAAAAGTCTAAATTCTTACGGATAGGGCATCACTCGCGAAAGCAGTATTAATAATTTCTATTAACGAACCTTTTAATCTAGATTATGAGATGTCACTTTTTTGTAAGTCTCACACGGGAGGCGAGGTAAATGACTTATTACTGTGTCAGTGAAATACTTGTAAATAGACATGAAAAATATCTACACTTACAAGTTGGTATTTATGACATTTATGGGTAGTTGGTGTGACAATTTATAAAAAAAAGACTCGAAATTTATCATATCTTAAATTCCAATAAATAGTAGAAAATTAAAACAAAAATACTAAATAATTGAAGGAAAAAAAAAAAAGAAGGAAGCTCTGACCGAATGTTCGTGACTATTGTGAGGATATGGACAAATGTGGGCCCATTTTCGTCTATTAGTTACATTTGGGCTCCTGTAATTTGTCGGCAAACAAATAAAATATTTTTAATTTATACAAAATATCATTTTTCGAAGATATTTATCATATTATTTTATAAGAATATATTTTAAGTTTATTATTATTTATCTAATACACGCCAAAACGTAAGCAGAGAATATTGTACAAAAATATTAAAATAAATGTTTATTGGCTTCATTTTGGGTAGAGGATAGGATAATAGTCACTCTCTTTTGCCGTTTTCTGAATTGTATTGTATTGTATTTATTTTTTTATTTAATTATTTTAAATATTTATTAACGTATTAAACAATAATTCATATAATTAATTTATTGCATTAGTATTTTTTTTATACAAATATTCTAAAAAAATAAAATAAAATAAAATAAAATGGTTGATGCAGTATTATTCTTATTATAACTAACATAATAAATTATATTATTAATTATAATATAAAATATCAAATTAATTTTAAGTTGAAGTAATTGATTTTTTTTTATTTTCTTTTATAGTAGAGTAATTATCAAAGTAACAAATTAAATTTAAAAGTATTTTTATTAACAAAATCGTACTTAAAATATATTTTTATCAACAAATTGATCCATGGCGCCCTTGGTCTCCAAGAATGTCCCTCCATTTACTGTCCAATGATTTTGAAATACTGAACTCGGAGTTCGTTCCTTGATAATATATAACGAACGATCCCATTCTCAAAGCCACGAATATCAAGAGACTGTTCATGAAGATTCGGAGCTGCGCAGGAGATAATTTGTTAATAAAAATATAATTAAGTTTCAATTTGTTAATCACATCATATTTTGTGATAAATTTAATAATTTATTAAAAATTATATTTTATAAAATTTAAAAAAAGTGATTTAAAGTTTAGGTTAGCCGACGTAAGTGAAGAAAATTTAAGAAAAAATATATAATTATCATTTTTAAAATAAAAAATTGAATTTAATTAATTTAAATTCGGTGACAATAATATAAGATTCTTTTTAAGTTAATTATTGGATGTCTAAATGTGGGTCCAATACTCAAAAGCCCACGTGGTGAAGATTAGAGCCAATCAATGAATTTGAAGGAAGAAACTCACGTGGGTCCGGACTCTAGTTTTCCTCGGTATTAACAAAAAAACTTTTAAATAATTAACAAATTTTTTTTTAACTAAATTTTATTAACAAGAGAAGTTAATAAAACAATTATTGTTATTTAAATATCTATTAAAATTTAATCACTCAAGAGTATAGCCTTGAAGATCCCGCTCTCTAAGTTTTCGCCTATAAGTGAGAGTCCGCTCTCCAATAGCAGGATCTTGTTATTTTATTTTTTATTTAGAGCTGAATTTTGAGGCTCTCGATCTTGAAGAGTAGGTTGTCACTCACTAGAGAGCTGGCTCCCGCTCTATAATCAATGCATACACTGTATATTATACTTGTTGACTGAGATCTTCTAAAAATAGAAATAGTAAAAATTGATTTTAAATATCATAAAAATTTATTAGACAGTAGGCAGAGCCATATGTAGAAATTGAATAGATAACGTAGAAATAGCTTGAAAAACAATATGCACTGTCTTTGGAGCTGGATCACGCCCTTCATCAGTGATATGTCGTTCCAAATGACAACAACGAGGGCAGGAGAAATTTTGTTTGAAAAAATAATGTACGTAGAGGAGATTTCGATCGCGTTATTTATATATTGTCCGTCGAGAGGAAGCTCGCCCTTGCACAATGAGAACACAACGGGATGCACTCTTTTTTTTTTTCTAGAACGGGATTCCTCTGTGGAAGAGCATACTCTCGCTTTGGGACAAAAATTCACGGAGTGGGATCCTGTTCTCCAACACGGGACTCCCGCACTACTAGATTTGTAATACCTAGAATTTTCGTTTAAATTAATTGCGAATTTTTATAATTATAATCGATGAGGTTTTGGTTAAAATTAATAACAGAGAATTTCTGTCCTTAAATAAAAAATTATTTTGAGGTTAATGGTGGAGAAAAAAATTTAAGAATCCAACCAAAACTAGATGAAATCACAAATTTATGAAACGATTAATAGTGCGGGATAGTTTAATAATTAAGTATTTTTATTATTAAAATAATATAATATAAAAAATATATATATATGGGGAAGAAGACATATCATCATTTTCCTTCCCAGAAGGTTTTCCCTTCCCCCTCTCTCCCGCGCAGCGATCGGCAACGTTCTTCTAGCAACACTCGCCCGATTCCTTTCTTATTTTTTTAGATTACGGTAAGTTTTAGTTAGTTCTTGATAGATAGTTAGTATGCTGGTTGTTTTAGCGATAAAAACGAATTTAGCAAGTGTATCGGAGGATTCGGTAAAAACTTAAGAAGGAAATTCAATGTAGAATCGATTTTGATCCGCATGTTGGTGCCTAAGCTAGGAATAGAAGTAAGTTACGAAATTTGATGAGGAAGATTTAGCGTTGGGATAGCCGAACGCTCGAATTATGAAGCGGTATCCATTCGGGCACGTTCGGTCAGGTTATGAATGTCTAAATAGGAAATGGATGAGACGATAGGAAACTGGACGTCCTCAGGAACGCGTAGTACTTTGTATCGTCCAGTTCGGACGAGAATTGGAGAAGTTATAAATTTCTGAAGTTGGTCGAAAATTGTGCGGAATTTAGGGTTTAGTGGAGAGTTTCGGTTTTGGTATGAGTTAGGACTTTCAAGCTAGGAAATTATGAATTGAACGAGTTGGAATTGATAGATGTATAATTTTGTAGGTATTCCAGCTAGAGCACGAAAAGATTTCAAGGACGCCAGGTAAGTGATGGATTAATTGTGGTTTGCCTTCGGGCCTACACCATAGAATGGTAAGATTGTTTGATTGCTTTGATTGTTGTTTGGTTGTTTGGTCAGTGGGTCGTGCATTTGTGTTGTCATGCATCATGATTTTGAACTACGAAAAATGAGTTTTGAGCATGTTTTGAACTGTGCATATGAAATGTAATCAGATAAGAAAAGATGTCACGCATGGGTGAATGCCTTGTTGTTAACGTGCTAGTAAGAAAGCACTAGGGGGTTCCCATGGATGAATGTACGTAAGATAACATGGTTTGCGAACGCTTCGTCGTTAACGTGCTAGTGAGAAAACACTAAAAGGTTCTATGATCGATGTTGGGAGGAGATTTGGTGTGGCCGTCCCGTGTGTGATCACAATGTGTGCCTTTAATCTTGCTCCGTGGGTCATGGTGTGGCTGTCCTGAGTGGAACAGGATATGCACCTACTTGACTTACACGTGAAAGTGAAAGATGATAATAATGAAACGAAAACGAAACCGAGTATAGAAACTGCATGTGTTAGGGGTTGAGTTGTGCATTGGTTTTAATTCATATTTCATATTTGCTAAGCATTAGACTTACGTTTTGTATTCCATGGTGTAGGTGACGACGAACTTTCTGGTGAGTTGTTAGATGATGAACATGCTTAGGATGGGGTTGGAGGCGTACGCCGCATGCCGATGCAGGCAGTTGTTGGGACGACACGACCATGACGAGTTAGATGGTGGGATTTTTTTGTAAGCGTTTTGAGTTAAACATCAATGTATAGATTTTTGAGGTTATAGATTGTGTGGTACGAGAATAGTTGAAAATTGAAGTAGAATTATGTCGTTTTGAAATTTACTAGGGAAAGATTACATTTTCAAAATATATGTTTTACTTTGTGAATTTAGTCGAGGAGTATTTGTCGTGTGTTTTTAAATGAACTAGTATTGTTGTTTTTTTTACTGATACTGGTGCAAGGTATCGACCGAAGTCAATATGTGTCGACCGGTCAGTGTAAATGGGAGGGTGAGTGTCGACCACGGGGTTCGACTGGCGCGGGCAGAGAGAAATGAAGTGTCGACTGGCGACCGTGGGTGTCGATCGGTTAGTGTAAAATTGGTGAGAGTGTCTACTGCGGGGTTCGACCTGCGCGGACAGAGAGGGTCAAAGTGTCGACCTGCGAAAGCAAGTGTTGACCACTCTCCAAGCTGAACGTAAAAGTGTCGACCAGAGATTTCTAGTGTCGACCGACGTGAAGACCCGAGGGGAATGCGGTGTCGACCAGCGTTCGCCAGTGTCAACCGATGGAAACCCGAGACGACCTAAATGTCGACCGACGTTTACAAGTGTCAACTGATCTCTGTATTTCTATGTTTTAAAAAGATGAAGTCTATTTAAACCGATTTTAAACGTGTTTTTTCGTCGCGGCTTTTCGTAAATAACTTTCGAGGATGTCGTTTTGAGTCGAGTAATCAAAAGTTTTAAATTTTATACGAGTTTTGTCGAGTGAGTAGCAAGTGTATAGTTGGCGACCCGAGTCCGGAAACGACTCGAGGGCGTTAATGATATGGTATCGGAGCAATGAACGTATTAAAAATAGGTAGATTTTTAGGACGTTACAAGATTTTAGCGGACATTCAGATGAAAATGTTTGTTATGTTAACGGACTATATGTTAAGAGTGATTATCTTAACTAATATAGTTTGAGAGTAATTGTTTTTATTAATTATCTTAATACTATTTATTTGGTGGGACCTCACCGTACATGATGATTACCCAACTGAAATCTAACGGTCAACAAACATCACATTTATTTTGATCAATTAGTGGGACCAAATTGAGTACCACCTCCAAGTACCATTAACACGTGGCAACTTGCGATTTGTTTTTACTTTAATCGTTCCTGATTGGATAAGGCATGGACAACGTTTTTGATTAAATTATTTATTTGATTTTAAGTTTTATCCATCTAAATTAAAGGGATTTACAAATATTTTTATTCAATGTCCAATGATTGGAATGTCATTTAAATGAAATAAAATAACCTATTTTTATAATGAACAAATAATTTGAAGCCAATAAATCAAAAATATTATTTTTAAATATTTATGACGTGCAATAAAATTGTATCTTTTTTTTTTTTTTGTAAATATGGCCTTTAGATTAACACTATTAAGTAGTGCACAATATATTTTTAATTAATATTAATATTAATTTTATTTTTTAGTTTTACAATGTTATTTCGTGACGTGTGAGGTTAAGGTGTTATTCATTCATTGATATAATAATTGAGATAATATAAGATGATATCGTAGAATTAGAAAATAAATACTATATGATTAATTGTTTGAGTTACCAAAAATAATGAAAATTGTTGAAAAATGAAAGGATAAATTCATGGCATAATTGAAAATAAATTTTAAATAAATACTTTTTGAAAGTAATTTGCCGAAACTATTCAGTCAAAACTGCAAGTCATTGCTCGAATTGACATATGATTTCTTTGACTGTTAGAAATATAAAAAGCCATTTGTTAAGACCTGTTCGGCTGGAATTCTATTTTAGAAACTGTTTTTGAACCCTTGGTAGTTTTAAGTTTGAATAATGGCAATGAAAACGAAAGGAAGTGACTGTCTTCTTCTTTGCTTTATTTTTTGTTTAAACAAAAGTGTTATTTATTTTTTTATCTCATCGGTTATGGTTTAAGACCCACAAAATCCATAACTATATATTTTATGACAACGAACTATTACCCAGTGAAGTGTCAAATCCCACGTCACTTGAAATAAAAATTAAAAAGAATTTACAAATAAAATTTCACTCATTCCTTAATATAACACATTTTTAGTATAATCTAAAAATAAAACTGTATTGATTTTAAATTAAACGAATAATATTGTACTGGAAACATCGCGAGACTCCACAACTATAACGATAAATATATATATATATATATATATTTTGTTATTCATCCATCCAAATTTTAAACATATCTGGACAAACATAAATCAAAAAATCATTTCAACTGCATTTTGGAGATAATCCAATCTAAGAACACAGAAGTGTTAAGCAAGCTCTAAATGAACTTAAGCCTGGAAAATAAATTATGCTCAGATCTAAAGGTTATTGTGACCACGAATCAATTGAATGAAACACCAAACCAAGATTATATAAAGAAAGAACATTGAATGAATTGAATATATAATACTATATGACATGCGAAGGAGCTACCAGTACGAACGACAGGGAAGGCAGCACCACTTTTCGATTTGGGTAAAGACCCATTGGAAAAGATCTGGACTTTCTTCCTCAGAGGCAGACGTGATCGGGACCGGAATCTCGGTGGGCAAATGACGATGAAATGCATCGACTGCGGCTGCAACGCCATCCTCGTTCTCCAATAGCTTTGCCAATTCCATTGCTCGGGACTTTACCTGATATGATCGAACCAAAGAATAATAAACATTTTAGATGATCAAATTAATCTCAACCCAAAGACTTCAATTTTGCTTTCAATCATAAATTGACATTCGATTGGTAGATTGTCAAACATCAAATGAGATGGTGGTACCTAATATTTAGTAATTTCAGATGACAAATGAAGATCACAACTCGAATTTAGAGTACCTCCTGTTGAAGCATGAATCTTATAGAAACTGATAAACTCTCAACAGTAAGTTGAGATATTGGCACCGGTTCGGGTCCTAACCCTTCTTGGTGTACTCTATCACCCCAGAAAAATTGATCTCCAAAAAAGGGCACTACAGTTGTTGGGCACTGAAAGTAAAGAAATCACCACAAGGATACATCAAGTTTGAGAAAGATATTAAAGCCTTGAATGTAGACTCAATCAAGCAATTGAAAGATTTTAAAGAGCAACTACACATATTCAAAGTAGCATTATTACCCCAGCCTTTAGTCCGGTAGCCGTCGTCCCGGCACCGCCATGGTGAACCTGCATTAATTTATCATCTTTTTACTCCACAGCGGTATCAACGAGGAAGATAGTCCTAGTGTTATTAGTACAATCATCTAGATCTATATTCTTACCACAGCAGAACATCGAGGAAACAACCAATCATGTGGGTAGTCTTCTAATAGGAAGACATTTTGAGGAACTTCAGCTACTGCAAGAAAAAATTAAAAATGACGATAAAAAATGATACCAAAATTTGATTTCTAAATCTCCTACACTGATTCCATCTCTTGTCAGTTCATTCTCTAAACTTCCTTTCACAAACCAAATTTTTAAGCAAAAAATAGACTGTCTACCCAAGTTGATATAACATATTTAATGAAAATTAGATCCTCTCCAATTGAAACTACCAAAATACCCATCAATTGCATTGACATATTTATTTACTCACATCAACATCAATTATTTATTCGAGTAGAATTCATTAAAATTTGAAAATAGCACGAGACAATGGAGATTTTTTCTTTAACATCAGTAGCAGACAATTTGCACTAGAAATTAAAATCATGTAATAAAAAGAAAAAATTGCTTACCATTGCCAAGATTTCCCCAACCGCGGTCGATTATTCCTCTTTGTCCTGTATCCTTTAATGCTTCCAATATGATATTTGTTGTTTTCTTGGGATCATCGAGCGGCTTTGTAAAGAAAAATAACAGTGAGCATGAATAAGATTCAACTACAATGTATGATTTTTTGTATAAAATAAAAGTATTAAATACTCTAACAATAATGAAAGAGTATAGCTTAATGTATATTTTAATATTTCAATGTGATATGTCATTTATTCATTTTATGATAGATAATAAATAGTTAATATTAATCGTTTACACTAATGAATAAATGAAATCACTTACACTAATAAATGAAAACGACATATCAGATTGTAAGATTATAATACATGTCTTGCAATAATGAAAAGAAAATTTTCTCAAATGCCAATTACAAACTTCTAGCTCAATAAGATCATCATACCATGCTGCCAAAACCTATATATATGGGCTTTGGTCCTCTTTCAATCCACTCAACAAACTCTTTTTGAGGTCGAAACTTCGATCCAAGGTTCAAGAAACAATACCCAGCAACATCAACTAAAGGACCCCAATCTGCAAAGTTGATAAGTAACATTAATTCTTCAAACAGTTATCTATACATAATACATAATTGTTTTAGTTCCAATGGAAGACAGGGATTGAAGTGGTAGAAGGCATAGAGTAAAAATCTATTCACGAATGGAAATTCATCCAATATCCCTTTTTTCTGTTTACAAAGAGCGTAGATGCTAGTAACTTTTAGTTTTACTTCGTTACAATTTTAAGATGCTGAGCAACCTTATAAAAGAAATGGATGAGAAAGTGGCTGATGTATTTATAATAAGCAAAGAAAGCATATATTCAACATAAAATTACCACAAAACATTAGATGATTGAGCGCCTGCTCATTCAGACATGTTCAGTGTATATTGCTTCATGGGGAATAATTAGAACAAATAATTTATATCTGGTTTTATAATTCGCCTGATAGAACATAATTGCTGTGTCATACCACTTGGCTTTGGTACAACGTGGGGACTCCACATGTAGCCTGTTGGTAAATGAGCAATTGATCCATGATACATACTGAAGTATGCAATAGGAGCAAGCTTTAACTTCTTTCTGAAGTCATTAATGTATCCCCTTATAGTCCACCATATGAGTAAATCCACAGCAATGTAAGAAAGCTGAAACAAGTAACAACAGGCAGTCAGCAAAGAAAAAATACCAAAGAAACGAGATGTGGGTATAAAAAGTGGGTTTTATCCACAATGCATACCCAATAACCAGCACTTTGAGAGACACGCGCCAACGGATGAGAAAATTCATATGTTGGACTGCAAGTTGATGACAAATGTAAGTTACTAATCATAACAATTTGTGATGGATTACAAAAAAGCAGCCATGATGAATATGTTTAACAGGATGAAGTCGTTTTCTTCCTTAATTATCCATTTTTAGCAACATAATATTTAATCTACTTTCTTGGTAATATTTAATCTACTTTCTTGGTCATACTAAATAATTCATGATTTGCAGGTGTCAAGGTTGAATTTACAGGTAAAGAATGCCAAAATTTCTATTGTTTATAAGAAACTTTGAATGATAAGGGTGTATGCCACAAATAATATAATTTAGTAACATCAAAGAATGAAACCAAATCAAGTTGTAAACTTTAAGGAGCTTCATAATATTCTGTTTGATGCACAATCATAAACTGTAGTCCCACTAATATCAGACACGTTTTAGAAAGGTCATAAATCTTTCATCTAATCATTATACTATAAGAAAAACATCTAATAGTACCATAATAACTTACGTCCAAGGCATTGTGAAAAACATGTGAAGAGGCACACCAAGATATTCAGCAACATGCATGTGTCCTACAAATCCGAGTGTTATAATGACACTTTAGAATCTTATTAATACCATAAAAAAATATTATGTAATGTGTATTTGTTTAAAAAAACAAAAAAAAATCGTGCGCGCCTTGTTCAACAATAGGTATGCATATGTAAAATGAGGTTGGAAAAGAAGAGAATGTCACTCTAAACCATAATAGTCTAACATAAAAAAACTATTTCCAAAAGTCAAATAGCATTGGCTACATAATTGAAAAAGTGGATCAAAATTTCAACAATAAAAAACCAATTACTAATCTGTGAGATAATATTTATTTCACTGTTGCTAAGAGAGTTTGTTGTTCGGAATTTTTTTTACAATGTATTTTTTTAGTTTAATTTTATCTTATTATAGAGAAATTGAGCTAAACTTAATCTTTTTTAAGAAGGGTTATCTGCTTCTCTTCTCTCTATATATTTTTCATTTTAATATACTTCATTTCTTATAAAAAAAATGTATCAAATAAAAGAAAACTGATTGAGTTTAACATACCATTTATTTTACCTAAAATTTCTCCATTAAAAAAATCATAATCATGGTATGTATATTTTCTAACAGCATATTACCTTCTATTGGAATCTTCATTACAAACAAAGGAATAATTTATAGTGCAAAATATTTTTAGAATAAGATAAAGAAGAATTTAAGAGCAAAAAATAAATATGTATATAAAATCTTTGAAAGAAGCATTTTATTAACGATAATTATAAAGTAAGAATTATCCTATTATAGTAACTTACCATAAGCAGGAGGATTTGCAATAATTGCCTGTGCTCTAAAAGGAGCTCCAGTTTCAATGTCAGGTTCAATACAAGCAGGGAGAAGGGATTCGATAATGGATTTCAATTGTTTTCTTTGTATAGCTATGTCCCCTGGTCCAGATGGAATCAAGCCTTTATTTCTCGCCATATCTGAAATTAAATGCATCGAAAATCATAATGCTCTCCCAATTATGAATGCAAAAAGTAATAACAAAATGCTATGAGAAAATACACCAAACATTTAAGGTAAATGAAGTTTTCATAAGATTGAGGTACTCATTCAATCTACAATTAATTCAACACAAGTGTTCATTAAAACGTCTCGTACAAACATCAACTTATCCCCCTAAAAATTTCTTCACCCAGGTGACTTTGTTCAATTTTGAGAATTATAACTCACAAGTCCTTGTTCTTCTTTTAACAAAAAAGAACAAGTTCAAGGGTGTCAAGATAATTGAAAAATTGCAACGAAACACCAATATCAGAGAAAAAGCCTCTTACATCCTGCCAAAACCCGAGGGTCACCGCCCAAAGGATAAAAGCCGATGCCAGCTGATCTTACAAAAGTGCAAAAGTTAGCATGTGTTGCTACCCGGACATGATGACCAAACTCCTGCATGTAAGCACAGAATACAATTCAGAAAAAAAAAACCATATTTATTTATATACATCAATAGGTAAGCACTCTAATCAGATTAAAGCTTAAACTAATGACTCTGGTCTAGATAATATAACAGAATTTAGATCTTAAACTAATGAATCTGGTCTAGCTTGAAAGAAAATCCATCAAGTACTACCCCTATAACCAACAAACATGGGATGTAGAAAACAGGCGCTGACGTAGAAAGTCAAGTTTGAAAAGCCTCAACAAAAAGATCTTTTATTAACATGATACTGCCTAACTATAATGACAACTGTAATGTAACTATAGGCGATTCAAAGGACCCTACCCATCAATGACCTCAGATTCATACATCAATAGCTGATTCAAAGGATTAGGTACATGAGAAAGTACATAATAATCATAAGCATAAAGTACAGTAGAGAAAGTACATAATAATCATAAGCATAAAGTACAGTAGCTAATTGATCAAGTTCTTTAAACATGCCTTCAGTCTCTTTGCCATAGCCAAAAAGGGCTGTACATCTCCTCTTGTTCCAACCACAAGAATAGCAATCTTCAGTCTTGGAATTGATTTGTTAGAGTCAGAAGTGACTGAATCTGCATGTGAAATAGGCTCTCCTTCCATTGTAGAATGAAGCTCTAACAACTCTGAGGTAACAGGCGCATTTTTCTCAAAATCAACTTCTACAGTCCCATCATTTTGTATCTTGACTAGGTTGACAATTAATTTTTTCTGGAAGCCAGCATAACATGGAACCATGATTTTTGGAAAGAAAACACATCTTACCAGAGGAAAAAATGGGTACAGAAAAAAAGAATGACATAAAATTTTTGTATCTAAATCATCATAAACATCGAAAAAAAAAATCAATAAATTGATAAAATCCCAGGTACAATGCATGGTAAATAAAAAAATGCCACAAATATCTAAACGTTACTCACCAGCAATCTCCTTTTTTTAAATATATAGCTGTATAGCACATAGTTATGATCGAAAGATATGAGTATAGTGAATTACTTTGTGGATATTCATGAATTGAAGCAGAATAGGGATCCAAAATAGTAAAGGCATACCACAAGCAAAGTCTGTTTTGGAAAATACATCAGTCTGCTACATGAGACGTCGAGAAGTTGTGTAATTAAACAAAAAAGAGAGAGCAAGCACCTATTATGATGCACTCACAGTCATGCCCGATATACATACCTTTTCACGGTCTGACATTCTATCCAACTTTAGGTCTGGCCTTAGGATCTCCTTCCTCTCTGGCGTCGACTTGCTGGCAATGATCTCTTGGTCTTCTACCAATAAATGATATTGACCGCCATTTATAGTTGTACAAGGATCCAAGCCTTAAAAAACATGCTTGTGAAATAAGTGAAAAAAGATAAATAAGTTAAAACAATGAACTTAACAGTTACTTGCAAGGAAATTTTGTTTTCAGCAGCTTATGGACGTGAAAAGGCAAAGTGAACAAGAAATCTTGACCAGTGTAAGATATTACTAATCTTACACAGCCTCAACTTTGAGAGTCTTAACATAAGCGTTAAGCGCAAAAAAAGATGTACCAGCAAAGCACGCACATCTCATTAGAAATTTTCATCATTTTAGTTAATCTCGAGAGGTCAGCAATTAGCAATCCAATTGTCTATTGCCAATTTAGGATGCCGCAGATAACTAATTCTACTACAAGTTGAGTTCAAAACTATCATCAAAGTGCGTTGATGTGCATAAGCTTCTGTAACTAGTTTGAAGCCACCTACAAATGTAGCTCAAAACTTTCGAAAATTTGCAAATATGAGACGATATCCCGAATTAAGGGACAACCACCCTATCAATTTTCACCTCGACATGGTAAATTCAATTACTGTGTGGAAGGCAGGGAAATTTTGCTCAGACAACATACGGCGAAGGAGTATCGCGGCCTCAAGTATTATGGTACAAAATCTAGAAACCTGTCCCACTTCTGAGGACAATTTCAAAAATATGAAACATATAAACATTTGTAACAGTCAAATTCAAAATCTGAGGCTTCACACTTAATATTTCAGTCTCTGAAGCGTAGTACTAGCAAGAGAAATAACAAAACTAAGACCACTCACCATTTCTGGGGGAAAAACTCGATTTGAGATAATCTATCTGAGAAATCTCAGAAACTGAAGAATGCTGAACTGAATTCATCTTTCGCTCGGAGTTTTTGAAGGAATCTGCATCAGAATTTTCACCTCCAAAATTATTGACTAATACAAAGTCACCAACCCTGTCAGCCTGCTCAACATTTTTCTTCAGTACTTTAAAGCTACCATCATCTTCTAGTAACTCATAAGGAACCAGATCAATCCCATTGCTCCCCATTTCCCCAAGGAAGGAGAGTTTTAGCAATTAAAACACTCCAGTTGCCCGAAATCCTAAAATCTGCCACAATGTAAACAGAAAGCATCAGAGAACATATTAACGAACGTACAGAATAAGACCCTCGTTAACATTTGGGATGCCCAATTATAATTTGTCAAACTATCCGCAGATTACAGCAAAAAAAGCCGCAATGTACTCCATGGATTAGAAGACCAGTAAAAACAGTTACTTGACGACAAAGAATTTGGCCTCCGGAATTACTTCCGGGAAGGACGATATGGTTGTAATGAGTCGCTAAATACACAAGACAAGAAAGGCACACCCACCAGTCAGTCAAAGGCTCCGAATGGTAGGAGCCAAAAATCAAACAGCTTTGCCTCCACCCAAACTAAAAAGCGTAGCAGAAGTCCGGAGGAATTAAAAAATTAGATGAATTAGAAGTTGAAAAGCAGAAAACACTCGTAAGCAGAGCGGATATCAGCGACTTGCTGGAACGGTCAAAGAAACTCGACCGATCACAAAAACACATAAAATTCGGCGTCTGAAGTCGGAAAGAAGGAGGGAGTCAAACTAAAGAAGAGGAAAAGAAGGAACAAGGACAGAGATGAACAAGGAACCAAGTTTCGCGTCGTCTCTGTAGCCATTGATGGGGGAATCCCAGAGCGCGCTAGGGAAAACGAATATTATCATGTAGCTTCTGGGCAGGCTGTCATTGTCCACCTGGATGGAGGACAAAAAGGTCAAACAACACAAATTAATAAATACGCACCATAGGAAGTAACGTTTAATTGCACGCTCATTTTATTAGTAAATAATTATAAATCAACCCATTAATTACTCCAATAATAATTGTTAAATTATATATAAACACATCTATCATTGTATATATAAAACATGGCACAGCCTCAAAATGGTAACAACCTAGCTGCCATTGGTGGCACTGCTACTACTTATATTAGAGTTTAGTGACTCAATTACATTTCTGAGTAAGTCAAAAAACTTGTAACATTATCAATTTGATGTTGTTTTAGTCTCTCTGGCATTGTCTTTAGAACTGGTGATGTTCGGTTCTCTGCATGACCGTCTTTAGTGGGTTTCTTAGCTAAAATATTCTGATTATATTTTGCATTTTGCTTTCTTTTTTGTTGATTTTCTTTTTATGTTTTTTTGGCTATGTGGTGCATTGTTTTGCCTCAAGAATAAATCAAGAATTGTGTTGTAATTAGTTTGATTACAAAATTTAATATTTTAGGCATTATGTATCTTTAGGTTTTTTTTTATACTATCTTATTAGAGAAAGATCCCGTAAAACTTAGTATTTTTATGATAATTAAATTTTCGCGTGTTTAATTTTTAGCTACTAATCGACGACGTATCATGAGTTGACTCATTTTGTTATTTTTAGTCAAGTTGAATTTTTCAATAGTTTTGTTCAATTTGATAATTAGGTATTTTTCGTGTGAATAATTTTAGAAAATTAATGTTATGTAATTGGAAGTTTATTTGGAGAAATTAATTAAAAAAGTTGAGACAAATGTGCAAATAAGAGAAATTGGATAAAATTGGCGGGGGAGAACCTAGCCCTCATTTCCTCCTTGGCTGCCATTTGAGAGAGAGGAGAGCGAGAAAGTAGTGGCTCTCAGATGTGGAAATCATCAGTTTTGGAGGCAAAGGAAATGTTTGCGAAGCTTCGTGCATCATCTATCGTGAAAGGTTTTCTAAAAATGGTAAGTTTTCTCTCTGTTTTCGAGTTTGATAATTTATGGTTTTATTTGAGGACAAATTCGAGATCCGTTCGATTATTCTGGATTGTTGGTGTTTTAAGAATGTTTGCAAGAATATTTGTCGTTTGGCGGAAAAAAAAGGTAGGGAAAGGCAAGTTTCACGAACTCCCCTTCGTAAAGGTCAGCACTTTAAGGGAAGTGTCGATCGGTCGTGCACTCCAGCAAAACCTGAAAGCTCAAAATTGTCGACACTTTGAAGGAAGTGTCGACCGCGTGAGGGAAGTTTCGACCGAGCAAGTGTCAATATTTGTGGATGAAGTATCGACTACTAGTACAAATATAGGTTGAAACCGTGGTAAATTCGAGAGCTTGATGTGTCAACTGGTGGGTTGAAGTGGCGATCAACTGACTTTAATATTGGAAAAATTTTGTCGCCTCGGCGAAGTTCGAGGTCGTTTATAGGTTGTCGAACTTTGTTCCTAGTCCCGATTTAGGGCTCATCTAAATGTCTGTTCATGATTTGTTTTTTTTTTATAGGTTTGGATGGGTTTGTTAAATTCGAGCCAGTAGCAGAGGTTGCCGCTCCTGTAAGGAAAAACAGTAATCATCATCAAGGTATATAGATTTATGTTTTTTGCATTGCATAACATGTTTTTGAAAAATTATTATTTTGGTGGGTAGTTACCTGTAAAAATATGATAAAGCCTGGTCGCCAGCACGTAGATGTATGCATGTTTTCTTATGTTCATTTACAACATACATGATAGTTGTTTTTGTTGTGTTATATTGAGAGGATGAACCTCTTGATACTTTGAGCAGTCTTGGCGTCAAATTATCATGAGGCTATTCTGTACACCTTTTGCTGGGTGAATGTGGTATTGTATGTACGTAAAGAAGACTAGTAGTGATGATGACACTCTCCTTGGATTCCGAATACCTAAACTTGATTAGAGTGTTTATGGTTCAGGTTGATGTTGTGGTAGACTGTTGATTGCCGGCCACTTAGGTGATAAGCTAGATCCTCATATCGCTGTCACAATTTCCTCTTTTGGTGGGTAGTTATCTGTTTGATTTTTATATTACCGTCTTTCTATAATAGTGTGCCGGAATGGTCCTTGTGTGATACTCCATTTTCAATGAGGATGTTTTCTATGAAAAACGGTGAGAGTATTTTTGTTGTCTAGCTAACTATATACGTGACAGGTTTTATGACTACCTCATTAAGGGGTTGTGGAGCCAGTTTTGTTAAAAATAAAAAAAGAGATTTCCTTAATTGTTTTGTAACTCAGATATAGTTAAAAGTGTAATAATGGTTTTGGAATCAATATAAAAAACTCATTTTTGAAACAAGATGCATTAGGTATAATCTTTCTACCGAGTTAGTCACTGACACTGACGACCTCTTCCTAATTCAGGTAAAAAGAAGAGTGGATAGTTTCAGTGGAGATCAAAGGAGGCTGCTAATTATGTAACGACCCGGAAAATCTTCCACGATTCCCAGTTCATTACCTACTACTACTCACTACTCATAACCTCCGAACACTACCACCCCGGTACCTCTGTAGCGACCCCAAATGATCCAAAACTGGGTCGCTATCCGCAATCCTAATCGGAATAAAAATTTTCTTTCGACAGATTTAAAACTTTATTTATTTATTTTTTTTTGTAGAACGACATTTTGAAAACGTTTAAAAATGTCATAGCGGAAGCTTTTGATCAAAGTTAGTTTAAATAAAATTTCAAATTTTTAAAAAATAAAAGTCTATTTCGGTCGACCCCTGCAGGCGGTGGTCGACACCTTATTCACCTCTGCCGGCACAGATCGATCCTCGCAGTCGACACCTACTACATACTTCTTAGACAGGTCAACACCTTCCTGTGGCGGTCGACACCTAAATGCTCTCTGTCTCCATCGGTCAATCCTTGGAGATCAACACTTCTGCTTACTTTACATTACCGGTTGACACCTACAGCTATAGGTCGACACTTGATTTGGCTTTGCCCGCGCAGACACTTGCCGTATTTGGTCGACCACTAAGACTACTAGTCGACACTTCACACCCAGAACTCAGTAAACCTCAAATTTTACTCCAACACGATCAATTTCAATTCAATGCTAAAATTCGCAGAAAAACTATCTATTTCTAATCAACTCAAAATCCATTATATACACCAAAATGACTACAAACATTGGAAATCATTTTACTTACAAAACGACTCAAAACAATCTCTACCCGCTCCCTAAACCCATACCTATGAACACCACGTCCAAAATGCACTAACAGCCGGCCGAATTATCCACGAACGTCCTCCTCCAACTATTTCCTAGTCCCGAACTCACTCTGAGTACTCATCGACTTTCGTGTCGTCACCTACATCACAGAACTCAACTATTAGCCTAATGCTAAGTAAGTAATGCATGTAAACTCACACTAAAATCAAACATCTCCTAACACATGCAATTTCTACAGTTTCGTCTCTATTTTTGTTTTCGTCTCTTTCTTACATTTTCTATATCTTGTTACTACTGGGTTCTTTTTTACGCGCTAGACCGAGGTGACCCCATAGTCCACCTCACTGGACAAGGCTAACCCCGATTTAGTAAAGTGACACACATCACGGTCCACCTCACTGGACAAGGCCACCACATAAAGTGGAGGAAGAGTAATACTCCTTGCAGTCCACCTCCCTGAACCGGTCCACCTCACTGGACAAGGTAACTCAACCCCACCTTCATTATCTACTTACGTATATTCTCATGTTCCTTCTTTACTACTCACATCCTACTGTTTTTGTCCCATAAATACATAGAAATTCATTTTTGTTTCGTTCTCGTAATTTAAAACCATGATACACATTCAATAAAGTATAACGTAACATAATCGTGCAATGCATCCTACTGAACTGTGATGTAGGCCCGAAGGCAAAACTACTACTATATTACTTACACTACTTACTTGGCGTCCTTGACACTCGTGCTCCGTATACGGCTCACTAACTGAGAAACCTATAAAACCACACATTTTATCAATCATACTCGTCTCCAAATTCGTAGGATTTAACACGAAATCATAAATCCTCACTAAACCATCACTTCTAGCTAAACCCAAAATTTCTACACAATTTTCGACTAAATTCGAAAACGCATAACTTATCCAATACTCGTCCAATTTGGATGATTCGAAATGCTACGAACTCCTCAAGACGTCTAGTTTCTAACAGTCTCACCAATTTCCCAATCCCACACCTACAGTTTGGCCGAATGGAACCCGTTCCGTAACCAGAGTCATTCGGTTATCTACACACTCAATTTTCTCCATAAAAACTCATAATATACTCTTATTCCCAGATTAAACACCAACACGCGAATACAAATCAACTATAACCTCTAAATTTCGTATTTCTCTCCTAAGGCTCACCCAAAACTCTCTCTAACTCCGCTTTTACCGCTCAAACGACTAAAAAATTAGCTATCTACTGACAACTAACCAAAACTTACCGTAAATTTCAAGAAACGAAGGAGGAAACGTCACGGGAAGGAGATCGTTGATGCAAGGGTGGGAGAAGGGGAACTCACCGAGGGGGGAGGGGGGGATTCGTTCCTTCCCTTTGATTTTATTTTTTAAAAAATTATGTAATATAATTAATGTTAATTACTATTTCGTCATCAACCATAATTATTTCGATCAAACGACCATTCAGTCTGTTTCTGGCAGGTGTCTTCTAAATTTCTCTCGTCCATTTGTCCCAAAATAATTTCTCACCTAACGATACAAACTTTCCGCCCTTGATTCTGACTTAAATTTCAACGTTAACCTATACATAAATTCGAAAATTGAAATGACTGAAATTTTTGGGTGTTACATTTCACCCTCCTTGAAAGAAATTTTGTCCTCAAAATTTACGCAATGGTCGCTTCCTAATATTGACGCTACCAAATCCATTCTCTCATATCTAGACTATCTTTGAACGACGCCAAACCTACTTTGAGCTTTCAGCTCTTTAACGCCCTTATGATTAACTTTATTCTTCAACCTGTGATCGTTTTTCTTACCCGCAAGTTCGTTCTATCTCCCATCTATGTCCCAAGACTTTAGTGGCTCACCCACTAAGACCTTAATCTCATGTTCCTCCCGTCAATAACTCCTAAAACCATGAAATAAATTCTGACCCTACGATCACATTTGCAACATTCAATTTAAACTATCTGCATCCTTGGGGTTCGTTAAGCCAAGAACCGGAGATTTAAATGTCAGAGATTGGGTGGTTTACAATATAGTGTCCCACATCCTTCTGCTGCGACATGAATATAGAGATCCCGTTAGCTGCATGGATCTCTATGTCATAAAGAATCTGTACAGGAGAAGGTTCGACCCCAGCTTTGTGATTCTAAGTCACATAGGTGAGATCGGGCGGACACACAATAAGAACATGTCCTATGATGTGTTGATTCAGCAAATCATCAAAGGATTTGAGATTCAGTTGCTGTCGGGAGAGTAGCTGAGATCACAGCAGGGCGTTGACGTATTTGACAAGTTTCATTTGGTTTGGATGTGCCTAATTAAAGCTGACGACATTTGGACCTTGAGGGGAGATTTGGGGGCTTCGACTTCACGAGATGTCCATATGGAAGAAGTCACAGCGCAGCCAGGGTCCCCACAGGCGTCCACCTAGAGGCTAGTCGAATGGAAATAGAGGCTCTCGCAGACAGACTCCATTAAATCGAAATTAGACAGGCAGAGTCTCATGCAGAGGTGATGGAGTACCTCAAAGGGATGATAGAGCATCAGAGAGATATGAGACAAATCATTTTGAATTGTGGATGATGACCGATGACGACGATGACCCACATCCGTCGAGCAATGATGACGATGCCCCACCCCTTTTGAATTTGTAGTTATTTTATGTATTATAGTTTGGTGTAATCTAGTTTATTATACTTTATTTTATGTAATTTAATTTTATTCAATATGTGTTGATGTAATTTATTTTAACATAATTTAATTTATGCTATGAAATATTGGAAATGTCTGGTGATTTGAATATGTAGTAACTGTTTGAAACTAATTATAAAGAAATTTTTTTTACAAAATTAAATATTATAATTTTTTTTAAAATACTAACGACATTGGTTTTACTTAAAAATTTTACTCCGCGTTCACCACACCATGAGAAGATATTCTATAAATTTTTGACATTTTATAACACTCTTACGATTTATTGTTATTTTAGTAAATTAAATCATAAAACAAACCTAAATTGAATATTAAAAAAATAATTTTCTAATAAATTGTTTTCTGAATAGAATCATACGTTTCTTCGTCCATAGTCGTGTGTAGAAGATTCCTGTTCAAAATGAAAATTATATTAGAAAATAATGAAAGTGAACTTATAAGAAAAATGAGTTGAAATGTACCTGCGTCTAGTTAAATGTGTGGAAACTCATAAATATGTCTTGAGACACAAATGTGGCAGCGGCGCTTGAAGTGAATCCCCTGTTAGAACAATTACGACTATTATGCCCATGACGCCGACATATATGATACGATATCATAGATTTCCTTTTAGAAATTGTCGACTTCGATGGGTCATCGACATCGCGCACTTTATGCTTATTTGCTTACCAAGTTAGCGCCTTCTCTGGGCAAAATGATTGGGTTCATTCCGTGTACGAGTGGCCACATATCCATGCCACTGATGGGACGAATGAAGTTTGAGTGCATCTCATATCTGGCTCGGTGATAGTGTGGACAGACAAAATTTTCCGGTACCAGTCTCATGGAATGGATGCATGGAATCACATGAACAAATGAGATTCCAGTAAGCTTCCACTTGTAATAGTTGCACGCATCTATATTTAGGTCGACAATATATTGTTCATTGTCGTTGCTGACCTCAAATCGTGCACCTACTGCTAATGTAACATGCTATTTTTGAGCCTCCAATTCTAGCTTCCCAAACTTTTTCTTTATCTTAAGTTACAGGAGTTCTGCCGACGCTAACATCTTCTTGTATTTTTTGAAAATGCGAGTCATCAAACACTTTTGAATAATCTCGAACATGGTTAGGATCGATTTGTCCATAGCTGGTAATATAATTGTATTGAACGATTTACATAAATTATTCAAGCTCATTTCACACTTGGGAATCAAGGAAAACACATAACTAGCCTAATAGCTAGGCAGTGTTCGTCAAAGCCATGCGTGGGCATCCGAGCTAATCTGATGTAGTTTCGTCAGTTTTTTTTTTCTCAAAATGAGGCTCTATGGTTGCCATGACCACACTCCATATTGCATCAATGTACGTCTTGCCCTGAAATTGACTTTTGAAGTTTGCGTACATATGTTAGAGGCAATAACAGTGTTCGGCTATATCTAATTCTTCCTCCACAGCACGTGACAACTTCTAATATATGAAAGAAAAATAAAGTAAACATAAAACAATATAACGATCACAACACCCCAACATTTGTGTTGAAAAATAATAAAAATGGTGGGAACAATAATAAAAATACTATCGTTGTAAAACATGAAGAGTATTGATCATAATAATTTCCAAGAAAAACTGTACTGGATAATCTCTTAGACAGAAGAACCTTTTCAAATAAGTTCCTAGGAAAGGCTCGAAGGGTCACAAACGGTCCCACTTAAAATTCAGTCTCATAGACAGAACTTCCTTACGCAGTACAATTACATTACTAAATAAGCAAATGTGATCTGACAAAATTGTATCTTTTGTCGATCAGACACAACTGTCCATCCGCATCCATCGTGAGTGCATAGGTCTTCATTCAAAATTTGCAAAAATCATTTCCATGATTCTGTGTACTCCAACTCTACGTTAGCAAACTGTGACTAGTTGACCTGGGCAAAGAGCCATTCAGATGACAATCATCCAAATAGATAATAGGTGTAACGACCCATAATTCGGCCGTTACTAACTTATCTTTTCGTAAAACTTTGTAAAATACTTTGAAAATATCGTACATCTTAAAAATGACTAAAAACGTATAAACTTTATTTGCAAAACATCGTGGAAAAACGTTTATGAAATTTCTTTAAAATTTTTTTTTTACACTGTTCCATGAACAGTTCATGGCCGATCGATTGCCTGAGCCCTCGCAATCGATTAGCAGCGCTTTCGCGCGTCTGTGTGTGTTTCCTTCAAGCACGCACTGCCTGTGTTGCGCGCCTCCTTCAAGCACGCGCTGCCTGTGCTGCGCTCTTCCTTCAAGTGCAGATCAATCGGCGCCCTTCGACCAATCGATCGGCAGCAGCGTTGCCTTCTTCCCTTTTTTCTTTCTCTTTTTTTTTTCTTCTCTTTCAATCATTTTCCTAAATCCTCATAATATTAACTCTTCAAAAAACGTCAAATCCTAAATCATCAACTTTTAAACCAAATCCAAATCTTTCAAAATTCAACATTTCTATTTAAAAATATCCACTTATCGTGTCAAAATATTTCAATACATCAAAATATGACTTATAAAACGTTAGAACCCATACGTTCATATACTAATAATTTAAAACTAAAAACCTATACATATTAGCCCATGGGTCAAAATCGCACTAATAACAACAATCGCTCGTCATGGATGTGTTCCGTCAACTCCACCATCAACCATCTTAATGCTCAACGTCCTCATCTGTGACAGCGTCACCTACACAACAAAGTTAACTAATAAGCATAATGCTCAGTAACTAATGCAAAATAAGATAAATATTTTTGATCATGCATGTAGTTCGTAAATCATGTTGTTTTCTGTCTTTTCGTTTTCTACCTCTAGTCATATGAGCTTCGTGCTAGAGGAAGTAGACACACATTGTGGTCCAATCTTTCGGGACGACCATACTTGTTCTCTAAGAAAATAAAGCAGGCACACCCTACGGTCCAAACCTTAATAGACGGCCATACTCATTTTCTACCCAAATATAACAGTTACATATTTTCTTTCATATCATACTTTTATGAAAACATATGTCTGAAATCGTTTTCGATAAGTTTATAAAACATGATGCATGAATGCGTAACACATATATATCCTCGATGTCATACACGTAATATAAACTAAGCAAGTAAACAAATCCATCAATAAACAATAAAAAGCTAACATCAACATCTATCAACCTAATAAACTCTACCCAACTAGATATCTATAAAAATATATATACATCATTATAGTCATCAACTTCCTAATTCTTTGTTGTGTAAGCCAATCGGCCAAACACATACAATATGTGCTTACCTGGAGTCTTTAGTACAATCCACACAATTGATGGACTATTCTTGGTGGCTTGAAGACCTATAACACATAAGTTTCAACATTAATATAAAATGTAAATTCAACAAATAAGCATGCCCAACATCCATTATACATATCAAATTCCCAACTCAATGGTTCACAAAGAGAACCTACATGCACAACAACATCCAACTCAAAGTGGCCTAAACTCAAATTAAACCAATTAAATAATTAGATGACTTCAAATTCGGATTATGACTCATAATTTACATCAACTTCGAAAATTCATATCTTATTATAAATTTATCTAAATGCCTTAATTTAAAAGTCAAAAATTCACCCAAAGAGTCTAGTTTCACACATCAAAACAGTTCATCAATTGGAAATTGATAGATTAGGCTAAAAACCAAAATACCAAAATATGTCCAGAATTTCCAATTTTGAGTAATTCCACTTCTAATTCAACATATATCTATTCATACTCTTTCCCATTTCATTTCTACTCACATGAATGATATTTCAACATAATTAGACATCAAGAAATCCAAGCAGCAGAATAAAAGGTTTCATTTTTGTGCATCCACACCAACATTCTTTATTCCATCAACAAAACTCAACAAATTCTACTCCTAACCCGTAAATTTCACAAACCCTAACTAGAACTCCATAAACCCTAAGAAATTACTTCTTACCTTAAAAATCTAGGGAGAGGAGGAGGGATTTTCATGGCTCCTTCATCAATCAACCAATAACAGGGGAAGAGGAAGAAGAAACCTTTATGGGTTTTTCTAAAAAGTCACAAGAGAGAGAACTTTCATGAGTAGAAGAGAGAGCGGGCGTGAGAGAGTGCTTTCTGAGAGAAATAGAATGAGTTGCGAGCGAGAGGTTTGGTGAGGGTGAAGAGAGAAAATTGAGGGGCAGAGAGGACTAAAACTGTGGAAGGGGAGAGAGAGAGAAATGAGAGAGGAAAAGTAGTGTTTGGTTAGAGGGATAGTGAGTAGCTTTTTGAAAAAGCTTTATATTTAAGAAAATCTAATTCCAATCCACTTAATTCAAATTATTAATTCATAACCATATATATTTTAATCTCTCCTTTAATTAATTCATCTTTTAAATCTCAAATTTTGACTTCTCTGCTCTTTTTTACTTTCGTTTGGTAAATCTCTAGGATCTCATGTGAATTCTATGTTAAAATATTTGATAAAATTTTCGAGTGATACAATAAGTTTGTCACGCCTTTCAAATACGAATGACTCCTCCTGGTCGGAGCCCACCAGATAACCATATATTTTTACTGTACTACCCGAATTTGATCTAAATATTTCTGTTACGTACGAATGCAGTAGCTTGAATTGTTCGTCGCTCTTTCCGTCATTGAGTTTTCGAGCATCGCTTTCTACTCCTCTAGCAAGACTGGGCGTAATATTCATATTAAAATCATTTCTCACCCTCTCGATAATAGAAGAAATTTTCCATATTTGACGAATTTTGAACCTATCCAAATAATGATTTGTTACTCATTTTACAGTAACGTGACAGTTCTCAATTTTTCTTGCACAGCTATGAGAATCAATATAACTCTTTATTTAGAATATCAACTCATTTTGGATGACGAAAGCATGCAGTCGCCACTTATATCTGTATTTTCGCTGTAACACCCCAAGAACCCACACGTTCCCGGTGCGCTCACTATGTCTACACACTATGACATACAAAGACCTGACGCAAACTCACTTAATTTAATAGCACTTTCATTTTCAAATCATATTCAAAAGAACATTTGTAAGTATAAAAATTTTCGACTCGATTCGAAAACGATTTGCGCCCCGAAGAGGGAACACGTAATCCTCAATATAAATACGCAGTGGAAAAGGACAATTTAAAAACGTTTTGAGTTAAAAATAAGACGAAAAGACTTGAAATTCTATAAAGGAGTTCAACACACGCCTCGCGCTACCCGACTCAATGTCGCGCGCCCGAGTAGCGGCGCCGTGCGCCAACTCGACAACGTCGTGTCACACGCACGCCCACAGCGCCGTGTGCCCCACGCACGCTATCTCCGTGCAGCACGTCCTCACGCACGCCCTCACCCGATGCCGCACGACCAGCACGCATTTGCAAGGCCGCGCGCCTGCAGTCACGCCAAGCTCCCGTGCACACCACTACTCCTTTCGTGCCTCACCGCACACATCCCGATCTATTCCGTACCCTCTCGACTCCCCGACCTTTCTCCCGAAAATTCGGCAGAATAATACTTAAAAACTGGTTATCCCAAAATTCAAATCCTGCACACAGTTCACCAGAGAACTTAAAAATATTCATCCATTCAACTATCAAGAGGATCCCCATAACAAAATCGAAGTTTAAAGACAACAAAATTCATCAACTACAAACGAAGAAAGTCCACAGTATAGAGCAATGACATACTCCAACATATAAAAGTACACACGCGTCTCCAAAACACCACAAACGCTCTATTCAATCTTGTACAATCGACGTCTATACCCACTCGCCTGACCACATAAATATCCCGACACAAAGTAACAACCTAAGTAAATCTCACCACCACCTACCATCTCCACGGGTCGGGTCGCCCTAACAATCCGTCGTTCGGTGCCTCGGTCGCACGCCGCCAACCGTCCTACACCTCAGAACTAGGCTCTCGGGGCTCACCAGCGACAATATCTGCACCTACACCATAGAACACACAACATAAATCTAATGCTCAGTAAGTAATGCGATATGAAAGTAAAAACTGACAATGCAATCCTATCACATGCATTCCTACACTCACATTCATGTTGTCACATTTGTGACGCGTAGTGCAGCCGCACCAGGATGAGAATGAACCTAGCGCCATCCTACACTCTGACATGTCGCCACCGTCCCAGACTCCCCAACAACGAGGCCCACAAGCTACACACACGCATCACCACACAGCAACCACATCAGGGTGAGGGTGAATCTCGCGCCACACTACACACTGACACGTCGCCCCTGTCCTAGCCTCCCCAGCAACGGGGATACAGTTGCCACACACATTTCGCGACAGCTCAGCCGGCCCACTCCTCGAGCGGAATCCGCGACTGGTGTTGCACCTCCCCACACACTAGCAGGATCCGCGATACCACTGTCCATCATCCTCACCGCCGACACATACACGCCTCGTGACGGCCCAGCCGGCCTACACCTCGAGTGGAATCCGCAGTTGGTTACACACCGACCCACACACTAGCAGGATCCGAGGTGCCACCGCCACCCGTCTCATCACCATCTACTCAAAACATGCTCAAAACTATTTTCGTTCTCTTTTTAAAACATGATGCATGTCAAACAATACGCATGCACACCACAATCAACAACATAAATCCTAAAGTTCTACGGTGTAGACCCACCTGGGTAAAACACATGCATGCACTACTTACCTAGCGTCCTAAGCTTACTCGACGTACAGCTTTGCCAAAACGCCTCAACCTAAAACATAAACAATCGTCCATCAATCTTTGCATCAAAATTCACTAAATAAGCTAAAAATCACATTCCTTAACTAAACCCATAAAATCTCAACTAAAACGAGTCATTAATTCGGTTCGGCAAAAAATCAGCCTAAACTTTGGACGGGCATAACGTTTGCGTCCGTTATTGGAATCGAACGATTCAAGAGGCTAAACGTTCCCTTCGGAACCTAGTTTAACATATCAAAACGGATTTTAAAACGATAAATTGCAACTAGGTGAAAAATACCAAAAACCGAATCTGCCCTTCACCCAAATCTCACATCTCCATTCCCCTCAACCAAAACTCACTCAAAACTCGCCTTACGCACTAAAATCGGCAACGCCAATATCATGCGTCACAATTCCACTAAAAACGCTCAATAATTCAACTAAGTTTAAAATTCGACATAAAATTTCGACGCGCATAACTTTTGCGTCGGACATAGGAATCGAATGATTCCAGCGGCTAAACGTTCATCTAACAACCTAATTTACCCCACGAAAACAGAATTTAAAACAAATAACCGAAACTAGGTCGTAACTGCCAAAAATAGAATCTGTTTTTTTTTTACACAAAAATATCCGAAATCTCAACTTCGACTCAAGTTCACCAATGTTTTCACCGAACAGTCACATTTCAACCCGTAAAGTAAAATTTAACATAATTTGGAGCTTCCCACTCAAGAAACTCCAATGGCAGCCCCACGACTCTCTCGGCTCCCTCTCCCAAACCTCTCCTTCACTGTCCACTGCCTAGTTATCGCCAGTTCCACCTCCTAGACAACCCAATTACTCGCCGGAAATCTCAGAATTTGAAACTCACTTCAACCTCCACTCAGTTGCCAAAACAGAACAGAACAGCAGAGGGAGAGAGAGAAACTTACCGAGGGGCGTCGTTCTGCACTCGAGTGGAAGAAGAAGGACTCCAATAAAGCGCTCAGTCGCCGGCAACTGAGTTGGACGGAGGCTCACTCCCTCAGTCGATGGAAGGCACTCGGGTTCTCTCTCTTCGGGAGCTCGAGCTGCTGAAACTGAATGACTTCGATTCGTTGGAGTAACAACACTTGCCTGTGGTTTCCCTCTCACACTGACGCTCGTCGACCGTCGATCGAAACTCAAATTCCAGCTCTTGACTGCCCTTCGCTCTCGGATGCTCGGCGAAGAACAGAAAAATTGAATGTTCAGTTGTTCTGTTTTTTATTGTTATTATTATTATTTTTATATAAAAATTGAGTCAATAATTCAAATTCCTAAATCGCCTTTACGCACTTTAATCGTCCGAAACTTCGTTAAATTCGCGTCCTCTCGATTTAAAAATTTCAAAAACCGTCACTAAATTTAAATTTCGAGTTTTATAAATTAATTTACCCGTCAAAATATTACTCGAAATTTCGACCAAGATATAATTAAAAATTTCAGAAATTAGATTTAAAATATGAAATTTTTTTCCTGGTTATTGCACACACACTACCGTGAATTGCCGAGTTTCACTTTTAATAAATTTGATACTATATCCATTGTTCAAAACATATTCTTTTATTTCTTCTCTAATGGATGCTAGAGAATTATATTTTTTACCCAAAGAAAAACTAATAGAAATTTCTTCCCTTATCGGAATGTTTTCCGCCTCGTCATCTTCCGATTCGACCGGTGTTCGAAACTCGTCGTCTAGGGTTTGGGAGATTGAATGCACCTATATTTCTCGATCACCTTCTGATTGATCAAATACTCGAAGATCACAGTACCCGAGCATGTCGTCTGAATACCAGTTCATGTCGGCAACTTGATTCGTTGCTTCGTCGGCATCAACTCATTTACTTGAATAAGGATCCATCAGCCCACCGCTAATAAAGAGAAAAAAAAAAACGTTGCTAGAAATACAATATCACTAGAGGTTTTAGAATTTTCGAGATTTGTGAGTTCAACATTAAGGACCATCACTTTATATAATATGGGAGAGCGGACGGTTGTTCCACTAGAACGACCGTTCATTCTTCCATATAGTTCGCTTGTGACTCAATTATTTGGTGAAATAGCCAATTATTTAGTGGAATAGCAGACTATTCCATCAAAACGACCGTCCGTTCTTCTTTACAGTTCAGCCTATGACTCAATTATTTGGTGGAATGGACGGCCATTCTCCAACGAATGGTCGCCTATTCCACAGTCCTGTACACCGCACGTGGAACGGACGGTCTCCACCCCCTATTCGTGCGACTGATCCAACGTATTTAGAACGGACGGTCATTGTTTTTACATCGGTCATCTGTTTTAGGAGAATGGTCAGTGAACGACCGTTTGTTAAAATTTGATTGATTAACTTTTAGATAATTTAATATTTAGATTATTACAATTAATATTTTAGAGTTTGTATTAAAAAAATTCATTTTACGGGTTAAATTGAAAAAAATTCTATTATCAATTTTCTTAAACTTTTA